>CAUYUJ010012532.1:0-15839 GCA_963575745.1 Prorocentrum cordatum | reverse complement strand
CATCATCATCATCATCATGACCATGATCATCATCATCATCATCATCATCATCATCAGCATCAACATCATCATCATCCTCATCCTCATCCTCATCCTCATCCTCATCCTCATCCTCCGCCCCCTGATCCCATCCCTCCCCATCCCCCTCCTCATCCATCCTTCTTCTTCTGTTTATATTTGTCTCTACTGTGTCATAATCATCATCATCATCATCATCATCATCATCATCATCATCATCATCATCATCATCATCATCATCATCATCATCATCATCATCATCATCATCATCTTCATCACCCTCACTCACCTCTTCCTCCGCCTCCTACTCCTCCTCCTGCTTCTCCTCTTCCTCCTCCTACTCCTCCTACTTCTCCTCCTCCTCCTCCTTCTCCTTCTCGTTCTTCGCTCCTCGCTCCTCGCTCCTCCTTTCTCCTCCCTCTTTTCCTCCCCCTCCTCCTCCTTCCTCCTCGTCCGCCGCCTCCTCCCCACCCTTCCTTTTCCTCCTCCTCCTCCTCTTACAGCATCCCTCTTTCTTGTATGCAACTTTCTTCTGTTGCACCACTCCGTGGGTTGGGCCGGGCGTTTAGCTTGAGACTCCCTTTCCACCTTGCAAGCCTCCACACGGATGGAGGGCTGGACGTTTTCACTCAGCTGTTCTAATTTAAGCACCGCGCGCGTTCGTTCTTTCACACTTCCAGCGTGGCTCTCTGGTTGGCCGCGCCAGGTGCTGCCATCTCTCGTTCAGAGTGCTGTTTCTGCTCGCTCAGAGCAGCTGTGCCCCGCGCCGAATAATTTAGTTTTCGGCCGCTTATCCGTCAGAGCTTTGAGCTCGCAGAGTTGACGACTTTAGCCCAAACCTGTCTTCCAGTTAGGGGCTGGCAATCCCCTGTTGGGTCGCCGTCTCCTCTGCGTCTTCCGCCTTGCTTATTCCAGGGAAGAGCCTGGTGGTGGCGTGAATGGTGCATCCCCTGTGTGGTCTCATGCGCCGCCCACCGCGCCCTCCTACCCGAGAAGACCAGAGCACCGCACCCAGCGCATGCCATCACCCGACGGGGACCCCTCCCCCGCCCTCCTCTTCGCAATGAAAAAAACAACAACCACAAAACCAAATAACCACATGGGTGGGGGCTGGCGGGGGCCCATACGTATGGCATGTGCTTTTTCGGGTGCTGGGGGGGGAAGGTTTTTTTTTTTTTGGGGCCCATACGTATGGCATGTGGCATCCATACGGTAAAGGGCAACAATCAGTGGACACTCCCCCGCTCCCCCAAACCCAAGGCTGGCACGCGCGGAGGAGACTGCGGTCGGAAGTGCAACTCGTCGGACCCACCGCCAACTCTGAGCATCGGGGGGAGGGGAAGGGGATGCGGCATGAGCGCTCGCCATTCTGTCCAGGGCCTGCAGGGGGGGGGGCGCGGGGGCTCGCAGGGAAAAATCAGCGGGGTTGACCGATGGATGTGGCATGAGCGTTCGCTGTTCTGTTCCAAGGCCTGTTGGGGGTCGCGGGGGCTTGCAGGGAAAACTCCGCGGGGTGAGAGCGGGGGGGGCGCGCAGGGCACGCGGCGGGGAGCCAGGCGCCTCCTCCTCCTCCTCCTCCTCCTCCTCCTCCTCCTCCTCCTCCTCCTCCACCACCTCCTCCTCCTCCTCGTCCTCCTCGTGCTGAGATGGTGGGGGTCTGGATGGGGACGGTGATGGGGATGGGGATGGGGGGGGGGGGGCACGCAGGAGAGGTCGGTAAGACGCGGGGGGTACCTCGGGCAATCTTAGCTGCATTCACAGGGGGTGGAAGGGGCGCCCGCACGAAACCGAGTCAACCCCCACCAAGGAATGCCGACGTGGCCACCCGGGAAGAACACCGAATCGCCTTGGCCGGAACGTCCAGATGATGTGATAGTCCTCCCCAACACAAAAATATCGTTTGTTTACGACCTGTTTTCCCGGAACCCCCAAATAAGAGTCACCCTAGAAAGAATCCTCAAAGAAGAGCCACCCTTTTCGCTGCAACCCCTAACAAATCATCAAGTCGCTGTGACAGACCCCCCCAAACAAAGTCAAACCGCTGAAACAAATCACACTGCCCCAAAAAAGTCACCAAATGAATCACCAATTGTGCCAGAACGCCCCAAGAAAGGAACCAACTTTGCTGGTGCGCCAAAAGAGTCATTCTTTTTGCCCGAACTCCTAAAAAAGAGTCAAATCGCTGTGCTGGAACCCCTACAAAAAAAGCCAACCCGCTGAAACATTAACCAACTGCCCCGAGAAAAGAATCGAATTAGCTCGAATTGGTTCGGCAAAACAATCATCTGCTGGAGCATGTGAACCGACCATCCAGAATCCAGAATAGCCCACCCAAACAAAATCAGCCGGACCAATCGACCATCCAATAACGAGTCGGGTCTGTCCCCTGATTCCTGGCTGGCCGCGGGCCCCATCCGTGGGCGAATCGACGAGGAGGATGCGGAGGACGAGGAGGAGAATCTATAGAGATTGTATAGTGGTGATTGCGATGAGGAAGATGAGACTGTAGAATGAGGACTGCGACTGATGACTGCGACCAGGAACTACGAGGAGGATGAGGAGAAGAAGCCATGGGAGGAGGTGAGAAGAAGCCATGGGTTGTATATTGCTGACTGAGACGAGGAGGACGGAGCAGCAGGGATGAGGGGGAATGGTCCGAGGGCTGCCAGGCGAGCACCCTCGGCCCAGGAATGCTAGGGCTGCGAGGGCTGCTAGGGGAATGGTCCGAGGAAAAGGAGGAGGAGCCGCTGCCGCACGAACCCGCGCCCCCCGACCACCCAGGCCAGCATGCCATCAAGCTATGGCAGGTTCGCGTCGCAATGACGTCGGCGTTGGTCTCTGACACCGCGCGGATCGTTCAACCTTGAACGATCGGCGGCTTTCGATCGCCAAGTCGTTGCATAGTGGCAGATTCTGCGCCAATGGCGGCGTTCAACCTTGAACGCCCGCGGCGGGGTCGCCGTCGCGTCAACGCGGTGCGAACCTGCCGTATAGGGAAACCTCTAAGCTTGACGCTTAAAAAGCTTAGCTCCGAGGCAGCCCAGAGGAGGGGGGCCGGGGGCGTGGGAATTCGATGGCCGAGCTTTTCGTCCTGTGGGGCCATAAAGCATACGAGTCGACCTACTGCTCAGGGGCCGTCCCATAGAGCCATAGATCCGACCCATCCAGCCATAGAGAGCAACAATGGTGGGCAGTGTGTAAGCATTGCATGGATCCAGCCGGAATCCATGCAAGCCAAGCGTTTGAATGCGTTGGCAAGCCGATTGATTGCTTTCAGGTGTCGGAGTGTCTTTGGCTTTTCAACACGCATGGAGAAGCTTACGCTTTAAGCACATCGCAAGAAGCACATGCTGGGTTCCTTGATCTGCATTTCAAAAGCGAATCGGTTTCTGTAATACATACGAAAAAACATCAGCAGGCTCCTTCAGCACGTGTTCCAAATTCCATAGATTCTTCACCTCCAAAGAACAAGCATGAGGGTGTGCCAGCGCATTCAAATGCTTGCACAACATCGAACTGGAATCACGCTTGCTCTATGGGCCGACTCTATGGGACGGCCCCCGATCAACAGGTCGACTCCACGGGAAAGCTGCAACATCAATAGAATTGGCGTCGAAATAATTCGGCCATGCGAAGCACCACGGACACCTCAGTCATACAGGAGAGGGGTGGAGGGAGAGAGAGAGAGAGGATAAAGACGTACCTCGAAATTGAGATTCGGACGCTGAGCGCAAGCACTCGCCACCTGCATACCCAGACATCCGACGATGTGCCTCGTCGGCTGGCGCGCCCCAGAGGCCTCGACCCCTGCCACACGGGCGTTGTTCTCTTCCCGAACTCGACTCTGAGCTTCCTGGTGTCCGAAAACGGCTCCCAGATGCCGAAAATCCTCCTCCTCCTCCTCTTCCTCCTCCTCCTCCCTCCTCCTCCTCCTCCTCCTCCTCCTCCTCCTTCCCTCCTCCTCCCTCCTACTCTCCTCCTCCTCCCTCCCTCCTCTCCTCCTCCTCCTCCCTGTCCTTCTTCCTCCTACTCCCCCTTCATCCTCCTCCTCATCCTCCTATTCTCCTCCTCCTTCTCCTCCTTATCCTCCTCCACGTGTGGGAGTGGCAATGGACCCCCGAGGGACGACCGCGACCCCCGGTGCCCCCGCATGCAGGTCGGAGCTCGACCGCGGCGGCTCGTTCGCCGTGTGGGGGCTCCAGGGATCGAGGAGGAGGTGTGAGGATCAGGAGGAGGGAGGAGGAGGGGGAGGGGGAGAGGAGGAGGAGGAGGGTGCGGAGGCGGAGGAGAGGAGGAGGAGGAGGAGGAGGAGGAGGGGGAGGAGGAGGGGCAGGGAGGAGGAGGAGGAGGAGGAGGAGGAGGAGGAGGAGGATTGGAATGCTCCCCCTCTTGCCCCCTCCCGCCCTTGGCGGCAGGATGGCGCCCGCGCCAGCGGCCGCGCGCCCGAGCGCGCGGCGGCCGCAGCCGGTCGCGGCGCCCGCGGAGGCCGCCGCCGCCGCGTCGGCGCTGAGGCCCCGTGCTTTGCGGAGTCACTCTTAGCCCGGTTGGGCCTCCTCCTCCTCCTCCTCCTCCTCCTCCTGCTCCTCCTCCTCCTGCCTCCCCTCTCTCCCCTCCGTGGCCTGTCTTCGGCCTCGAGTCCCCGGGCAGGTCAGAGGGTCGTTGTCGTTGGAGCTCGCGGGCCCGTACTCTTCGAAGTCTTTCTGGCCCAGCTGGGCCTCCGGGGGGGCGCCTGCGTGGCCACGGCTGGGTTCGCCTAGAGTGTTCCGGGGCAGGTCTGGGGGTCGCTGTCGGTCGAGCATCCAGATGGATTCAAGGATCGAGGCCCTTCGGGTCTGACGGGCCCCTTGAAGCATGCGGGGGGCGCCCTCGTGGCCGCGACTGGGATCCGCCTCGGGATTCTGATCAGAGCGCGCCCCAAGACAAGTCGTCGGCGTCATCGTCACGCGGCGGCCGGCGGCTCATTTACGCCAGGCGTGGCGCTGCGACCGTGCACGCGCATGTCGGCAGGCCTTGGAATGGTAGTATGTAGTTCTTGGAGCACGCCAGCAACAGGACTGCCAGAATCAAAACTTTGTAGGTGGGGGGCGTTCGCGGCGATCCCCCTTGCCCCTGGGCCCCCTCGAAAGGCCTCCGACGATGAGACCCACCGGCACCAGTGGGAAGTCGCCTGGTGGTGCGCATGGAAGGTCACAAAGCGGCCCCCGACCGGGAGCCTGGCGGAGGCCATGCGGCAACGCGCCTGATGATCGACGACCTTGGCCCGAACGTGACCGTGAAGGGCAGCAAGCTGTGACAAACCGGGGGGTACACCTGGTGCAGTCGGTGCGGCAGCCCAGAGAGCCGATGCCGTGATTTTTGTCAATGCGGGGTCCCCGGAAGTCTCGACCGAGTTTAGGACTGGTTTTGAATTTTGATTTGTTGTTTGATGGCCCCGGGGCCCGGCGAGGGCCCCTGGAGGCCGAAAACTGCGAAAAACCTCCGTCCCTCTTGCGAGGAGGGGAAGGAAGTGGAGGAGAACGAGAAGCAGGAGGAGGAGGAGGAGGAGGAGGCGGAGGAGAAGCAGCAGCAGCAGCAACCAGAGGAGGAGCATTGGAGCATTGGAGGCGAAGCCGCACATCTTCTCAATGCGTTGGATCTCTGGGAGCCACGCCGATATGTGCGCGTCTCCAAGACTTGGCCGGCCACTGCCACGGAGAGGCGTCGCCGCCGCGGCCCCCATGGCACCGCCTCTTTCGCCGAGCCAACTGAAGGGGCCCAGGGACACACAAAGAAATACACACAGATCCCAAGACTCCACATACGTACCTATACGACCACCCTTCGGGTGATAAGGAGGTTCGGGGGGGGGGGAGGAACCAACGTCTCACTCGATCGGTCTCACTTTCGATCTCACTATCGATCTCACTATCGGTCTCGCTCGATCGATCTCACTCGATCGATCTCACAATCGATCTCACTCGATCTATTTCATTCGATCGATCTCACAATCGATCTGACTATCGATATCACAATCGATCTCACAATCGATCTCACTACCGATCACACAACCGATCTCACATTCGGTCTCACTATGGATCTCACTGTCGACATCACAATCGATCTCACAATCAACGACATCATCATCATCAACATCATCGTCATCAACGTCATCAATGTCATCATCACCATCGTCGGGACACCATCGCCATCATCACCTCATCACCATCATCATCAACATCATCATCGTCGTCACCACCATCATCATTGTCGGGACACCAACATCGTCACCAACATCATCATCAACATCATCATCATCTGGACACCATCATCATCATCAGCATCGGAGCCCCACCATCGGTATCATCATGACCATCATCATCATCATCATCACCTCTCATCATCAGCATCATTAACGACAGCATCAACATCATCATCATCATCGAGACACCATCATCATCATCATCATCAGCAACATCGTCATCATCAACATCATCATCATCATCATCATCATCATCATAATCATCATCATCATCATCGGGACACCATCATGATCGTCACCATCACCATCATCACCATCATCATCATCATCATCGGGACACCATCATCATCATCAACATCATCATCATCGGACCACCATCATCAACATCATCATCACCTCATCATCCTCATCATCAACATCATCATCATCGGGACACTATCATCGTCATCATCATCATCATCATCAACATCATCATCGGGACACCATCATCATCACCATCATCAACAGCATCATCATCAACCTGATCATCACCATCATCATTATTATCATCTTCATCATCAGCATCATCATCATTTCATCATCTCATCATCATCAGTAACATCATTAGGATCATCATCATCATCAACATCAACATCATCATCATCATCATCATCATCATCGGGACACCTTCATCATCATCAGCAACATCAGCATCATCAACATAATCATCATCATCATCATCATCATCATCATCATCATTATCATCATCGGGACACCATCATCATCGTCACCATCACCATCATCATCACCACCCACCATCACCATCACCATCACCGTCATCATCATCATCATCATCATCATCATCATCATCCATCATCATCATCATCATCATCATCACATCATCCAACACATCATCATCATCATCATCATCATCATCATCATCATCATCATCATCATCATCATCATCATCATCATCATCATCAGCATCATCATCATCATCATCATCATCATCATCATCATCATCATCATCATCATCATCATCATCATCATCATCATCATCATCATCATCATCATCATCATCATCATCATCATCATCGGGACACCGACAGGATTCTGGCGGGACACCGGCGGGACACCGCGGGCCACCGGCCCCCGGAAAAGAAACATTTGGTCCGGCCGCGCCTCAGCCTGAGGCGGGACACCGGCGGGACACCGCGGGCCACCGGCCCCCGGAGAGGAAACATTTGGTCAGGCCGCGACTCAGCCGGAGGAGACTTTCTTCTCGCCCGCCCACGCAGCTTCGCCTCGCCCGCACGCACGGCACGCACGAACACGAAACCGAAACCGATTTCCCGGTAGGGGGGCTCTCCGTTCCACTTCGATCTCACCCCTCACCTCCGATTTTCCTAGATGTTTTGGAGTTTCGTTTTCTCTCCCACCTTCCATATTTCCCATACTTGATAGGACATCGACGATTCATTGTGTCTGTGACTTTGTTCCCTCCTGACCAACCTCGAGGCCTCGCGAGTCCCGAGGGCAAGAGTCGCGGCGGCGCCCCTCGGCCGCGCCACTCGACTCGCGCTGCGGCACGTGTCTGGGATGGAAGGGCCTGCTGGCCGCCGACGGGAGCGCGGGCGCCGAAACAGCCTGCGAGCTCCTGGCTGCGGACGCGGTGCAAGGCGACGACGGGAAGGACGAACGATCTGCCCGAGGCCCAGCGGGGTAGTCAGCTGTGCACGACACTTCGTGCCCACGGGGCTGGCCAGCCCGACCAAATGTTCCTTCCTTGGCACTTCCTGCTGTGAGTGTCTGAGTGGCAGGAAATCAACCAGTGGCGGCTGAGTTCTTCCTGGTGGCTCCCCTCTGGAGTGCCCAAAGGCTATGCCTGCCACGAATCGGGATGATCTTGGGACTCAGAAGTGAGAAAAACTGGTGGTGTCAACACCAGCGTTTCGCTTAAGATGTCGCCGAGATCTAGCCGCAAACGGGCGCAAGTGCAACACACCTTGGCGGATCCTCCTTGGGGTGTCCCAGTGCCACGACTGCTACATCGCGGTGATCACGCGGCTATCAACGCAGAGGAGTCGGCGACTCCAAACAACGCTGATAGAGGAAATAAAACACACAGGAACATAAACTTCTGGCGCTCCGCTCGGATTTATTGGATCCGCGCCGGACCCCCCCCCTCACTGGCGCGCGGAGCGGCGTCGGAGGCGCCGCCTGGGGGGGCCCGTCCGCGTGGAGCGCCAACAGTTTATGTGTATGGCGTTTTTTCTCCCTCGAGTTGAGTGGGGAGGAGGAGGAGGAGGAGGAGGAGGAGAGGAGCAGGAGAGAGGAAGGAGGAGGATCAGAGGAGGAGGAGGAGGATCAGGAGGAGGAGGAGGAGGAGGACGAGGAGGAGGAAGTGGAGGAGGAGGAGGACGAGGAGGAGGAAGAGGAAGGAGGAGGAGGAGGAGGAGGAGGTGGAGGAGGAGGAGGAGGAGGAGAGGAGGGGGAGGAGGAGGAGGAGGGGGGAGGAGGAGGGGGGAAGGGGGGGGGGCAGCCCAGGGGGGGAAAACCTCGTCCTGGAATTCGCGATGCGTCGCCGACGCAGATGTGCGAGGGGCCCCCCGAGATGGCGACGCCGCACGCTCCTGGGCGGGGTCGCGCCGTCGGCCACCTGGGCGGGTTCGAGGCATCCCGCCCGGAGCCGGGGCTCGGTCCGACTCCTCCGACCCGATTCGATTCGATTTCGATGGCCTCCGATTCCGAGTCGATTCGACTTCGGATTCCGATCTGGCTTCCGATTCCTCAGTGACGGCCTACTGGCATACCCATTTTCTGCCGATTCGACTTCTCCCAACTTTGTTGCCGATTTCCGCCGATCCGATTCATGTCGATCGCCGATCCGACTTGTCGATTCGATTCTGGGCTCTCCTGCCCTGAGCCAATGCTCCCAGCAGCGTCCTGGATCGGGATGCAGCGGAGGCCACCCCACAAGAAACCTTCCACAGGAAACCCAACCCTGTGACCCCAGGATGCCCATCGAGTTTGGGTGTGGGAGCGTCGCGCTTTCCACAGCAAAACCATCGAAACCCAAGAAACCCGGGGCACCCTGGAGGCAAGCAGGGTGTTTCTTGGCATGGGCCTCCACTGTAGCAGGCCCGAGCTGGATCGAATCGCAGGGTCGGAATCCAGATCGGGTCGGAAGCGGATCGGACCGCGCCTGAGAATCGACGCAGGCTCGGGTCGTGGCCGGATCGCTTGGGATCGCGGATCGCGGAGAAAGCCGGAGTCGGTGCGTGAGTGGTCGGATCAGGAATCGGACTTGAAGGTTGGGGATCGGTTCGGATCGAATCGGGCCGCGAACAGCAGCTGTAGTTTCGGTTCGGATCGAATCGGGCCGCGAATGCCAGCTGTAGGTGAACCTGCGGCCCCGTTTTGAAGGTCAGGGGTGCACCGTGTAGGGTTACGCCTCCCGAGATCACGGCCTCGGGGCCGATGGCGTAAACATCAGATCAGCGCATTCTTGCAACAATGCACGTGCGACGAGACGCCGAGCCCGCCAGACCCGCAATACTGTGAGCCAAGTTCGACTGAGCACCCGTGCGCACAACGGTCGTGTCGGGCGAAAGAGGGGAGTAATGATAAAGGGGGGACATGGACAACAGATTTCGACGTCGCGGCTGACCTCGTGGACACGAACCTCGTAATCCAGACTGACGGTGGCAAGAGATCCGACGGCAATGCAGCAGCTTCCGTCGTCGTGGCCGGCATTCTCACCATCGGAGAGGCAGAGCCGATGTACCAGCCGTGGCACGCAGCAGGGCACCACGGGAGCGGGGAGGCAGTGGCACTCCGGGCAGAAGCCAGAACCTTGGAGCGACCTGGCTCCCCTGGGCACCGTCGCGTATGGCTCCAGCCGACGCTGTTAGGAGGTCCCAGCTGCAGCGACACGGCACGACCTGGGGCGGGCAGCGCATCCACTCTCGCGCACCTCGCTTCCCTGGCGCCTCTCGGCGCCCGTGCGGCGAGGAGGGCGCCCGGCGGCGGCGGCGCAGCAGAGTTCGGACCCCCCCTCCCTAGAGTGGAGAAGACCCATGCCAAGAGACACCCTGCTTGCCTCCAGGGTGCCCTGGGTCTCTTGGGTCTCGAGGGTTTTGCGATCGAAAGAGTGACGTGCCCATACCCAAAACCCTCGTGGTCGAGCTCCTAATTACTGTAGTCCCCAGTGTCGGCCGACCCGAAACCTGGGCAACGCCAAGTGGGGTCACCACTGAGGGTGCCGCCAGCGCCTCCGAGAAACTGACCTCCCCGAACGCCCCAGAGCCCCCCGGGACCCCCGAAGGCGACCACAAACGTCACAAACCTCCTCCATCCTCCACCCTCGCGCCCCCCCGATCCTTGACATCCAGGAGGCGGTGGTGGCCCTCCCTCGTGGCGAAACCCCTGGCACCGCCCGAGATTCAGGGAATTCCCTGCATCGCACGTGGCCGCAGGCCGCCATTGGTGTCGGATCGCCAGCGCAGGATCGATCAGAACTGCACCGGGAAGGCGGATCGAACAGGAAGCCGAGTCGGATCGGGCAGCATCGCACGGATTCGAGATCGAACCGGGGCGGCCTCGCCAGGATGCACAACCGCGGCATGCGAACGTCGGGTCGTCGGAGTCCTGGCATCGAGCCGAGTCGGGCCAGCCGGAATCGGTGCCGATTCCGATCGATGGAGGGTCGCGGGCCGCCGCCTGTGCCGGATCGCCGGCCGTCCCGCGCCGCGCCAGCGCGGCAGCGCGGCGCGCAGCTCTCTCTCTCTCTCTCTCTCTATTCGCCTGGTTGTTGCTCCCCTAGACGGGCGACAACTCGGGGGGGGGCGAAGAAACGGGCACCTTCCGTGGCGCCAAAGGTGGACCTGTTCCTCCCCCCCGGCCCCATTTGCGGTCGGGAGCTTTTGCTCAGCGTGTCGCGGCGGCGGCCCTCTCGACACGCTGAGCCTCGCGAGCGGCTAGCGTGTCGCTCCGCTCCGCGGGGCGGGAGGCGGGGAAAGGATCGGGACGTGGACGCCTGGGGACCAGGACGTGGATTGCGTGTCACGCCGAAGCGTGGTGGGCCAGAACCGGCGGCGCGACACGCAAAGACACAGTTCCCGACCGCATCGCCCCCCCCATGGCGCAACGCCCGATTCGCGCTGGGCGCGACTGCGACATGAGACAATCCATGTTCGTCCTAAGGGCCAGGAGGAGGGGGAAGAGAGGAGGAGGAGGCAGAGGAGGAGGAGGAGGAGGAGGAGGAGGAGGAGAAGAAGGAGGAGAAGGAGGAGGAGGAAGAGAGGAGGAGGAGAAGAGGAGGAGGAAGAGGAGGAGGAGGAGGAGGAGGAGGAGGAGGGGGAGAAGGAGGAGGCGGAGAGGAGGAGGACGAGGATGGTGAGAAGGAGGAAGAGGAGAGGAGGAGGAGGAGGAGGAGGAGGAGGAGGAGGAGGAGAGGAGGAGAGGAGGAGGAGTGGGAGGGAGGAGGAGGAGAGGGAGGAGGAGGAGGAGGAGGAGGAGAGAGGAGGTGGAGGAAGGTGGAGAGAGGAGGAGAAGGAGGGTGGGAGGAGTGAGGAAGAGGAGGAGGCGAGGAGGAGGAGGAGGAGGAGGAGGAGGAGGAGGAGGAGGAGAGAAGAGGAGAAGGAGGAGAAGTGAGAAGGAGGAGGAGGAGGAGGAGGAGGGAGGAGGAGGAGGAGGCGGAGGAGGAGGAGAGGAGGAGGAGGAGTGGGAGGAGGAAGGAGGGTAGGAGGAGGAGGAGGAGGAGAGGAGAAGAGGAGGCGAGGAGGAGGAGGAGGAGGAGGAGGAGGAGGAGGACGAGGGGGAGAGGAGGAGGAAGGAGAAGAGGAGAGGAGGAGAGGAGGAGGAGATGGAGGAGGAGAAGGAACGGGAGGAGGAGGAGGAGGAGGAGGAGAGGAGGAGGAGGAGGTGGAGGATGGTGGCGTGGAGGAGGAGGAGGAGGAGGAGGAGGAGGAGGAGGAGGAGGAGGAGGGCCCGATTCGCGCTGGGCGCGTCCACCTTGGGTTGAAGGGGGCGGCCCCGCGGCGGGCGCCTCGGGGCGCGGCGCAGGTCGGCGGCAGCAGGCCTGGGCACCCTGAGCACGCGTTTTTTGTCGTGCGAGCGCGGAGGTGTGAACCTGGAAAGAGAGCGAGAGAGCTGTGCCGGCCCTGCGGCGCCGTGCGGGCCAAGGCGGCGCGGGGGGCGCAGGCCGCGGGCTGGGCGGGGGCCCGGGCCGTTGGCCAGGCAAGCCGCGGGCCTGGCGGCGGCGGCGGCGGCGGCGGCGGCGGAGGGTAGCCCTCTTCCCCCCCCCCTTCCTTCTCCCATGTGCGGGGTAGCCCTCTTCCCCCCCCTCCTTCTCCCATGTGCGTTGCATTGCAGGATTCATGGTTGGACAGACGAGAGAAAGAGAGAGAGAGAGAGAGAGAGAGCGAAAGAGAGATGGGGAGGGAGAAACAAAGAAGAGGAGGAGACGAGGACGACGACGACGTCAGGTGTGCACCCACCCCATCCATGGCCCAATCGGCCAAGCATGGCGCCTCACACTTCTGACGACACAAGCGAACAAACCCGTGCATGGATGAGGATGGCGGGAAAGCTGTCCCCAAGTTCTCCTTACCCGTGGAGGGTGAGACGTGGGCCAAAAGAGGGCAATGACACTTACACCAATCTGCAAATAAACAAAACGTAGGGGACAGAACAGGACGGGGGAGCCGCGCCCCGCAGCAACCGTGCGCTGGCCCAACCCAACCCTGGCAAGTTCCATGATTTTTTCGGCGTTCTTCTGAACCTCCAGAATTCTTCACAAGGCCCCCAGGGGGCCTCAAGGGACGCCCGGGGCATCTGAAAACTCCCGGGGGTCAGAATCTGGCGCGGAAGCAACATAGCATGTCCCCCATCGCCCACACCCTCACTCTTCTCCTCCTCGCGGGCCTCGCCGGTTGGAGTGGTTTTCGCTGAAACGGGCGCGGTGGGGCACGGCATCCGTGAAGGGTGCACGCGGTGCGGCGACGAGGGTAGCAATAGTCTGTAGGACCTAAAACTCACAACGGTGGGAGAATTGCCAGGAACGACAAGTGAAACATGTTTCGGAACATGAAAATCTCGGTTCTGCGCTCCGCGGCTTAAGGCGATGGTTTCTTCGCCATCGCGTGGCAGGCTGCGGTGCTTCCCTGGCCAGGCTCCACGTGTATGACTTCGGTTCTGCTCACTCGACCAATGTGGCGTTGTTCGTTTGGTAGGAAACGCTTCCGAACGATGCTGGGCCATGCTTGGGTTCCCACATGCCCATCCAAAAATGACCGCTAGTCGGATCGCACTGAACAAAGATGCTTAGCAGAACGCAATCACGCTGTGGGATCCTCTTGGGGGCGTCTTGGGGCTACAACCTACGGGAAAAGTTGGGAATGGATGCGTGCACTTTTCGGAAGGTGACATTTGCGTGCGCGTCAAGCCCGATACAGCACCACGAAGTGATATCGGGCGCTGCGTGCAAGCTGAGCAAACGAGGGCCGACAAAGTTGCTAAAATTGTGCGACGGTTGGTGCGCCTCGGCGTCGGCCCCTCCGCGCTCGAACCACCTTGAGACTCGACTCCGGCACTTCATTTAATTATGCAATGAGTGAGTGCCGGGTGGTATCAATATTTACACGTCCAGAAGAAACTTGCACACCAGGAGCGCCCCGACGGCGGTCCCAGTCTCAAACAATATCAACGTGCCACGAAACCCTCGGCGCCTAAGACAACCGCGAGTCTCACGCGGTCTCACAATGCAACGAAAGCTTCGGCGCCGAGCACATCCGCGAGTCTCACGCGGTCTCCAGGTGACACGAAACTCTCGGCGCCGAGCACACCCGCACGTCTTACAGGATTTTACAGTGTCACGAATATCTCGACGCTGAGCACATCCGCGCGCCTCGCGCAACCTCACAACTCCACGGAACCCTCGGCACCGAGCACATCCGCGAGTCTCGCGCGGTCCCCTGGTGCCACGAAACCCTCGGCGACGAGCACATCCGCGCGTCCAACACGATCTCACAATACCTCGAAAGGCTCGGCGCCGAGCGCATCCGCGCGCTCCACGAGGGTCTCAAAGAGCAGCGGAACTGCAAAACCAAACACATCCGCGCGCCCCGCGCGGTCCCAACTTGCCACGGAACCTTTTAGCGCCGAGCACATCCGCGCGTCTCGCAGGGCTTCAATGCACCGCTAAACCCTCGGCAACCTGCGACAGCAGCCTTGTCGTTGCTGCGCTGTTTTCTCACGCGGGACACCATATCGCAAATTACACGCAAACAGTTATTGTCATGCATGATATCCCATTGCTACCACGCAAGCATTGTCTCGCGTGCCGCGTCTACTTCCCGCACCTCCCGTAGCGGCGAGCCTTGCACGCGCTGGACAGAGGAACGTGCAAACATGACACAACGCAAACTCGCAACAAACAAATATGCAACAGTGCAAGATTTGGGACGGCGCAGGCAGACGGTACCATTGAACCCTGAAGAAGCGGCAAAGAATGCGGGCGGGCCCGGCGCGAGCGCGGAATCGGTTTCCAAACATGTCTCCTCGAACTGTATGAAGCCTTCTAGGAGCCAGTTTGGAAGCCTTGTGGGCCCTCCCGGGGCCCTCTTGGGCTCTCTAGGGCCCTTTCTGTGGCCTTGAAGGGGGCCTCTTGGGCTTTACCTTGGAGGCCATCCATCAAAGAGACGGGATGGACCAAGCAAGCCCCCCCTTGGAATCAGAAGAATGGTCTCTTCTTAGGGGCCGTGTTGGGGCGTTTTGGGGGCGCTCTTGGGCGCCCTCGGGGCCGTATTGGGCCCCTCTCGGGGCTCGTTTGGGCCATCTTGAAACCATCTTGAGCCGCGAGTCCTTGCGGTAATATAGCAAAACATTACTTGTCCTAAGGTTTTGAATGAATACGGCCTTTCCAGGGGTTCCTTGAGAAGCTCCGGGGGCCACTTGAACCGTGTTGGGGGGGTGGGGGGCTTGTGGACGGCATGATGGAAGCTATATTGAACCATATTGGCCTGCATTGTGCGGTCTTGGAGGTCACTTGGGGCTAGCCAAGGCCCTCTTGGGGCAGTCGGGGAACCATCCTTGAACCTCAAACGACCCGCGGAACGGCCCTTCCACAGCCAGGGGGCGAAGGTAGGGTGAGAGAAAGCCTCCACCCCCAAAGGGAGGAGGGGCGAGGGGGCGCCAGGGGGGGGGGAGGGACAGGTTTCTCCGAAGGGCTTTGGCGACCCGTCCTCCTCCTCCTCCTCCTCCTCCTCCTCCTCCTCCTCCTCCTCTCCCTCCTCTTCCTCGCAAGCCTTTGTCGCTTGGGCACACGGAGCCCGACGGCCGGGTGTCCTTCGCCGTGGTTGGGCGCTGCGAGGAGGCACGGCGACCGCGCGCTCTGCATGCAGTGCGTCTCTTTCTGCGGGCTGCGCGATCCATTTCACGCGACGTGCTGCTAGACCATGGACCCCTCGACGTCAAGGTTTCTCGCCCTCCCCTCCCCCCTGGACGGTTTCCCCCGCGGCCGAAGGCGGCCCGAGGAGGGGAGGGCGAGACGGAGGAGGAGGAGGAGGAGGAGGAGGAGGAGGAGGAGGAGGAGGAGGAGGAG
>CAUYUJ010012531.1:0-15843 GCA_963575745.1 Prorocentrum cordatum | reverse complement strand
AGGAGGAGGAGGAGGAGGAGGAGGAGGAGGAGGAGGAGGAGGAGGAGGAGGAGGAGGAGGAGGAGGAGGAGGAGGAGGAGGAGGAGGAGGAGGTTCACTGCCCATAGAGGGAAAGAGGTCCAGGGGTGAGAGAGGAAAAACGGGGTGGGTCCGCCTATCCAAGGAGGCTTTTGTCAGGCCCCCCCCAGAGGTTCCATCCCTCTGGCAGGGCCCCCGACAAGGCGACCCCACCCCCACACAGCGCTAGCCGAACTCTCCAGCTTCGGCTTCGCACTCTTCCCGGGATTTGCGAGCCTGGGCCTCAGCGCGGGCCTGGACAGCCCACAACCCGAGCTCCTCAGCTTCGGCCCGAATCTCGAACCCGAACGCCTTCAAACAGGCTTCCATGCCGAGCCGAGGAGCGGCCCTTTGCTGCGAGAACGCAGGGAGCCTGCTGGGGGGCCGACCGGCCCCTTCCGCGTCAGCTCCAAAATGATCTCGCCAGCGTTCCCGAGTGGCTGTGGAAGGGACCTGGGGCTCGTCCAGAGCCAGTCCCTCCTCCGTGGAGTGCATGCGCCCACGCAGCCGCTTCCGGACGGTGTACGCCGAGCCGCCAGTGACCCGCCGAGGGCCAAGGCAGGGACTGCAAAGGCCCTGTTGTTTACGATGCACAGCGAACTTGTAGCACGTCGTGCAAAAAAGGATCGGCTCCTGCCCAGCGACACCTTCTTCTAGAACCGAGTGTTGGTTGACCAGCCATGGGCGCCTAGGCCCGAGACCGTAACCTTCATCATCCGCGTCTTCCACGCCACCGTTCTCCCTCTCAGCCTCCACCACCACCACCCTGGCAGCAGCAGCAGCAGCAGGGAGCGGGCCAGCAGGAGGAGAGGGAAGAGGGCCAGGGGCATGGCGTGGGGCCTCGGGAGCGGCAGGCAGGTCGACCAATAATCCTGGAGGAACATCAGCCGCGCCAAAATCAATTAAACGAATCGCATCGAGCCCTTGATGGTCTACGATGTTCTCTTTGACACACCGAGTGGCAAGCCTGGCCGTGGCCTTGCACGCTTGCGTCGCTAGGTCCAAACAGCCCTCGAGAAACAACACGTCGCTCTCAGACGAAGCCCCGAAACTAGCGCCGAACTTTGCGTATTCATCTGCCGACCTATTTCCTTCCAGCTCGAACTGCGAGAGAATTCCCTCCCGCACCTGTGCCATCGAGCAGTGGCTCCTCACGTGCTGAAACTCCAAGGCAGAGAAATCTTCTCTTCCGTGCACTCTCCGCCACAAGTGGGCGCGAGGGTTCGCAACCGACGTCGCTGTGCGCGGGCAGGTGCAGCACGACAGCGTTGCCCTACAATCTGCTAAGACACAGAATTTGCCCAACACGTGCTGGGCGACCATATACATTGCATAATCTTCTCCGTCTCGTGCAGAAAATGTGGTCGAAAACTCTGGCGGCACTACACCATAGATGGCTCCCAAGAACACCCGGTCCGCAGAGAAAAAGACACAAGACCATCCCGTGGCGCGGAGAGTCGGGAATCTGGCATTGAGCCCAGACCTTTCTGTGAAGACGAACCCTCCATCCAGACGGATCGGCAGCTCGACGCCTGTCCCGCGCAGGGCCCACAGGGGGTCAAAAACGGGCCTTGAAACGCACAGCCCTGGCTCAGGGAAGATGCCTCCAGCGAATCGTTCGCTCCAGGCTGGAGGGGCGCATGCAACCACGGCCGCAGCCTTGGCAAGCTCTGGTGAGATATTGCCCCGCCTCCAGGCTCCATGGCCAGGGCAGCGGTAACACCTATGACGCAGGGAGCCGCGCTCCTCCTGGCAGAGCAAACAAATGTGGGAAACCGTCGCGTCTTGGTCGTGCAACCTTCCCTGCGACCAGTGAGTGCCTGCCACCAGGCCCCGGAGAGAAGACTGCTGATGCTTCTCCCAACCGGGCTCCCAATCACAGAACATCGCCTCGAGAATTGGCCGCCAGAGGATCGGGGACGACCAGCGCCCCCTGTCCTGCAGAGCGAGCGCCCTAACGTCCGAAGCTCGCCTGGCCGAGTGCGCAATCTGGTCCGACACGCAAGCAGGGGAATAAAATTGCAAATCCCACCCCCGCCCCAGGTCGTCGACCGCACGCGTCGAACTCCGAAAACTCCATCCCACACGTTGCGCCGTGAGCACGAGCGCAGCCACGGGGTCCCTACAGGACACCCATGGGCGTTCCTTCGCCGATTGCTCAATGGCGTTTTCGAAAAGAACCTGGAGGACGGCTGTTGGGAGGAGGCCATCCCAAAGCACCTCTCCGTACTGCCTTACAACATCCATCGACGTGATCACCAACGGGTCTCGCTTCCAGCCGCGCTTTGCACAGCTTAGGAAGAGGCCCGTCGACGCTCCGCGAGGAAGCCTGCCTTCCGCCTGCGCCGCTAACACACGAAGCTGGTGCAGACGCGAATCGGCAAGCCCATGCACACAAGATCCCCACAGCGCTACCGCAGACGGGCCGGCGCGATGCACTTGAAAAATCTTCGCGCCCCCTCTCTGAAGGGCGCGCAGGCGAAGAGCCCTGCGCTGGGCCGAAAGATATCTATCCAGGTGAACGGGCACTCGCCTGAACCTGCCGTCCGTGGCGTCCCCGCCCAAATCTCGGTGAGATTGCGAACGATCCTTCAGCTCCAGTGGCCAGCCCTTGCACAACTGCTCTGCGAGCCCGCTGGAACTGGCAAGAAACCCAGCCTTGCCCCCAAGAAATCGGCAAGTCCATGGCCGTGACTCCGTCAACGACCCGGTTAAAAGCTACAGGACGCTGCTTCGCCACAGTGTCGCGCCCCCCCACCGCGTGGAAGGAGACATCATCGATCACATTTTTGAGCACCACTATCGGTGCCGCAACTGCCGCTTGCTTAAGGAGCGCCAATTACATTGGCTTGGCGAGCGATGTGGCACACGAACAACCCGCAATCACGGTTCCGTTGGCCTCGAAGGGCCTGCTCGTGCAGCCGTGCAGGACGGCGCGGCGGGGAGCCCTATAAACGCAGCACAATGCCCGGAGCAAAACGTCGGGGAATCGCGCATGGGCCGCGGCCGCCCGAAGTTCATCATGAGAAATGTGCTCGTAATATTTCTTTAAATCGAGAAAGGCCGAGACCGACTCGAGATGCACTAAACGAGCGTAGTGCGACAGAGCATTGTGAAGCCATGCGCTTTTGTCACATGACGTGGCCCTGCTTTGGCCCCAAAAGAGCGGCGAGCTGATAGCTTCTTCCCATTTCGCGCACTCCCGAAAACGAATCTTGGACCACACCCGGGCCACTAACGGAAGAAGGCCAATCGGCCGCACTCCCCCAGTCGCCTTGTCGAGAAAAACGATAAGCACCAACCAAAGTTCAGTAACTTTGGGGTCCTGCTCCCAGGCGTTCAGAATGTCAGCGAATCGCTGCGCGAACTCTCGCGGCAGCTGTTTGATGACACGGGGATGGAAACCGTCCCATCCGAGGGCCGTGCCCTTCGCAAAATCAGAAAGAGCTCCCAGCACATCATCCGCTGTGATGGGAAGCAGCTCGTCGACGACTGCCCAGCCCCGGGGGTGAGATTCCCCCTCCCGCGATGGCTTGGACCAAATTGGCATCCATTCCTCCAGCAGCGCTTCCAAGGCCTCCTGGCCAGCCAGAGGCTGCGAGCCTTCCTCCGCGCAGCCGAGGGGAGGAGCAGGGTTGGGGTGAGGGCCTTTCGAGAAGCGGTGGGCCACTCGACCTCCCCTCAAAACCGACTCCTGCGCAAACTCATGCCACGATTTCTTGCTGGCCGCTGCATCTGCAGCGACCCGCTGATCACACTCCCGAGCGATAGATGAAACCGTGGCGGCCCTAGAGGCTTCGTCCTGGAGCAAATTCACCACAGCGAGTCCCGAGCGACCCTTGAGCCCGGCCTCGCTTGCGGTGCCGAGACAGGCGCCCATGGCGACAATCATCCCAACCAACCTCCCACGAGTCGCCCCCCCATCCGTCTTCAAAGCCAAAAGCTGGCAAACTAGTCGACGGAACTGCAACCACTGAACGGTCGATGGCGTCGACCGCCGTTTTAAATCACGACCCCAAGTCGCCGCGAGGGGGACTAATGCAAATTTACAGCCATGCTTCCGACCGGAATGCCGACTGATATCGCTGGCTGGGACAGCCTGGCTGGCACAGAGGGACTGCTCGGCAAAATCAAACCATTGCGCCAAAGCCCCGCAGGGATCCCCCGGAAGTTCTCCGGCGCACCACGCCCAAGAGAATCCGTGCCGAGGAGAGGGAGGAGGAGGAGGAGGAGGAGGAGGAGGAGGAGGAGGAGAGAAAGGAGGAACAGAAAGAGAAGCCACAACTCCGGGACGAGTCGGGTCCACCGTAGGCTCGATCGAAAAACCAGCAGGAACAACCCGCTGCCAGATCTTCGCCTGTCCCGTCAAACCTCGCACCACCATCTTCGTCGCCACGTGCGGACCCCTCGGAGTATCGAGGAGAGCTAGAGTAGTGGGGACAAAAGGGAGGAGACAGTGAGACACGGCAAAAAAATCATAGACGTGCTGGTGGCAGGTGGCCTCAGGGGGGCCCACCAATTGAAACTTGAGCGGCGATGCCCAGCCTGTCGCTTCCATGACGTCCGGGCTGATGTTCCAATCGCCGCCGACGAAGGACGGGCCGTCGAGATTCGCGAGGATCTCAGCCAGCTCGCCAAGGATTCCTATGTTCGCCTCCCCTAACCCGTCGTTCGTGACCAGGTAGAGCGAGATGATGTAGACAGGAACTGGCAAACCAAAGTTCACCTTCTGAACACAAATCCTGTGGCGCAGCTCCTCTGGAACCCGTTGCACGTGATGATCGCTGCCGAACCGGCTGGAGGTGAGGCAGGCCACCCCGCCCGAGTTCTCGAGCGCGCCGTCGCCAGTGACCAGTGCTGCCGAAGATGCCATCTGGAAACCTGCCTGCCGAGCCCACGACATCGCCGATGCGTGGGCCGTGGAAGATGCCAAACGGGTTTCCTGCAGCATCACCACGTCGGGCACTTCATTGCAATCGTTCTTCCTCCACTCCAGGAACTCCAAGCCAGAACGCCAGGAGTTGCAGTTATAGGTAAGAAGAATCAACGAACTGGTCTGGTCTGCCACAGACGTGGATGAGGCAGCATTTCTACTTCTACCCCTCGGCTCATCGAGAGGGGCCGTTGGGAGGGCAGAGACCGACGCACCAACGTCGATAGGGATCCCAACTGTCCTGGGTTGAGGCCTCTTGCATGCCCCTGCCGGCACCGCCACTCCCTGCCCAGGAGCGTCTCGATAGGGAGTGGGCTCTGGGCCTCGTGCCCCTCCTCCAGGTGCGGAGGTGCAGCGCCCGGGACGCTCTACTCCACACCCACGCTCGCGACGACGCCTAGGCTGCTCCAGCCCCCCAGACAGCGACTGCCCCGGCCTGGGCAGCAGGCCAGGCACCTCAAAACCAAGCCCGCTCCACTCCACGTCCACAACGTTGAAGTCCCAGAACATGGTGAGGCTGTCCAGGTCAAAGCCGTCTCGGCTTCTTGACCGCGAGGCCCAAGGCTGCAGCGGCCTCTCGGTACTTGCGCTTGGCCTCCTCACGGTCCGCCTCCTGCGCCGAGCGGAGGTCGGCAGCTGCCTGAGTGAAGGCCTCCTGCTTCCGCTCATAGTCTGGATCGTCCAAGGCTCCCATGTCAATGTCGTCGTCATCGCCATCCCTGGCTGGGACCTCTTGCCCGGGGAGCTCTCCAGCACCTGGCTGGCGGCCGGCCGGCTCAGCAGCAGGAGCCCTACCAGCAGCCGGAGTAGCGTCAGCGGCACGCTTGCTCTCATCGGCCACGTGCTGGAGCTTCTGGAGCAGTTCCAGCGCTGCCTTGCCCTCGGGGGACTGGACGACGGACTCATCCAATCCGGCCGAAATGGCCTGCAACGGGTTGTCGAACTCCCGCACGTGGGCCTGGCACAGCATGGCCTGGGCTTGCTCAAGGTCCGCCCGAGCCTTGACCGCGGCCTCATTGGCCTCTGCCAGCTCCTTGGCGAGGGTGTCCTGCTGCGTCTTGATGTCCTTGACTCGAGACTCCAGCTTCCCCACCTTCGTCTTGAGGTTCTCCACCTTCCAGCGCGCGGCTTGGGCGGTGGGCACCTTCTTCTTAGCGGTTTCCGTAGCCTTGCGCTCCGCCTCCTCGACGGCCCCAATGGCCGAACTGTCGACCCCGAGCTTCTTGAGGTAGGCGAGCACGTCTTCACCAGACGGGCCTGCCGGCGTCGTCCATGGTGGCGGCGGGGAAGGCTTATCCTTCTCGCCACTTCCGCCTGCGCCGCCTGCCAGCTTGGCCATCTGCTGCTGCAGCTCCTTGAGCTGCTTGACCAAGGCGGCGTTCGCTCCACCTGGGGGGCCGTGGGCCCACTGCCCTTGGGGCGGCCTGTGGCTGGGCGGCTGCCCGCCTGGTTGCCGGCCCGAGCTGCCCTTGCCCTGGCCTGCTGTTGCTGCCGCCTTGCGGGCGGCCTGGATGGTTTTCTGGGCAGCGGACCGCCCGCAGAGGCGACATGCGAGCCTGGACGCCCAATTGCCCGAGCACCCGCAACTGCAGCCCCAGTGCGGCGTGCGCGGGCCTGCCAGCACCTGGCCATCGGGCGGTGCCATCCGCCGCGGGGCCTCCCGCTGTGCTGATCTGGGCCGCGCAGGCCTGCGAGGAGGAGGAGGAGGAGGAGGAGGAGGAGGAGGAGGAGGAGGAGGAGGAGGAGGAGGAGGAGGGAGGAGGAGGGAGGAGGAGGAGGAGGAGGCGGAGGAGGAGGAGGAGGAGGAGGAGGAGGAGGTATGGCTACCCCTTCCTCCGCTGCGTCCCGTGCAGCAGCTGCCGCTCCCTGCCCTGCCGCCCGCGCGCCTCGGGCCGGACGGGCGGGAACCGCCCGAGGGGCGTTCTTCGCACGCCGTGCCCGGCCGGGGCGGGCAACGCGCAGGGCGGGCACGCGTGCCGGGTTCCCGGCAGTCCGAGGACGAGGAGAGAGGAGGACGAGGAGGAGGAGGAAGGAGGAGGAGGAGGAGGAGGGAGGAGGATGGAGGAGGGGGAGGAGGAGGGGAGGAGGAGGAAGGAGGAGGAGGAGGAGGAGGAGGAGGAGGAGGAGGAGGAGGAGGAGGAGGAGTCGAAGGGCCAGGCCTCCGCCAGGAGGTGAACTAAACCAGTCCTCGCCCCCCTCCCCCCCCCCCCCCGCCGCGGCCTCCTGCAGCGGGGTCGCGCGACCCCGCAGAAGGAGCAAGGGAGCTCAGAGGAGGAGGAGGAGGAGGAGGAGGAGGAGGAGGAGGAGGAGGAGGAGGAGGAGGGGGCAGAGGAGGAGGAGGGGGGAGAGAAGGAGGAGGGAGGAGAAACGAAGAAGAGAGAGTCTGGCATGGAGAGGCCCTGGTCGGAGCTTGAGTGCGCGCACAGGCAGGGGAGCTAGCAAGAGGAGGAGCAACATAAAGGAGCCCTGGGACACACAAATAAATAGACACAAATAACAGGATTCCCACTATGTTCCCATATTTGTTGGGTTTTCGTCTTCCCCCCCCCACTTCCCATAGTTTCCCAGATTCTCCTGGGAGTCGACGATTCATTGTGACTGTGTGTTTCTTTCCCTCCTGACAACAGGCGGGAAGGTGGAGGGGCGGGAAGAGGAGGGATAAGGGGAGGGATGGGAGCTTGCGTCAGCTTTATCCGCCATCTTCGGGAGGCAGGAGTGGAAGAGCATCTGCACTGGCGGGATGACGGGAGGGGCGATGTGGAGAAGGAGTGGGGGGGAGGAAGTGCTGGAAGGTGGAGGAGGGCAACAGGGGCAAACAAATGGGAGAGGGAGAAGGCAACAGTCCTCGTCTGTCCGCGTCGTCACAGTGCTCCTCCTCCTCTTTCTCCTCGCCCCCGTTCCCCGTCAGAGAAGACGAGGCCGAGGAGAAGCAGCAGCAGGACGAGGTTCCGTCGACGACGACGAAGACGGCAGCGATGCCCATTCGACGACGCCTTTACGACGCTTCGACGACGGCGGCTGCTGCAGGGAGGAGGAGGAGGGGGAGGAGGAGGAGGAGGAGGAGGAGGAGGAGGAGGAGGAGGAGGAGGAGGAGGAGGAGGAGGAGGAGGAGCAGGAGGGGGAGGAGGAGGAGCAGGCGGGAGAATGGGGAGGGGGAGGAGGAGGAGGAGGAGGAGGAGGAGGAGGAGGAGGAGGGAGGGGAGGGAGGGAGGGAGGGAGGAGGAGAGGGAGGGAGGAGGGGGAGGGTGGAGGAGGAGGAAGAGGGAAGGAGGGAGGAGGAGGAGGAGGAGGAGGAGGAGGCGGGAGGAGGGAGGGAGGAGGGAGGAGGAGGAGGACGAGGGCGATGCGACGACTCGACGGCGGCGGCAGCGAGAGCATGGCGCCTGCTTCAGCCGCAGCCGCACCTCCGGGGCGAGCAGGGAGCAGGGGGCGGGCGGCGGAGGCACCATTCAGGGGCACGAGGGGCCAAGGGACACGCAGACAAAATGCACACAGGTATACAAAAGGATTCCCCATACCCCCTCCTCCTCCTCCTCCTCCTCCTCCTCCTCCTCCCTCCTCCTCATCCTCCTCCCCTCCTCCTCCTCCTTACGCCACATACCCGCAACGTCTTCATTTACTCGACGTCTTAGACGCATCCGTCACCTTCGAGGGCGAGGTTCCAGGGTTCGGCGGCACTGGCCGTTTTTTTTTTTTTTTTTTTTTTTTTTTTTTAAAAAGGGGGCTTAAGCAGTATACAAACGGATTCCCCATACTTTCCCATATGTTTTGGATGTTCCTCCTTCCCCCCCACTGCCCATGTCTTCCAATATCTTCTTTGGGGGTCGACGATTCATTGTGTCTGTGTTTTTTCCCCTCCTGGAAAGGGGGTGGGTGGGTGCGTGGGTGGAGGGGGATGGGGGGGGAGGAGGCGGAGGGTCCCAAGTCCAGCAGAGGGAGCAGCGAAGGGTATCGAATAAGTTGGGCCACTGGAGGAGCAAATGGATGAGAAAAGCGAGGGGCAGCGAGAGAAACAAGAAATGTAACAAACGGCAAAGGACGGAGGGAGCACAGGGAACGGAAAGGGGAACGGAGGAAGGGAGGAGCACGGGAAGGAGCAGGAGGAACACAGAGTGGGGCGCGGGGAAATAGAACGGGACCATAGAAGGGTCAAGCTCGCCGAAAGTTCTCCAGGTCGACCTCAGTCAGCGGACCCGCACGCGCCCGCCGATGCTGGCGCAGCTTGACGCTGGAGGCGCTGCGCGTTCCCATCCAGCGCTCCCATCTAGCGAAGGCAGGGCATCCGCTCGGGGGCACCGACCACAACGATGTCGAAGACACGCCCCGGGGGATGTGTTGCGCGTGCCTATAACATCGTAGGAACACGGAGAAAAAGCTTCGTGCTGGCTGTGGTCGCTGTGGGCGTCCAAGACGGCCACATCGACCACAACCACAACCGAAGCGCTCTCCTAGGAGGCCCGTAAAAAGCGAACACGATGGAAGGGTAGCCGTCTCGGTACCCGGACCCCCGACGTCGTGATGATTTTTCACCACTTGGACCCCCAGAGGTCTGGAACCCATCTCCAGACCCCCTCGGGTAATGAAACAATCATGACGGGAGGTTTGTTGCTATTTTCGGCCTCTGGGGGCCCTTACCGGCCCTCGGGGCCGTCAGAAAACAACTCAGGATGAAAGACCGGGCCAGGGGAATGGGTCGAGACCTCCAGGGGTCGACGTAATGAAAAAATCATGACGTCGGGGGTCTGGGCCCCCGGGACCACTTTGCCGTCCTGAATCTTGTTTGTTGACGGCCCCAGGGTCCGGCGAGGCCCCCCCGGAGGCCGGAGGTAACGAAAAGCCTCCAGCCGCGATCCTTCCACAACGCGAGGCCCCCAAGAGGCCGACAACAGCAACAATAACAAAAAAAAAGCGTCACGCCATGATTGTTCCTCAACGCTCGGCCGGTGGCTTCTGCCCCGGGGGGGGCACTCCCTAGGGAATCGAACTCCAGACACCGACGCTTTTCCGGACCCTGCGCAGAATTTCACACAGGAACGCGGATTTTGGTGTATACGGGATCCTGGTGTATACATTTGTTGACCGTTGCTTCCCTTGGATAACGGGGGACAAGTCTACACCACACCACCCCGACGCCGTGCCCGACCCCCAAAAAGTCGCGAGATTGCAGAAGAAACGCCACTGGTAATGTATATGTTCCAGTTTCCGACTCCTCCCCCCAATAAAAAAAAAACTGCCGACTCGGGGTGTTGGCTCTCGGAGGTGCCCCCCAGGCGCCCACGCGCGGCTTCTGCGCCCGACGGCCTGGCGCCAAGGGGAGCGGCAGGCGCGGACCGCGCCCCCGGAGGCGGGCGGGAGCCTCGAGAGCGCCCCACGGCAGGAGCCCCCATGGCGATGACGATTTTGATGTTGATGATGATGATGATGATGATGATGATGATGATGAAGATGATGATGATGATGAAGATGATGATGATGATGATGATGATGATGATGATGATGATGATGATGATGATGATGATGATGATGATGAGGGTGTCGAGATTAACAACGATGGTGATGATGCTGCTGATGACGATGCTGCTGATGATGCTGATACTGATGCTGCTGTAGCTGATGATGATGCTGGTGGTGATGATGATGATGACGGTGCTGCTGCTGCTGCTGATGATGATAATGAAGATAATGATGCTGCTGTTGCCAATGATGAGGATGATGATGATGTTGGTGATGATGATGATGATGATGATGATGATGATGATGATGATGATGATGCCGACCGCGAGACCACAGCAACGTTAACGGCAGTGTCGATGACGACGATGGCCATGATATGAGTGGCGATGCTGACGCTTCTGGCGATGATGATGATGGTGATGATCATGGTGGTGATGACGATGATGATGGTGGTGGTGATGATGCCAATGTTGATGATTATGGTGCTGCTGCTGCTGATGATGATGATGATGGTGATGATGATGATGATGATGATGATGATGATGATGATGATGGTGAGGATGCTGCGGATCATGCTGCGGATGATGGTGATGATGATGGTGATGGTGATGATGATGTTGATGATGATGATGATGATGATGATGATGATGATCTTGCTGATGATGCTGGTGACAAATGGTGTCGACGAATCTGGCCCTCACGCGATGCATCGACGCAGCACCGCCCCACTTGCACACGACCTCCCGCTGCTTGTCAACCACCTTATTCCCCCCCATCAACATCATCACCCTCTTCGTCATCGTCCTCCTCCTCCTGCTACCCCCTTCCTTGATTCTCCTGCTGCCCCCTCTCATCCTCCATGTCTCCCTCCTCCCCCTCTCCCTTCCCCCTTCCCCCTCCTCCTGCTCCTCCTACTCCTCCTCCTCCTCCTCCTCCTCCGCCTCCTCCTCCTCCCGTCCCCGCCGAACCTCGGCCATGTCCTGCTTGCACCGCTCGCACTCCAGCTGCAGCTGGCGATACCGCAGCGTGTCCGCCTCGTGCCTGAGGGCGAGCGCCTGCGGCCGGGCGGCAGGGAGGCGCGCCCGCTCGCAATCGTCGAACTCGTCGTCTTCATCGTCGCCGTCGTCATCAATCGGACTCGAAGCACCGTTTGTCACCGTTACTTCGTCGCCGTCGCCGTCGTCGTCGTCGATGCGGTGGTCGTCGCCGTCGTCATCGTTCGGTCACGCACTGTCGTTTGTCATCGCTGCTTCGTCGTCCTCGTCGTCCTCGTCGTCGATGTGGTGGTCGTCGCCGTCGTCATCGTTCGGTCACGGACCATCGCTTGTCATCGCTCCTTCGTCGTTGTCGTCGATGCAGTGCTCGCCGTCAATGTCGTCGTTGCCGACGTAGTAGTCGTCGTCACGATCATCGTCGCCGTCGCCGTAGGCGCGGTCGCGGTCGTCGTCTTCACCGCTTCTTCGTTGACTGCGTATGAAGAAGTCTGGGGAACACGAATTTCTGGCGAGGGTCCCAACCACATAAAGTGTTGGGTGCCAAAGCTCTAACGATCGTTTTCGGCTGTGCTCCACCATTGGTGACACAACAACAGATGTGGTGGGTGTCTCGCCATCGCTCGGACGTCCATTCCCTGTGCTTTTGTCGGTTTCGTGCGTGGATCTTTCGCCAAATGACCAAGGATGCTCCTCGATGGTCCTCGCCGAAGGGAAAAAGCACACGTCCGAGCGATGCCAAGGTACGCCGAAATGGGCGGAGAACCGCATGTGGACACATTCACTGCGGCCTGCGGTGGAGTGCCTCGTGTGGCGCCACGAAGCGTGCGAGGGCTGCGCCGAGGTGGGCAAGGAGCCGCGTGGGGACACTGCCGCTGGGGCCTTCGGAGAAGCTCCTCCTGGGGCCACGGAGGGTGCGAGGGGCGTGCCGGAATGCGGGGTGCGCATGCTTGCCGTCGCTCGGACGTCCATTTCCCGTGCATTTTTCGGTTTCGTGCGTGTCTTTTTGGCTCGATGGTCCAGGATGGTCCTCGATGGTTCTCGCCGAGAAAAAATGCACACGTCCGAGCGATGCCAAGCATGTGGGCGCGGCCATTGGGGCCTCCAGTGGAGCTCTTCATGGAGCCACGACAAGTGTGGAGGGCGTGCCGGCATGGGCGGGGAACCGCATGCGAGCGCAGCCCCCAGCATGGAGCCACGAAGCGTGTGAGGGGTGTGGCGGCATGGGCGGGGCACAACATTTGGACACTGCCGTTGTGGCCTTCGGTGGGCCTCCCCTTGGAACCACGAAACGTGCGAGGGGTGTGCCAAAATGGGCGGGGAGCCGCATGGTGTGCCGAAATCGGCGGGGGAACGCATGCGAGCGCAACCCCTGGGGCCTTAGATGAAACTCTTTATGGGGCCGCGAAACTTGAGAGGGGTGTGTCGGCATTGGCGGGGAACCGCATGCGCACCCTGCCACGAATGCCTGAGGTGGAGATCCCATGGGGCCACGCAGAGTGTGAGGGGTGTGCCGAAATGGGCAGGGAACCGCATGCGAGCGCAACCACTGGGCCTTAGGTGGAGCCCCCTCTGGAGCCATGAAGCGTGTGAGGGGCATGTCGGATTGGGATTGGAACCTCATGCGAGCGCAGCCTCTGGGATCGTCGGTGGATCTCCCTGTGGGGCCACGAAGCGTGCGAGGGGTGTGCCAGAATGGGCGGGCAATCACATGCGAGCGCAACCGCTGGGGCCTAAGGTGGAGCTCCTTATGGGGCCAAGCAACGTGTGAAGGGTGTGCCGAAATGGACGAAAAACAGAATGCCAACCGCAACCGCTCCATCATTATATCATCCTCTCCTCGCCTCTCCTCCTCCTCCTCCTCCTCCTCCTCCTCCTCCTCCTCCTCCTCCTCCTCCTCCTCCTCCTCCTCCTCACCCCTCACCCAGATCCTCGTCGATGCGCGCTCCTTGCCATCCTCATCCTCGCACTTCGTCCTGGCCCGTATCCTCCGCGTCCTCGCCCTGATCCTCGTCGATAGCCGCTCCTCGCCCTCCTCATCCTCGCCCTTCGTCCTGGCCCTTCTCCTCCGCGTCCTCGCCCCTGCTCCTCGTCGATAGCCGCTCCTCGCCCTCCTCATCCTCGCCCTCCGTCCTGGCCCGTATCCTCCGCGTCCTCGCCCTGAATCTCGTCGATAGCCGCTCCTCGCCCTCCTCATCCTCGCCCTCCGTCCTGGCCCGTATCCTCCGCGTCCTCGCCCATCCTCGCCCTTCGTCCTGGCCCTTCTCCTCCGCGTCCTCGCCCCTGCTCCTCGTCGATAGCCGCTCCTCGCCCTCCTCCTCGCCCTTGATCCTGCTCCTGGGCGCCTCGTTGCCGGAGGTCTGCAGGTAGCCCTCCATCTCGTGGCAGTCGGCCAGCAAGGCGTGCAGCTCCTGGCGGGAAGCGGCGGCGAGCGAGGGGGGAGGTGAGCAGGACAGGACAGGGCCTTCTCGGAAGGCGGCGGGGCTACTCAGAAGCCCTCGCGCCTTCAGAAACGTGTCCTGTGTCTCGGGGGAGGGCTCAGACCACTTCTCAGAAAGCCGGGGGGCTTCCCGCCCTTTCCTCAATTCCGCCCATCGCTCGCCGCCGAGAGAAGGGGCCGAATTCCCCTCAAAGGCAAAAGAGCACCTCTGGTCGGGCGTGACGAGCATCACCTCCACGAAGACCACCGTGCAGAACACGAGGACTACGAGGACCACATGGCAGAGCACGTCCTCGTCACCGTCGAACACGAAGGGGTATTGGATGAGGCTCATCTCGACAACCCCGCACAAGCACGACCGTCGAGCCACGGCGCGCATGACGTAGTGATGCCACGAAGCTACCACAAAACAGTATTTCGGCGGGGCATGCGACAACAAAAAAACAACAGCCGATGTACCCCAAGCCGATCGCCAGCGAGTACGACCACTGCATTCAACTGCGCAGCACCACATGGCAGCCGTGGGCAAAGCGTCACCCCCAACACTGGCCATGACCCCGGGCTCAAAAGCTGTCATGGACCTTGCGGGGACGATGGTGCAGCGGCATAACCCCACCACGAAGAGAGAAGTGACAAGAGAGATCCCGCAAACTAGAATGAATCAGTGGTGGCAATACCCGCGCCATCGCCCCAACCTCCAGCTCTGTAAAGCCCGCAAAAGGGACAACGGAACGAACCGCATACCAGACCGCACACGAAGACGGGGATAGACACGCACGCCCGGCGTAGCATAACACAGCGCTCGAGAAGGGGGCGGAAGAAGTCGGGAAGGAAAGAGGAGGAGAAAGAGGAGGATTCCAGTACCTCTGGCGTTCATGTGTATTTTCACAGCGCTCACCAGGCTTGGATTAGAGCGCTCTGCGCTTGAGTCGGACCACAACGTGGCAGTGCTGGCCATACCGTCCTGACGCTGAAGTCTATGAGGGTTACAGTCCGATCAGCGCCAATATGGAGGAGGAGGCGGAGGAGGAGGTGGAGGAGGAGGGGGAGGCAGAGGAGGAGGAGGAGGAAGAGTAGGAGGGGTGGGGCGAGAGTGGCGGAGGAGGATCGCAAGGATGAAGATGACGGGCGGGCGCGAAAGACGGGGAGCACTGCGACGAGTAAGGGTGGGAGGGAAGAAGAGAGAGCTGGGCGGGCGAGATCGAGGAGGGGGGACGACGACGAGGACAAGGGTGGCGAGGACATGGCGAAAGGGAGGGCGAGGACGCAGGACGAGACGACGACGACGACGAGACTGCCGGCCAGGATGGCGAGGGGGGAGGCGAGGAGAGAGCTGCAGCACGACGACGGGGGCGCGAGGGGAAGCGAGCAGAGAGCTGAGGGAGAGGGAGGAGGGCGAGCGGGGGGGCCGAGAGTGAGGGGCGACGGGATGCTGCAGGGCCGATCGCGACGCGAAGTTGCCACGGAACCCGCGCCCCCCCAGCACGAGCAGCCCGCTGGGCCGGAACTCGGCCCAGCGCTCAGCGGGGCCGCACGCCTCCGAAAACCACAGTCGAGGGAGGAGGGGGGACGAGGAGTAGGAGAAAGAGGAGGGACGCAGGAGGAGGAGGAGGAGGAGGAGGAGGAGGAGGAGGAGGAGGAGGAGGAGGGCGGGGGGAAGGACGAGGAAGAGGGAGAACGGCGGACGAGGGGTCCAAGAGAGGAGGAGGAGGAGGAGGAGGACGAAGAAGGAAAGGAGGAGGAGGAGGAAGATTTTTTCTCTTGGAATGCCCAGGAGGCCTGACCGTTTGTTCCACAACAAAATCAATTGGCCGGCCGGGTTCATGTCACCGCATTCTCGGCGACGAGGAGGAGGAAGACGAGGAGGAAGATGGAGGAGGAAGTCCGTGCGCATTCATACATTGAGGAAGGCGGAAGAGGGAGAACGAAGAGGATAATCGAATCGAGCTCTGGGGGCATCAAGTCAG
>CAUYUJ010012530.1:0-15848 GCA_963575745.1 Prorocentrum cordatum | reverse complement strand
CTCAAGCCGCGAACCTCTGGCAACGTTTTCACAACGAATGTGCGCGGCGATGAGGCGGCAACCACTTTTTGAAAACGAGCCACTCTATCGGTGAAACTCTTGCAATTTGAAACGAATGCGCGCGGCGCTGATGCGAAAGCTAGATTTACAAAACGAGCCGCCCTCAATCCCTGAAACTGTTGCAACCTGTTCAAAACGAATGTGCGCGGCGCTGAGGCGAAAACCACATTGTGAAAACGAGCCGCCCTCCGTCCGTGAACCTCTTGCAAATGTTTGAAACGGCTGTGCGCGGCGCGATGGCCAGAATCACATTTTGAAAACGAGCCGCCCACAATCCGTGAAACTCTTGCAACGTTTTCACAACGAATGTGCGCGGCGCTGAAGCGACAACCACATTTTGAAAACGAGACACTCTATCCGTGAAACTCTTGCAATTTGTTTAACGACTGTGCGCGGCGCTGATGCGGAAACTAGATTTACAAAACAAGCCGCCCTCAATGCGTGAAGCGCTTGCAACGCGTTCAAAACTAATGCGCGCGGCGCCGAAGCGAGAACCACATTTTGAAAACTACCCGCCCTCCATCCGTGAAGACCTTGCAAATTCCGTAAACGAATGTGCCCGGCGTCAATGCGAGAACCCCATTCTGAAAACGAGCCGCCCTCAATCCGTGAACCTCTTGTAACGTTTTCGCAACGAATGTGCGCGGCGCTGAGGCGAGAACCACATTTTGAAAGCTACACGCCCTCCATCCGTGAAAATCTTGCAATTGTTTCAACCTAGTGTGCGCGGCGCTATGGTGAAAACCACATTCTGAAAACGAGCCGCCCTCAACCCGTGAAACTCTTGCAATTTTTTTGAAACGAGTGTGCGCGGCGCTGAGGCGGGAGCCACAAACCGCCCTCCATCCGCGAAGCTCTTGCAACGCTTTGGAGCGAATGCGCGCGGCGCCAAAGCGATGGCCACGTCATCCTCCCGGTGCGGGATAACGCTTCCCGGTGCGGGGAAGCGTTATCCTGTTGCCTGAAGGGGGGGGGGTCTTAAATACTTCATGAGGGTAAGTCTGCCAAGGCCCCCACCCCTTGGACGCACACTGTTGCATGCACCGCCCCCGTCACGAGGCTTCCTGGGCGGCACGACGCCTCCCTGGCGCTGTCCAAGGCTCTCCGAGGCGTCGAAGGCGGCCAGGGACGTTCCCCAAGACCGTCTCAAGGCGCCCTCAGCAGCGCACAACTTGTCCCAAGAGGCCTCCAAGGGACCCTCAGACAATCCCCGAGACACTCTCCAGGAGGTGCCCGAGAGGCCCGACACATTGATCCCCCATGTGTTCTGAACGTGTGCTTCGCTTCGCACGCTCTTCGATCAAGACCGGGCCGCTTGCGGTCTTCGGCAGCCCAAGAAAGGCCGACGGAGAGCCCCAGGAGGGCCCCAAGAGGGCCCCAAGCTGGCCCAACAGGGCCTCCAGAAGGCCCCAAGACGGCCCCACGGGGACCCAAGACGGCTCGAGGACGGCCAAAAGGACCCAAGAGAGCTCCGAAACTGCCAGAGAGAGCCCCAAGACGGCCCGAGAGGGCTCCAAGGGCGCCCCAACACTGCCCTACAGGAGCCCAGAACAGCCCCAAGGCAGCCAAAAGGAGCCCCACGAGAGCTCCTCAAGAAGTGGAGACGAGAGGTATCACATGTGCCGGCCTTGCGGGCTGTGCCGCAGGCACCAGGATATCGCAGAACCCATCGCGAGCAAAATGAAACCTCCCTCCTCGGATCCCTACATGCTCCTTCGCGTCCCTGGATAAACAACAACTTGCCTGGGTGCATTTTTGCGACGCACGCTCACCAAAAAAGGGAGTGTCGCGCTTACAGCCGTGCGTACTTGAAACTGGCTGCTAGCAGGTGCCGGGAGACGGGAATCGCGTTGCCCGTCGCCCAGGCTTGAAACGAGCAGGGCTGTCGGTTAAGCTAAAACCGTGCGCTTCCTCCCGCGGGAGGGACAATGTACAATCGCAGGGCAAGTTGGACGCATTGCGATACCGAACTATTCGTTTGTTATACACTTGAAAGAATGAGCCCGCAACGTAAACACCACGGCCCCAGTCGCCTCCGTGCCGCGCTACTTCTCGATCGCCTGCAGCCTCGCCTCCATGTCTGCCAGATCGGGGTCGGCCTTGATTTCCTTGTTGGAGTAGCCGAACTCCGACTTGAGCTTGGTCTTGTACTCGTCGATCTCCTGCCTCAGCGCGTCCGCCGCCTTCTGCATGTCGGAGCCAAGGGTCTTCTTCTTCTTCTCCTCCTTCTTGTCGGGCTTCTGCGTGCTCCCCGGGCACTCCTTCTCCTTGAGCTCGTTCATGCGAGCGACCCACGCCACGATCTGCGCGTCCTTGTTCTGCTGGCCGCCGCTCATCCCCTCCTCCTTCAGCTGGGCCTTGCGCGACACGATGTCGCTCTTGATCTGGTCCAGCTCCTTCTTCTCCGCCTGGCTCAGCCCCGCGCTCTCCGCCTTCTTCGCCGGCCTCGCGGCCTTCTTCGCGTCGGGGTCCAGCCTCTCGGCCGGCGCCTCGGCGGCCGCCGGCTTCGAGGCCGGCTCCTCCGGCCCCGCGGACGCCACGGAGAAGAAGCCGCTCACGGGCTCCAGGCCCTTCGCCACCTTGCAGGCGTCGATGTACTGCTTGTCGACCTTGAGCTCCGACAGCTCCTTGCTCTTCGCGGTGCGCTCCTTCTTGTTGTCCTTGCCGGTCAGCGAGTCGATGACCTTCTGCACCTCTGCCAGCAGGGCCTCGTGCGATGCCTTGAAGGCCTCCGCGGCAGGCTTGTCCACCTGCACCTCGGCCTTGTCCTTGAAGAGCGCCATGCCCGCCTCGGCCTGCTTCATCGCCTCGGCCATGCCCCTCGGAGCGTCCTGGGCCGACATGGCCATGGCTCGTCAGCTCCTTGTCTGGGGCGAAGCTGCCGGGAGTTCCCCTACTGGGGACGAGCACAAATGTGAGACTTGAAAGTAGGGGGGCCTTCAGCCGCCCCAGCCTTGAAGCCAAAATGGCTACCGGACTTTTCGCCTGGGGATCGTGGAACGGATGGGCCTGGCGGGGTGAACGCCGAGCCAGAAATTCCCACAGTTCAGCAACCGCCCGCCTCGCCACTGCGCGAAAAGCCCTGGGCAGAGACCTGGCAAGGTGCTGGAGGCCTGCCAAGGCCCCCACCCACTCCCTCGACGCTCTCTGTCGCATGCACGCATGCACCACCCCCAGTCACGAGGCTTCCTGGGCGGCACGACGCCTCCCTGGCGCTGTCCAAGGCTCTCCGAAGCGTCGAAGGCGGCCAGGGAGGTTCCCCAAGACCCTCTCCAGGCGCCCTCAGCAGCGCACAGTTTGTCCCAAGAGGCCTCCGAGGGACCCTCAGACAATCCCCGAGACACTCTCCAGGAGGTGCCCGAGAGGCCCGACACATTGATCCCCCATGTGTTCTGAACGTGTGCTTCGCTTCGCACGCTCTTCGATCAAGACCGGGCCGCTTGCGGTCTTCGGCAGCCCAAGAAAGGCCGACGGAGAGCCCCAGGAGGGCCCCAGGAGGGCCCCAAGCTGGCTTAACAGGGCCTCCAGAAGGCCCCAAGACGGCCCCACGGGGACCCAAGACGGCTCGAGGACGGCCAAAAGGACCCAAGAGAGCTCCGAAACTGCCAGAGAGAGCCCCAAGACGGCCCGAGAGGGCTCCAAGGGCGCCCCCACACTGCCCTACAGGAGCCCAGAACAGCCCCAAGGCAGCCAAAAGGAGCCCCACGAGAGCTCCTCAAGAAGTGGAGACGAGAGGTGTCACATGTGCCGGCCTTGCGGGCTGTGCCGCAGGCACCAGGATATCGCAGAACCCATCGCGAGCAAAATGAAACCTCCCTCCTCGGATCCCTACATGCTCCTTCGCGTCCCTGAGGAAAACAAAACTTGCCTGGGTGCATTTTTGCGACGCACGCTCACCAAAAAAGGGAGTGTCGCGCATACAGCCGTGCGTACTTGAAACTGGCTGCTAGCAGGTGCCGGGAGACGGGAATCGCATTGCCCGTCGCCCAGGCTTGAAACGAGCAGGGCTGTCGGTTAAACTAAAACCGTGCGCTTCCTCCCGCGGGAGGGACAATGTACAATCGCAGGGCAAGTTGGACGCATTGCGATACCGAACTATTCGTTTTAGTTATGCACTTAAAATAATGAGCCCCAACGTAAAACAACCACGGCCCCAGTCGCCATCCGTGCCGGCGCGCCAAACTTCTCGATCGCCTGCAGCCTCGCCTCCATGTCTGCCAGGATGGATTTCGTCCTGATTTCTTGTTGGCTAAGCGAACTCCGAACTTAGCTTGGTCTTGTACGCGTCGATCTCCTCCTCAGCTCGTCCGCGCCTTCTGCTGTCGGGGCCCAGGGTCCTTCATCTTCTCTCCTCCTTCTTGTCGGGCATCTGCGTAGCTCCCCCCCTCACTCCTTCCTCCTTGAGCTGCTCGTATCATGCGAGCGACCACAGCCACGTCTCGCGCGTCCTTAGTTCTGCTGTTTGTCGCCATCCCCACACTCGCTTCAGCTGTGCCTATGCGCGACACGATGTCGCTCTTGATCTGGTCCAACTCCTTTCTCCGCCTGGCACAGCCCCAGCGCTTCTCCGCCTCGGCCGCCGCCACGCGCTTCTTTCCGCGTCGGGGTCCAGCCTCTCGGGGCCCGGCGCCACTCGCGCGGCCGCCGGCTTCGAGGAGGCCGGCTCCTCCGGCCCCGCGATCGCCACCGAGAAGAAGCCGCTCACGGGCTCCAGGCCCTTCGCCACCTTGCAGGCGTCGATGTACTGCTTGTCGACCTTGAGCTCCGACAGCTCCTTGCTCTTCGCGGTGCGCTCCTTCTTGTTGTCCTTGCCGGTCAGCGAGTCGATGACCTTCTGCATCTCTGCCAGCAGGGCCTCGTGCGATGCCTTGAAGGCCTCCGCGGCGGGCTTGTCCACCTGCACCTCGGCCTTGTCCTTGAAGAGCGCCATGCCCGCCTCGGCCTGCTTCATCGCCTCGGCCATGCCCCTCGGAGCGTCCTGGGCCGACATGGCCATGGCTCGGTCTGCCTTCCTTGTCTGGGGCGAAGCTGCCGGGAGGTCCCCTGGGCAGGGGCCGGCACGTGCGGGCTTGAAAGCTAGGGTGGCCTGTGTCAGACCAGCCTTGAGCCAAAATGGCTACGGACTCGCCTGGGGATCGTGTACGGATGGGCTGGCGGGGTGACGCCGAGCGCCAATTCCCACGGTTCACCATCCCGCCTCGCCACTGCGCGAAAAGCCCTGGGCAGAGACTGGCAAGGTGGCTGGAGGCCTGCCAAGGCCCCCACCCACTCCCTCGACGCACTCTGTCGCATGCACGCATGCACCACCCCCAGTCACGAGGCTTCCTGGGCGGCACGACGCCTCCCTGGCGCTGTCCAAGGCTCTCCGAGGCGTCGAAGGCGGCCAGGGAGGTCCCCCAAGACCGCCTCAAGGCGCCCTCAGCAGCGCACAACTTGTCCCAAGAGGCCTCCGAGGGACCCTCAGACAATCCCCGAGAAACTCTCCAGGAGGTGCCCGAGAGGCCCGACACATTGATCCCCCATGTGTTCTCAACGCGCGCTTCGCACGCCCTTCGATCAAGACCGGGCCGCTTGCGGTCTTCGGCAGCCCAAGAAAGGCCGACGGAGAGCCCCAGGAGGGCCCCAAGAGGGCCCCAAGCTGGCCCAACAGGGCCTCCAGAAGGCCCCAAGACGGCCCCACGGGGACCCAAGACGGCTCGAGGACGGCCAGAAGGACCCAAGAGAGCTCCGAAACTGCCAGAGAGGGCCCCAAGACGGCCCGAGAGGGCTCCAAGGGCGCCCCCACACTGCCCTACAGGAGCCCAGAACAGCCCCAAGGCAGCCAAAAGGAGCCCCACGAGAGCTCCTCAAGAAGTGGAGACGAGAGGTGTCACATGTGCCGGCCTTGCGGGCTGTACCGCATGCACCAGGATACCGCAGACCCCATCACGAGCAACATGAAATCTCCCTCCTTCTATCACTACATGCTCCTTCGCGTCCCTGAGTAAACAACAACTTGCCTGGGTGCATTTTTGCGACGCACGCTCACCAAAAAAGGGAGTGTCGCGCTTACAGCCGTGCGTACTTGAAACTGGCTGCTAGCAGGTGCCGGGAGACGGGAATCGCGTTGCCCGTCGCCCAGGCTTGAAACGAGCAGGGCTGTCGGTTAAACTAAAACCGTGCGCTTCCTCCCGCGGGAGGGACAATGTACAATCGCAGGGCAAGTTGGACGCATTGCGATACCGAACTATTCGTTTGTTATACACTTAAAATAATGAGCCCGCAACGTAAACACCACGGCCCCAGTCGCCACCGTGCCGCGCTACTTCTCGATCGCCTGCAGCCTCGCCTCCATGTCTGCCAGATCGGGGTCGGCCTTGATTTCCTTGTTGGAGTAGCCGAACTCCGACTTGAGCTTGGTCTTGTACTCGTCGATCTCCTGCCTCAGCGCGTCCGCCGCCTTCTGCATGTCGGAGCCCAGGGTCTTCTTCTTCTTCTCCTCCTTCTTGTCGGGCTTCTGCGTGCTCCCCGGGCACTCCTTCTCCTTGAGCTCGTTCATGCGAGCGACCCACGCCACGATCTGCGCGTCCTTGTTCTGCTGGCCGCCGCTCATCCCCTCCTCCTTCAGCTGGGCCTTGCGCGACACGATGTCGCTCTTGATCTGGTCCAGCTCCTTCTTCTCCGCCTGGCTCAGCCCCGCGCTCTCCGCCTTCTTCGCCGGCCTCGCGGCCTTCTTCGCGTCGGGGTCCAGCCTCTCGGCCGGCGCCTCGGCGGCCGCCGGCTTCGAGGCCGGCTCCTCCGGCCCCGCGGACGCCACGGTAAAGAAGCCGCTCACGGGCTCCAGGCCCTTCGCCACCTTGCAGGCGTCGATGTACTGCTTGTCGACCTTGAGCTCCGACAGCTCCTTGCTCTTCGCGGTGCGCTCCTTCTTGTTGTCCTTGCCGGTCAGCGAGTCGATGACCTTCTGCACCTCTGCCAGCAGGGCCTCGTGCGATGCCTTGAAGGCCTCCGCGGCAGGCTTGTCCACCTGCACCTCGGCCTTGTCCTTGAAGAGCGCCATGCCCGCCTCGGCCTGCTTCATCGCCTCGGCCATGCCCCTCGGAGCGTCCTGGGCCGACATGGCCATGGCTCGGTCTGCCTTCCTTGTCTGGGGCGAAGCTGCCGGGAGGTCCCCTGGGCAGGGGCCGGCACGTGCGGGCTTGAAAGCTAGGGTGGCCTGTGTCAGACCAGCCTTGAGCCAAAATGGCTACGGACTCGCCTGGGGATCGTGTACGGATGGGCTGGCGGGGTGACGCCGAGCGCCAAATCCCACAGTTCAGCGTCCCTCCTCGCCACTGCGCGAAAAGCCCTGGGCAGAGACTGGCAAGGTGGCTGGAGGCCTGCCAAGGCCCCCACCCACTCCCTCGACGCACTCTGTCGCATGCACGCATGCACCACCCCCAGTCACGAGGCTTCCTGGGCGGCACGACGCCTCCCTGGCGCTGTCCAAGGCTCTCCGAGGCGTCGAAGGCGGCCAGGGAGGTCCCCCAAGACCGCCTCAAGGCGCCCTCAGCAGCGCACAGTTTGTCCCAAGAGGCCTCCGAGGGACCCTCAGACAATCCCCGAGACACTCTCCAGGAGGTGCCCGAGAGGTCCGACACATTGATCCCCCATGTGTTCTCAACGTGTGCTTCGCTTATCACGCCCTTCGATCAAGACCCCGCCGCTTGCGGTATTTGGCAGCCCAAGAAAGGCCGACGGAGAGCCCCAAGAGGGCCCCTCGACGGCCCCAAGCTGGCCCAAGAGGGCCGCCAGAAGGCCCCAAGACGGCTCCACGGCGTCTCCACGGGGACCCACGACGGCTCCACGACGGTCAAAAGGACCCAAGAGAACTCCGAAACTGCCAAAGAGGGCCCCAAGACGGCCCGAGAGGGCTCCAAGGGCGCCCCAACACTGCCCTACAGGAGCCCAGAACAGCCCCAAGGCAGCCAAAAGGAGCCCCATGAGAGCTCCTCAAGAAGTCGAGGAGAGAGGTGTCACATGTGCCGGCCTTGCGGGCTGTACCGCATGCACCAGGATATCGCAGATCCCATCACGAGCAAAATGAAACCTCCCTCCTCGGATCCCTACATGCTCCTTCGCGTCCCTGGATAAACAACAACTTGCCTGGGTGTATTTTTGCGACGCACGCTCACCAAAAAAGGGAGTGTCGCGCTTACAGCCGTGCGTACTTGAAACTGGCTGCTGGCAGGTGCCGGGAGACGGGAATCGCGTTGCCCGTCGCCCAGGCTTGAAACGAGCAGGGCTGTCGGTTAAACTAAAACCGTGCGCTTCCTCCCGCGGGAGGGACAATGTACAATCGCAGGGCAAGTTGGACGCATTGCGATACCGAACTATTCGTTTGTTATGCACTTGAAAGATGAGCCCGCAACGTAAACACCACGCCCCAGTCGCCACCGTGCCGCGCTACTTCTCGATCGCCTGCAGCCTCGCCTCCATGTCTGCCAGATCGGGGTCGGCCTTGATTTCCTTGTTGGAGTAGCCGAACTCCGACTTGAGCTTGGTCTTGTACTCGTCGATCTCCTGCCTCAGCGCGTCCGCCGCCTTCTGCATGTCGGAGCCCAGGGTCTTCTTCTTCTTCTCCTCCTTCTTGTCGGGCTTCTGCGTGCTCCCCGGGCACTCCTTCTCCTTGAGCTCGTTCATGCGAGCGACCCACGCCACGATCTGCGCGTCCTTGTTCTGCTGGCCGCCGCTCATCCCCTCCTCCTTCAGCTGGGCCTTGCGCGACACGATGTCGCTCTTGATCTGGTCCAGCTCCTTCTTCTCCGCCTGGCTCAGCCCCGCGCTCTCCGCCTTCTTCGCCGGCCTCGCGGCCTTCTTCGCGTCGGGGTCCAGCCTCTCGGCCGGCGCCTCGGCGGCCGCCGGCTTCGAGGCCGGCTCCTCCGGCCCCGCGGACGCCACGGTAAAGAAGCCGCTCACGGGCTCCAGGCCCTTCGCCACCTTGCAGGCGTCGATGTACTGCTTGTCGACCTTGAGCTCCGACAGCTCCTTGCTCTTCGCGGTGCGCTCCTTCTTGTTGTCCTTGCCGGTCAGCGAGTCGATGACCTTCTGCATCTCTGCCAGCAGGGCCTCGTGCGATGCCTTGAAGGCCTCCGCGGCAGGCTTGTCCACCTGCACCTCGGCCTTGTCCTTGAAGAGCGCCATGCCCGCCTCGGCCTGCTTCATCGCCTCGGCCATGCCCCTCGGAGCGTCCTGGGCCGACATGGCCATGGCTCGGTCTGCCTTCCTTGTCTGGGGCGAAGCTGCCGGGAGGTCCCCTGGGCAGGGGCCGGCACGTGCGGGCTTGAAAGCTAGGGTGGCCTGTGTCAGACCAGCCTTGAGCCAAAATGGCTACGGACTCGCCTGGGGATCGTGTACGGATGGGCTGGCGGGGTGACGCCGAGCGCCAAATCCCACAGTTCAGCGTCCCTCCTCGCCACTGCGCGAAAAGCCCTGGGCAGAGACTGGCAAGGTGGCTGGAGGCCTGCCAAGGCCCCCACCCACTCCCTCGACGCACTCTGTCGCATGCACGCATGCACCACCCCCAGTCACGAGGCTTCCTGGGCGGCACGACGCCTCCCTGGCGCTGTCCAAGGCTCTCCGAGGCGTCGAAGGCGGCCAGGGAGGTCCCCCAAGACCCTCTCCAGGCGCCCTCAGCAGCGCACAGTTTGTCCCAAGAGGCCTCCGAGGGACCCTCAGACAATCCCCGAGACACTCTCCAGGAGGTGCCCGAGAGGCCCGACACATTGATTCCCCATGTGTTCTCAACGTGTGCTTCGCTTCGCACGCTCTTCGATCAAGACCGGGCCGCTTGCGGTCTTCGGCAGCCCAAGAAAGGCCGACGGAGAGCCCCAGGAGGGCCCCAGGAGGGCCCCAAGCTGGCCCAACAGGGCCTCCAGAAGGCCCCAAGACGGCCCCACGGGGACCCAAGACGGCTCGAGGACGGCCAAAAGGACCCAAGAGAGCTCCGAAACTGCCAGAGAGAGCCCCAAGACGGCCCGAGAGGGCTCCAAGGGCGCCCCAACACTGCCCTACAGGAGCCCAGAACAGCCCCAAGGCAGCCAACAAGAGCCCCATGAGAGCTCCTCAAGAAGTCGAGGAGAGAGGTGTCACATGTGCCGGCCTTGCGGGCTGTGCCGCAGGCACCAGGATACCGCAGACCCCATCGCGAGCAAAATGAAACCTCCCTCCTCGGATCCCTACATGCTCCTTCGCGTCCCTGAGTAAACAACAACTTGCCTGGGTGCATTTTTGCGACGCACGCTCACCAAAAAAGGGAGTGTCGCGCTTACAGCCGTGCGTACTTGAAACTGGCTGCTAGCAGGTGCCGGGAGACGGGAATCGCGTTGCCCGTCGCCCAGGCTTGAAACGAGCAGGGCTGTCGGTTAAACTAAAACCGTGCGCTTCCTCCCGCGGGAGGGACAATGTACAATCGCAGGGCAAGTTGGACGCATTGCGATACCGAACTATTCGTTTGTTATGCACTTGAAAGAATGAGCCCGCAACGTAAACACCACGGCCCCAGTCGCCACCGTGCCGCGCTACTTCTCGATCGCCTGCAGCCTCGCCTCCATGTCTGCCAGATCGGGGTCGGCCTTGATTTCCTTGTTGGAGTAGCCGAACTCCGACTTGAGCTTGGTCTTGTACTCGTCGATCTCCTGCCTCAGCGCGTCCGCCGCCTTCTGCATGTCGGAGCCAAGGGTCTTCTTCTTCTTCTCCTCCTTCTTGTCGGGCTTCTGCGTGCTCCCCGGGCACTCCTTCTCCTTGAGCTCGTTCATGCGAGCGACCCACGCCACGATCTGCGCGTCCTTGTTCTGCTGGCCGCCGCTCATCCCCTCCTCCTTCAGCTGGGCCTTGCGCGACACGATGTCGCTCTTGATCTGGTCCAGCTCCTTCTTCTCCGCCTGGCTCAGCCCCGCGCTCTCCGCCTTCTTCGCCGGCCTCGCGGCCTTCTTCGCGTCGGGGTCCAGCCTCTCGGCCGGCGCCTCGGCGGCCGCCGGCTTCGAGGCCGGCTCCTCCGGCCCCGCGGACGCCACGGAGAAGAAGCCGCTCACGGGCTCCAGGCCCTTCGCCACCTTGCAGGCGTCGATGTACTGCTTGTCGACCTTGAGCTCCGACAGCTCCTTGCTCTTCGCGGTGCGCTCCTTCTTGTTGTCCTTGCCGGTCAGCGAGTCGATGACCTTCTGCATCTCTGCCAGCAGGGCCTCGTGCGATGCCTTGAAGGCCTCCGCGGCAGGCTTGTCCACCTGCACCTCGGCCTTGTCCTTGAAGAGCGCCATGCCTGCCTCGGCCTGCTTCATCGCCTCGGCCATGCCCCTCGGAGCGTCCTGGGCCGACATGGCCATGGCTCGGCCTTCCTTGTCCGGGGCGAAGCTGCCGGGAGGTCCCCTGGGCAGGGGCCGGCACGTGCGGGCTTGAAAGCTAGGGTGGCCTGTGTCAGACCAGCCTTGAGCCAAAATGGCTACGGACTCGCCTGGGGATCGTGTACGGATGGGCTGGCGGGGTGACGCCGAGCGCCAAATCCCACAGTTCAGCGTCCCTCCTCGCCACTGCGCGAAAAGCCCTGGGCAGAGACTGGCAAGGTGGCTGGAGGCCTGCCAAGGCCCCCACCCACTCCCTCGACGCACTCTGTCGCATGCACGCATGCACCACCCCCAGTCACGAGGCTTCCTGGGCGGCACGACGCCTCCCTGGCGCTGTCCAAGGCTCTCCGAGGCGTCGAAGGCGGCCAGGGAGGTCCCCCAAGACCGCCTCAAGGCGCCCTCAGCAGCGCACAACTTGTCCCAAGAGGCCTCCGAGGGACCCTCAGACAATCCCCGAGAAACTCTCCAGGAGGTGCCCGAGAGGCCCGACACATTGATCCCCCATGTGTTCTCAACGCGCGCTTCGCACGCTCTTCGATCAAGACCGGGCCGCTTGCGGTCTTCGGCAGCCCAAGAAAGGCCGACGGAGAGCCCCAGGAGGGCCCCAAGAGGGCCCCAAGCTGGCCCAACAGGGCCTCCAGAAGGCCCCAAGACGGCCCCACGGGGACCCAAGACGGCTCGAGGACGGCCAGAAGGACCCAAGAGAGCTCCGAAACTGCCAGAGAGGGCCCCAAGACGGCCCGAGAGGGCTCCAAGGGCGCCCCCACACTGCCCTACAGGAGCCCAGAACAGCCCCAAGGCAGCCAAAAGGAGCCCCACGAGAGCTCCTCAAGAAGTGGAGACGAGAGGTGTCACATGTGCCGGCCTTGCGGGCTGTACCGCATGCACCAGGATACCGCAGACCCCATCACGAGCAACATGAAATCTCCCTCCTTCTATCACTACATGCTCCTTCGCGTCCCTGAGTAAACAACAACTTGCCTGGGTGCATTTTTGCGACGCACGCTCACCAAAAAAGGGAGTGTCGCGCTTACAGCCGTGCGTACTTGAAACTGGCTGCTAGCAGGTGCCGGGAGACGGGAATCGCGTTGCCCGTCGCCCAGGCTTGAAACGAGCAGGGCTGTCGGTTTAAACTAAACCGTGCGATTTCCTCCCGCGGGAGGGACAATGTACATCGCAGGGCAAGTTGGGACGCATTGCGATACGAGAACTATTCGTTTGTTATGCACTTAAAATAATGAGCCCGCAACGTAACACCACGGCCCAGGTCGGCCACCGTGACGCGCTACTTCTCTGATCGCCTGCAGCCTCGCTCCATGTCTGCCAGATCGGGGTCGGCCTTGATTTCCTTGTTGGAGTAGCGAACTCGATTGAGCTGGTCTGGTACTCGTCGATCTCCTGCACTCAGCGCGTCCGCGCCTTCTGCATGTCGGAGCCCAGGGTATTCTTCTTCTTCATCCTCCTTCGTGTCGGGCTTCTGCGTGCTCCCGGGCATCCTTCTCCTTGAGCTCGTTCATGCGAGCGCCCACGCCACGATATCTGCGCGTCCTTTGTTCTTGCGGGCCGCCCGCTCATCCCTCCTCCTTCAGCTGGGCCTTGCGCGACTCGATGTCGCTCTTGATTCTGTGTCCAGCTCCTTCTTCTCCGCCTGGCTCAGCCCCGCCGCCGATCCGCCTTCTCGCCGGCCCCTCGAGGCCTTCTTCGCGTCGGGGTTCAGCCTATCGGCCGGCGCCTCGGCGGGGCCGGCTTCGAGGCCGGCTCCTCCGGCCCCGCGGACGCCACGGAAAGAGCCGCTCACGGCTCAGGCCCTTCGCGAAACCTTGCAGGGTCGATGTACTGCTTGACGACCTTGGCTCCGACAGTCCTTGTCTTCGCGTGCGCTCCTTATTGTTGTCCTTGCGGTCAGCGAGTCGTATGACACTTCTGCCTTCTCTGCCAGGGGCCCCCAGGGCGGGGGGCCTCGTGCGATGCCTTGAAGGCCTCCGCGGCAGGCTTGTCCACCTGCACCTCGGCCTTGTCCTTGAAGAGCGCCATGCCTGCCTCGGCCTGCTTCATCGCCTCGGCCATGCCCCTCGGAGCGTCCTGGGCCGACATGGCCATGGCTCGGCCTTCCTTGTCCGGGGCGAAGCTGCCGGGAGGTCCCCTGGGCAGGGGCCGGCACGTGCGGGCTTGAAAGCTAGGGTGGCCTGTGTCAGACCAGCCTTGTGCCAAAATGGCTACGGACTCGCCTGGGGATCGTTTACGGATGGGATGGCGGGGTGACGCCGAGTGCCAATTCCCACAATTCACCATCCCGCCTCGCCACTGCGCGAAAAGCCCTGGGCAAGAACACAAACACTCACGGCCGGCGTCTCTAGAACCACGCGCGATCAGTCCGATCACGCTCCAGGCGCATCGCCGACTGTGTCCGCTAGGCGCCAGGCATCAACCGCTGTGCCTTCTGGCATTTTGAGGCGTGGTCGAACGCCAAGTGCTGTCTGGTAAGGTGCCTGTAAGTCGACAGACGCGATCGCATGCACCGCCCCCCGTGACGAGGCTCCCTGGGCGTCACGACGCCTCCCTGGCGCTGCCCAAGGCTCTCGGTGGCGTGGAAGACGGCCAAAGACGTCCACCAAGGCCGCCAAGGTGGCCCAAGACGGCCTCAACAGGCCTCAGAGGCACCCAGTACGCCCCAAGAGGCCTCTAAGAGGCCCCAAGACAACCCCCCAGACTCTCTCCAGGAGGTCCCCGAGAGGCCCAAAACATGGATTCCCCATGTGTTCTGCAATGTGCTTCGCTTTCAACGCTCTTCGATCTAAGACTGGGCCTTCGAAGGCCCAAGAACGCACTGCGAGCCCCAAGAGGGCCCCCAGAAGGCCCCGAGAAAGCCCGAGGCTGACACAAGAGGGTCCGTGGAAGGCCCCAAGACGGCCGACGGCCGCCCACGACGGCCCCACGGGAATCTTCCACCCGCCCAAGAGGGCCCCAAGATGGCCCCAGAGAGCTCCGAGACTGCCAAAAAGAGCCCCAAGGGAAGACTGCCCCAGAGGAGCCCAAGACAGCCCCAAGGCGGCCCACATGAGCCCCACGATAGCTCTTCAGGTGATGGCCTTGCGGGCAGAGCACAAGGTGTCGCCACACAGCGTGCTCCGCTGGCACGATTGCAGAAGTGCCGCAGGAGCCAGGATACCGTAGCACTCGTCAGGGGCAGGGAGAATGCTCCCTCTTCCATCACTGCACGTTCCGTCGCGTCCGTGTGGACCAAAACCTATACTTGCAGCGGCGACGGCGGCGGCGGCAGCGGCAGCATCCGGAAATGCACAGCAACACACACGCACACACACACACACTGCTGTGGCAGGAGCAGTGGTCGCAGGCATGGAACCCGCAACTGGCAGCAGACACAGCCCCCAAACCCGACGGTGGATGTGATCCGATGCCTTCCCAGTGCGGGGTCAGCTCGGCGAGGGGCGGCGCGCACGTGGGTGGAGCCGGAGCCTCCGCTCGGAGAAAAAGCAGGCCGGCCAGCCTGCCGAGGGGGGGCATGTGGCGGCTCGAAAGGTGCTGACGCACGGAGTGCTCTCTCAAAAACTCAAAGCAAAAGGCCAGTCGAGGCATCGTCGGCTCACCCGCCCGGCCACGACCCGATCAGAGTCGTTCCCTGGACCCCGACCAGGGTCCATCCCGACGCGTCTTCTGACTACTAGTACAGTCGGACCTAGCACTGAAGAGCATCCTTCAAGAACACGAGACCCTCCACCAGCCGAAACACACAGGACATCCGAGGGGCACCCTCCCCAGGATGCGCAAGAACATCCAATGGACACGGAAAGCATCGGGTGGCCCTCCCCGAGCCGACCTCGACCTTGCACCTCGGCCCCACTGCACCTACAAGACCACCTCAATCCAACCCGAAGTCACCGTTGGGATCGTCCATGTCTGGCGGGGGGGGGGGCGGGCACCCCAGAACATCGACTGGCCATCGCTCGGACGTCCATTCCCTGGGTTTTTCTCGGCTTCGTGCGTGGCTTCTTCGCCAAACGGTCAAGGATGCTCCTCGATGGTCCTCGCCTTGTGTCGGGCGTGACCCCCTACAGGGAGATGTTCGACGAAAAATGAAAACATACACCCAAAATACTCTGAAAAGGTCAAAACATACCCCAAAAATAGTCCCCAGACTATTTTTTGGACTACGTATTTTATTTTTTCGTCGAAAATCCCCCTTGTCGGGGGACAGGCCCGACTTAATCCTCGCCGAAGGAACCATGCACACGTCCGAGCGATGCCAAGGCGAGGACACACGATGGAACCCCTGGGAGGGCCGCCGCTCCCTCGACCGGCCCTCCTCGGACCTCCTGGCAAAAAAAGGTGCCCTCACGGCAGGATGTTGCGCGCCTCGATGTAGAAGCGCTTCTCGTTGGCCTCGCCCATGCTGAAGGCCTCGCGGGG
>CAUYUJ010012529.1:5000-15848 GCA_963575745.1 Prorocentrum cordatum | reverse complement strand
GTCCTCCTTCTCATCGTCCTCCTCGTCCTCCCCGTCCTCCTCCTTCTCGTCCTCCTCCTCCTCCTCGTCATATTTCTCCTCTTCCTCCTCCTTCCCCTCCTCCTCCTCCTCCCCCTCCTCCTCCTCCGCCTCATCCTCCTCCTTGTCACCGTAACCATTTTGGATCAAGACCTCCGCTTGCGCAAGCCGGGAATGTATACCGCTAGTAAGCCGAGCGGAGGACCCTTTCATCAACAGGGCCGACCGCAAGGTGTGCCAGTTGAGCGGGCACCCGAAAGGTTCATGCTTCAAGGGACATCCGCCACCGCGTGCATCGTCTCGCCGCACAGGCGCCGTCACCACCAAGCGCGAGGCAGAGTTCCAGCGACAACTTGCTGAGCTCCGCCTACAGGTCGGTCAGGCCTCAGGAGGCGCAGCAGGTGGCAACGTCGCCACGGGGGGCGCCAGTGGCACTGGCCCGCCTTGGTCCAAGACCGAGTCCAATGCCAAGCGCGAGTGCATCACCCAGATCAGCGCCATCATCAAAATGTTAGGGACCACGGACTCTGAAACCGCGACGCCCTGCACGCCGAGAAGGAGAAATTGGAATCCCAACTTCAGGCTTGGAAGCCGTTCGAAGCCAACGTTTCGGTGGCCACCAGCCAACTCGAGCAGGCCAGGCATGAGCAGTTCGCTTGCCAGACCCGCAAGGAGACCGCCGAGAAGGCCTTGGAGCTCGCCAAGGCAAACCTCGCCACGGCAACCCAGGATGAGGTCGACGCGGCCAAACACATCATCAAGCTCGAAGAAAAGATGCGTGCCGCAGTCGCCCAGAACCTGTCTGACCAGAGCCAGGCGCCCTCGCTCGACGCTTTCATTCCCGGGCTGGAGTCCACCGTGGCGTAGCTCGAGAGCGTGGTGCAGTCGCCTGGTGCTACTGCTGGGTTTGCTGATGAGCTGGCAGCAATGGCGGCTGCTGCTGGCGAGCTCAAGGCGGCGGCGTCGTTGCCTGAGCCTCCTCCTGAGCCCGCGCAGCCAGCGCCAGCGGCAGCAGAGCAACGTGGAGGTGGGCGAAGTGGCCGAAGCACTGGCTCACGCGGACAGCCTCGACGCCGAGACCTGCAAGGCCCACCTGGCCAGTCGCGGGGTTGGCGCCACCGCGGGGGAATCAGATGCTGACGCGCTGCGGGGGCAACTCCAGCGGCAACTCTCCTCCGCCCGCAACGTGGCCAAGAAGCCCCGCGCGCGCAAAGATCCCGGGCCGACTGCGGGGGCCGCCGCAACCGAGGTTGCAGCAGGCGCGCAAGAGGCATGATGGGAGGACTAGACACAGTCTGTATGGATGTATCACTCTATTTGTCGCCATGGGAATGAACATTTCGAGTTTTGCAGGGGCGGGGTTTGCTTCTGCCCCACAATTGTTCGCAGTGCCAGATTCTAATGGCTCTCCATCGGACGTAGGGGTGGGGCCTGCTGTGTCCCACGCTGTTCACAGATGCCTGGTTTGATGTGCTCTCCCTCGGGCGCAGAGGCGGGGGCATTCGTCGCAGCATTACGTTGCTGCCGACGCTATGCGTCAGAGGTACGCATGCGTGCTCGGCGGCCCTGAACATGATCCGCCCGGAGAAATCGATGGCCTGCCAGGACCAGGTCCGACACCGAATGCACGCAGACATCTTCCCCCTGGCGCCCCACCAGTGGCGCCGTCGCCTTCAGGATGCAGCCAGCCGCGGGGCCAGCCAGCGGCGTCGCACACTCCGCGCGCCAAATCCCAGCCAGAGACATTGTTCGCCAGCGGGAGGAGGCCACCACGTGGGAGAGACGCCGCAGGCGGAGCCCAAGCAGCTCGCCGATCAAGCCTCTATCGTTTCGATCCAAGACAACTCATATGGGCCCATGACTGATTGTCTGGTGGGCGCCACACATTGGATCGTCACAGTCCAGGAGAAGCACATCGACGAGGTGCATTTGGCCGACAAGCAGCATGCGGTGCTCGACACAGGCTACATTTGTGCGCGGGCGCCTGCCATCCCGAATAAAGCAGGCGGAACGGGCACCACAGCTAGGGTGGCTGTACTTGTTCCAATCACACCATAATACCTGCATCCGCTGGTGAATCTCGCGTCCTCATTTCTGGGCGAGCTGTGGCAGCTCACGTGCACTGTGGCGTTCCTGGAGGGCTCATAGCGATCTCACTGCACATGAAAGGCGGCGAAGGGTTAGGCGCTTTCAACTCGCAGGCTCTCTGGGCCATCATCCAGTACCTGTGCGTGCTCAATGCCAAGCAGATGCCGTGTATCGTAGGCGCCGACTGGAACATGGACGCCGACGCGCTCCAGCAGTCCGGTTGGAGATCCCCCGTGAACGGCCTCGCGTGCACCCCCGACGTGCCCGCCTGTAGGCTCACGCAGCAACGTTCGTTTATCGATTTCTTTGCTGCCAGCTTGTCTCTTGCTCCGAAGCTTGGCAAGCACGCGCAGATGGACGAGGCCGCCGCCACTTTCCCCCAACTCCCTGTTCCCCTCGCGTTCGAAATGCGACCCGTGGAGATCCGGGCGAGAGTCCGCCCGAAAAGAGACCTCCCCTCGCGGCCCCGCCCGTGGGATGTGCCAGGCCACCCGCGTATCCTTGGAAGGCCGTGCTCGAGGTTGCTGGCCCCGAAGTGGCCACCAAGTCTGATCTAGCTGATGCGTGGGACCTTGCCACGGAAGGAATTCATGTTGAGCTGTGCGATCGATGGGACAGGGTGGGGCCCAATCTGGGCCCCATTTTGGCACCTCTGGGCCCCTCGGACCAAGTGGCAAAAAATTGCGCGGACCCCGCCCAAACGTAGATCTTACAGAGACGGCCGCCAAGGCGTGGGCCACGGCCCTGCGCTGGGCCAAGCACGTTGCAAAAGTCGGGCAATTCTTGAGCGAAGAGATCCGTCAACGTCAATATTGCGCTGCCGTGTGCGATCTTCTTTCAATCTGCAGCAATCTAGCAAGGTGTTGCAAGCATTCCATGTGCTTAGCCACTCCATGCGCAAGATCGCCAATGGAAAAATTGCTCGTTCGACTAGGGCCCAGCCCTGCTGACTGTTTCAGTTCGGGCATCGTCGCGCTCAGTCGGTGAGATATCTCTGAAGTGCTGACGCGCATTTATACCTCCGCCCAGGCCAGGATCCAGGGGGCCGGGACCGATGCGAACCGCGCTGGCCTGGAATGGGCCAATCAGAGTTTTCTCCAAAGGCCCTCCCAGCCCACCGCTTCACCAAAATAATTCGTGCCGTGCAAGAAATCATTACATTCAGCGCTGCTGCAAAGCCATCTTACCTCGTGCAGCAAGAGCTCGAGCCGTGGGCTGTGCTCTGGGGGACTCACGATTGCCCCCCCCCCCCCCCCCCTTCCGCTCCCCGAAGACGCCCACTGTTGGCCTGCCCTGCCTAGATGGAACCCCGCCACGTCGGGGGGGGGGGGGGGAATTGTCAATTTCAGCGCTAGAACTGCTACAAGCCCTTCGAAGGTAGCCCTAGAGCGCCCTGGCACCTCTCGAATGAGGCCCACGCTAGCATACGTTTCCTCTTTAATGAATGCAAGCGCCTGCTGGGTTGGCCGAACGATCGCGTCGTCACCGAGCTTGTCAGGCTGGCCAAACCAGACGGTGGAACGCGACTTATCGCATTAATCAAAACCCTGTGTTGGCTCTGGGGCAAAATCAGGCAGCCCCTCACTGCCGCGCGGCAGAAGAATAATGCTTCCTGTGAGCTCTGGGGAACCCAGAAGGGCCACAGTTCAACCGACAACGCGATTGCGCATAATCTGAGCGCAGAGGTGTCGGCCCTTCCCGGCGAGATTTCAATCGCAGGGCTGCTTGACATGACTACATGTTTCGACATGATTAAACGCGCCCAAATGTTGCGTGAGGCGATTGAGCTGAATGTCCCTGTCAAGCTTGCGTGGATGCACATCGACTTTTGCCGACGGCCCAGGCGGCTGAAAGCATTTGGATGCGTGCCAGTGGCGGCGCAGGCCTGCCGAAGCATCCTAGCTGGATGCTCACGTGCCACTGGAGTTCTGCACCTCCTCACTTTTCGTGCTGTAAAACAGGCTCAGGGTAGTGGCCCCGTGCATCGCGCCAAGGGGCCGGGTGGGCGATGCGTCTATACAGCTCAACGCGGACTCCAAGACAGACATGATGCTCTTCGAGAAAGAAGTTCGCATTTTCACCTGCGATGCCAAAGGGCTGGGGCTCCACGCGCAGCCCGAGAAGTCAGGGATCGTCACTAGTACGGCGCACTCGCGAGTGCTATTCATCAAGAGCGCCAGGTGGCTGGCCCTGAAGTTCCGACCTCGGATGCGCAGCTTGGGCCACGAGCTGTCGGCGATGAGGGTCAGGCGATGCCAAAAGAAGACCAGAGTCAAAGACCTCCAGCAGCGCAAAAGGAAGCACCTTTCCCTCAAGGGCGCCAACGGACGTCGCGCAGCCAAACTCTGGAGGACAGGGGCCCTCCCAGCTGCTGGCCATGGGGCAGGCAAGGCAGGCTTCATGGACACGCCCCTTCTGATATGTTCGGAACGTTGCCTTGATCCTTACTTCGGGCAAGCCATATGGAGGAGCCACTGCCTACCTCATTGCCAACCCAGACGCGCGATGCGACCCCATCTTCGACTGCGCTCTCAGCATCAGGGTCAGGTACGCTATATGGAAATGGGACTCGCGGTTGTCCCTGGGCAAAATGCAGCGCGCTTGGGGTCAGCTTGCACTGGCCATGCAGTCGAACCCTACATGGCAAAATGCGCGGGGACCCATTTCCTGTACCTGGCTCTCACTTATGCGCGTAGGCTGGACCACATCGAACGCGCACGCCTACGTGGACGAGGGCAATCGCACCAGCCTGCTGCAGTTGTGCCCGCGCGACGTCAAGCTGCTCCTCATCAGGAGCATCGAGCGCTGGCCGCGCGGCAGGCTGCTGCGACGCATGTCCACGTCCACTGGCAGCGAGATCATCTGGCATCGTGCGCCCAAGAATGGAACGCGCAGTATCGCGTGCCCGGAGCGGCCGGGAGCGCTCTCCGCAGTCTGGGCACATGTCTTTCCTCTGCCTGCTGCTCGCGCTGCCCAGGGATACCTCGTGGCGCCCCCGCTGACGAGTCTGTCAGTGCGAGGATGGCACCTACGGCCGCACGCGGTGTCAATGGCCTGGGCTGGTCGACGGAGACCAAGACCCGTGGCGAGCAAGCGCCCGAACTTTTTATGAGGCATCGCCGGGCCCGATATTCAGGCTAGCCTTGACATCGCGGCGCAGCCGCAGGTCGACACTACGCATTTAACTTATGGCCCCCCGGCTTTTCCGAAAACCACGATCATTCAGGCCCCCCAACACAATCCTGTCGTTGGTGAGTGGAGGGGCGTTCGAGGAGTTGCGGGGCCCGATGTTTTCGTGGGCGGAAGCTGCCTGCAGTCTAGCATTCGCAAAGTCGCGCGCGCAGGGTGGGAGGCCGTTCAGATCCTGTCCTCGCTCCCGCCGCGCCGCGCCGTCTTCGGAGCTCTCCCAAGTCAATTTCAGATTATCGGGCAGGACTTGACCTAAACGGTGTTATCCGTTTTCGTGTTGCGTTCGTTTTCCCTCGTTTTGTCTTCAATCCACCTCTACCGCAAAACGAAATCGAAACGACAACGGCCCACGAACTCGCCAAAAAACACCGCTTAGGCCCAGCCCTGCTACCGGGCGTGTCGAGAGATGGTCTGTCAGGCAGGCTTCTCATTTTCACCCCGCGCTGTCTCGGGCAACGCATGACCTCCATGCAACCGCGCGGGAAGGGAATCCGCGGAGCAAGGGCTCCGCGCGCGGAGCTGCCAGGCGCGCCGCGATTTGGGCCGATATGCACCGAATTCGAGAAAACGCCCCGCGAGTTTACTGGCAGCCCGCTCACCTCTCGCTCGATGATGCGATCGACAAAGATCTAAGCTTGCACGCGCGGGCCGGGAATGACTGGGCGGGCTGCTTCGCGAAAATCGGCTCGGCTTCCCATGCCTTCTTTGGCGGGGGAATAAGAATGCCACAGGTCGACCGTTCGACCCATTGCCTGGGCCGCCCAACAGACGGCGCAGAGCAGCGAAACAACTTGCTACCTGCCCGCTATGCCATTATTGGCCCCGAGCCATGCTGCCGCCCCTAAGGTTCAGATCGCCGGCCCCATCACGTGGCGAAGCGATGTCAGAGGCGAGTGGAAGTGCAAGTCTTGCGGCCCCGTCGCCCGCAACGAACATCCCCTCGAAGCCCTGCTCACCAGCCGCGCCGCGCGTCAATGTGAACCGACACCTGCGCGAGCTGCTGCCACCACTGAGTGGTTCCGATTGCATGGCCAGTCCTATGCGGTTATGAGGGCTGAAGCTGCGAGCGGGGCACGCGGGCTGGCCGAGGTCCTGGCCCAGGAGGAGGGGCCCCATGGCCGCCCCCCCATGGCGCCCCCGCGCGACCCCGCCTCTGACCCCCTCGCTCCTTCCAAGGACCAGGGCCATGACCCCTTCTTAGATGGCCCTGTATTCGCGTGCAGGAGGTACAGCGCGCGGCGCGTCGGGCTCGCTCCGTAATTTGCCCGTGGCCTGCAAGGGGCCCGGCAGCGCGCCTGCCGCGCTGGCCAACCAGAGGCGAGGTCCACGGTCAGGCGCGCGGAGCGCGGCCTGCTCCCCAAGACGGGGCATACTACTACTTTGCGGCGAGGAGCCCAAATATCGCTGCGCCTCTGCGCCGTCGGGCTCTGGCGCGGACGCGAAGGTTCCAGGCGCTGTCGAGATCCGAGACAATCGCGCCCGCGGGTCCCAGCGGCGAGCGCGTTTGCGCCGCCCCTGCCATCTTTCGCCGTCGTCGCCCTCCCGCCCCGCCGCGCACGTGCACTGCGTCGGTTGCGGCATGGAGAGCGGGGATGAGGCGGCGCGGCGCGGCGGCGCGGATGCGGGGACCTTTGTCGTTCCCAGCCGAGCTCTCTAGTTCTGCGGCTCCCATCCTATGAGCTGGACCGAGGCGCAGCGGTCTCGCCTGCTCCTCCTCCTCCTCCTCCTCCTTCTCCTCCCCCACCTCCTTCCGCCCCCCACCTCCTCCCCCCCGCCCCCCCCCCTCTCTGCGCTTTTCCTCCTCCTCTCGGTTTTCCCCCCCCCCCCCCCCCCCCCCCCCCCCCCCCCCCCCCACCTCCCCCCCCCCCCCCCCACTCCGCCCCACCCCCCCCCCCCCACCCCCCCCCCCCCCCCCTCCCCCCTCCCCCCCCCTTTCCCCCCCCCCCCCCCCCCCCCCCCCCCCCCCCCCCCCCCCCCCCCCCCCCCCCCCCCCCCCCCCCCCCCCCCCCCCCCCCCCCCCCCCCCCCCCCCCCCCCCCCCCCCCCCCCCCCCCCCCCCCCCCCCCCCCCCCCCCCCCCCCCCCCCCCCCCCCCCCCCCCCCCCCCCCCCCCCCCCCCCCCCCCCCCCCCCCCCCCCCACCCCCACCCCCCCCCCCCCCCCCCCCCCCCCCCCCCCCCCCCCCCCCCCCCCCCCCCCACCCCCCCCCCCCCCCCCCCCCCCCCCCCCCCCTACCCCCCCCCCCCCCCCCCCCCCCCCCCCCCCCCCCCCCCCCCCCCCCCCCCCCCCCCCCCCCCCCCACCCCACCCCCCCTCCTACCCCCCCCCCCCTCCCTGAAGCCATTTCGCGCCGAGCCCGCCTTTGGCCTGGCGTCGGCGGGCGCCGACTTCGAAGCGGCACTGCGCTCGCGAGTTGAATGGGCGCCCACGCCCGCGCGCGCCATGGGTGGACCTGCGCAGCATGCGAGGTCCAGAACGGGGCTGGCGACGACTGCTGCCGGAAGTGCTGGGGCACCAAGGGCGGCGCGAAGTCCACTGGTGGAGGCGCAAGCAGTCGGCCCGGCCAAGGAGAGAGCGAGGGCGCTGCCAAAGCAAAGCTACGCGAGCTCAGAGGGCGCCTCCAGAAATTGCGGAAGCAGGCTGAGGGCCCAGAGCTCGGCCCCCTGGCGGCGGGAACACCGCCGCGCTGCAGTGGCAGGTGGGCCAGTTGCAGGAGACTGTCGACGCAGACAGCGAAGTGCCGCGCTGCTTCTCAGAGCGCAGAGTGGTGCGAGACAGGAACAAGCGCGGGCGCGTGCGGGACCGCGCCGAGGAGCGCGTCGAGAAGCAGGAGAAGGAGGTCATCGAAGCTCCGGAGACGCTGAAGAAAGACAGGGCTGCTCTGGCAAGGCATGGGGGGACCCCTGGCAAGCTCGAGCAGCGCATCGACGACCCCGGCGTGCCAAAGCCTGGGCAAAGATGGGGGGCAGCGGTCGCCTTCCTCGAGCAGGCCGCCAAGTGCCTGCGCGACAGGGGCGCTGACCCCAAGCTCCAGGAAGCGCTGCGGCGCGCGAACAACCGGAAGAAGGCCGAGGAGGGGCGCGCGGCGAAGGGGGCGGAAGAGGCCGAGGCAACGGCAGCCGCAGCGGCAGAGCCGACGCGCAACACGAAAGCCAGCGCTGGCGGCCCAAGCGCAGGGCCGACGCGGAGATCAAGGAGGAGTTGCTCGAGTTCCCGCGCGAGGGCCAGCGAGAAGGACATGCGCAACATCATTGAGAAAGGGGGCTGCGCCGCCGAGCAGATGAATGGGCGAGCCTCTTTTACTTCCTCTGCTGGCTGCTCTGCCCGCTGGCCACGCCCTCGGGATCAACGATGGGGCGCGGGAAGCACCGCCGCGTTCCTGACGAATGAACGGGCGGGCAGGAGTTCAACGCAATGAATGCGAGATCCATCGGCACGCTGGAGAGGGTGCTCAATCATATCAGATAAACTAGCAGTGCGCCAGTGGTGATGGCGCAGGAGTTGCAGGCCAGCCCGCGCACTACCCCCTGGTTTACCAAGCGCGTGCAGAAGGCGAGCTGGCGCGCGGGCGTCGCGCCAAGCGTCGAGACCAAGGGCGGCGGGAGCGCGGGGGCCACCCTCGCCGCCGTGCCGTCCGTGGGGGCCACCTACAGCAGAGGCTTGGAACAGTGGGGCGCGTCGCCGCCGGATTCCGCGGGCCGCGTGGCGATTGGCGCGCTCGCGGCCATCGACGCCCAGGGCATCGCCGTCGGCTCCGTGCACACGCGGGTCAGCGATGGCATGGCGGACAAGAACGAGGCCATCCTGAGGGGCTTCACCAGCGCAGCGCATGCAGCGGGCCGACAGTGGATCCTCGGGGGCGACTCCAACATGGACCAGACATAGCTCGAGGAGTCAGGCGTGCCCAAGAGGATGGGAGGGATGATCGGGTTCGACACGCACAGGGGTGCCATGTACTATGATGGGGGTCAGTCGGCACAGGGGCTACTACATCATCTCTGAGGCGCTGGCCGACAAGGCCATCACAGCGAAGGTGCAGGACCAACGCAACGTGGCGCCGCACGCGTCCGTCCTCCTCCGTGTGCCAGGTCAGCTGGCTCCCAAGTGGGTGCGAGTCCCGAGGCGGCTGCAGCGGTGGCCGCTGGAACTACCGACGGGATGCGCATCGGGGCAGACGACCTGGCCGCGGCTACTCCAGGTAGAGCAGCGCAAGCAGACAGGCACGGGCGACTACTGGAGCCAACCGGCGGCGACCTACGAGGACAACCTCAACAGGCACCGCAACTTCGTCGGCAAAGAGCTCTACGAACGGAAAGGCCACCAGCAGCTCCCCACCCACGTTTGGGGGGTGCTGAGGGCGCCTCAGGTGGAGGAGGCTTCGAGGCAGCAGGAGTGGGCCAAAGCGGCAGAGTGGCTTCGCAGGAGGCCGGGGCCAGCTCGCCGCGGCTACGCGACAGTGGCGTGCTGCAGGCAAGGACGAGACATTGGACTGGGCGCGCCGCAACGCCAAAGGCATCCTCGACAAGGCCATCATCGCGCCGCTGCTAAGGCGGCACCATCCCGCCTGGAGCGACGGCCTCGAGCGCGAGGTCGACAGCGAAGAGGGCGGCGACAACGATGGCGCGACATGAGTGATGTCGACGCGGACATGGTCACCGCGTACCGAGTAGAGGTGGACGACCCGATCCATCCAGAGATTACTCCTCGGACCACTTCCTGGGCCCGCAGGTGGCGGCGGACGCGGCACTGGCGGGCTGGGGGAAAGTATGGGCTGCCAACTACGACCTCGACGAGCCGCTGCACCTGGCCCGGGCAATCCTAGAGCTGAGCGAGTGCGCGGTTCCGAGGACCACCCCCAAGGAGGTCCTGGACGCGTGCGGATGCTTCCGAGCCAGCGCGGGCTTGGGCGAAGCGGGCTGGCATCCGCGCAGTTGGCGACAGGGAGGCGATCAGGGAGCAGCGCGCGTGGAAAGCATGCTGAACGCAATGGAAAAGGGCGCGCCATGGCCGACAGCGCAGGCGACCATCCTGTTCTACCTCATGTCGAAGCCTGCGGGAGGCTTCCGCAACCTGGGCCTCGTCCCCGAGCTAGCGCGCGTGTGGGGGCCTTTCGCATCCCGCACGCGCGCCCCTGGGGGGTGGCCAACAAGAGAGCCCACGACTGGGCGCGCCTTGGGCGGTCCCCAGAGCGGGCTGTCTGGCGGCAAGCGTTGTGCTGCGAGTCGGCGCGGGCAGACGGATAAAAGTACGTGGTGACCTACTTCGACCTGGTCAAGTGCTTCAAATGGGTCACGCACACGAAGGCGTGGGAGGCGGCGAGGCGGTGGGACTTCAATTCCGTCGTCATGCGGGTCGTCCCGCGCATCTACAGAATGGTGAGGCGCATCGTCCTGGACGGCAGCTACACCGACGCAAATGCATGGCAGCGAGGCGCCGTGGCAGGGCGCAGGTATGCCCCATATTGCCTCAAGGTGGTGATCATCCTGAAGCTGGACGAGCTCGTCCTCAAGTTCCTGTGGACGGACACCCTTTTCTTCGACGATCTCGCCATGGCCAC
>CAUYUJ010012528.1:12500-15849 GCA_963575745.1 Prorocentrum cordatum | reverse complement strand
GGCGGGGCACGCTCAGGAGTATCAGATGTAAGCCCAAGCAGCTGGCGTCGCCACCGCACAAACTGCTGCAGGATGCCATGAGTAGCGCGCACAGCGCACTGTCTCCATCAGGCCTCCGAGGGCCAGGATCGCAACGCTGACGGTCAAAAAGGCCTGATACCGGAAGGGCAACAAGCAGAGGGACATCAGCAGGTTCATCACAAGCCCCGTCTGTTTCGCTGCGGCCCTCCAAGCTCCGATTACCTACCAAACCATCCCAACCAAACCTGAAGTCACCGTTGAGCTCGTCGAATTCCGGTGGGGGGGGCACTGCAAAAAAAAAAAAAAAGAAACACGAAGGAGCTCGTACATCCCCCAACCCGGCATCAGGGATGGTCTAGGGCATTCGGGATGGGTGGGGGTTGCTTGGCAAGTAGTGAAGTCCATCCTCGCCCATCCCCCAGTTCCCCCCTCCTGCTGACGCATACGCTAATGGCGCTGGGTTCATCCTGAACGACGCCATACCCTCCCCCCAAGCGGCGGCCGTCGCGGGGGGGGGACAACCTATAGCAGACTCCAGCAGAAAGGCTCCAAAAGAAACCACGAAGGGCAGGGAGGGCAACACAGGTGGGCGGAGTAACCCTGCCCCCTGCCACCAGGGCCCCAGGACGGCCCAAAAGCGCCCCAAGAGGGCAGGAAGACAGCCCAGAGAGGCCCCCAAGACGGCCGCCGAAGGCATCAGACTGGCCAAAAGCTCCCTAAGATGGCCCAAGAGGACTCAAGAGGCGCCCAACAGACACCAAGAAGCCCCCAAGACGCCCTCAAGAGGCTCCCAGAAGGCTCCCAGAAGGCTCCCAGGAGGCCCGAAAAAGAGCCCCTCCAAAAACTGTTCCCTCTTGTTTTCGTTTTCTCCCCCTCCTCCTCCTCCTCCTCCTTTTCCTCCTTTTCCTCCTCCTCCTCCTCCTCTCATCCCTCCCCTCCTTCCTCCCTTCATCATCATATCATCATCATCATCCCATCATCATCATCTATCATCATCATCAGCATCATCATTGCACCATCATCATCATCATCATCATCATCATCATCATCATCATCATAATCATCCTCATCATCATCAGCATCAGCATCAGCATCATCATCATCATCATCAATCCATCAGCCATCAGCATCAGCACATCATCATCAAGCTATCAGCATCAGCATAGCACATCGTCCATTCATCATCATATTCATCATCCTAATCATCATCCTCATCATAATATCATATCGGCCATTATCCCTCCTCTCTTCATCTTCCTCTTCCTCTCCTCCCCCGCTCCTCCTCCTCCTCTTTCCTCCTCCTCTTCCTCCTCCTCCTCCTCCTCTCCCTCCTCATCCCCTCCCCCTCCTCCTCCTCCTCCTCCTCCTCCTCCTCCTCTTCCTCCTGTTCCTCCTCGTCATAGTACTGCTAATAATATCAGGTTTCTAGTTATTAGTATTAATACAAGTACGAATGAAGTTATTATCAATAGTACTACGGTTCTGTGTTATGACTATTAGTCTTAATATTCTTAGTATTCGTACTATGGTCAGTATGAAAACTCCTAATATACTTAGTAGTGTTATTCTTCTTCGTCTCATACGTAGTAGTAGTATTATTCTTCTTTTTCCCTACCTAGGCTCTGCCTAGAAGGGTTCTTACTCTCTTAGCTTAAAGGGGCGGGCAATGGAAACCGCCCCGGGCGGTTCCCCCAGTCCCCGCCCCGCGGTTCCCCCAGTCCCCTGGGAGCTTTAGCCTTAGCTTTAGCTTTAGCTTTAGCTTAGCTTTAGCTTAGCTTTAGCTTAGTGTTAGCTTAGCTTTAGCTTAGCTTTAGCTTAGCTTCAGCTTAGTGTTAGCTTAGCTTTAGCTTAGCTTTAGCTTAGCTTCAGCTTTAGCTTTAGCTTAGCTGTAGCTTAGCTTTAGCTTAGCTTCAGCTTAGCTTTAGCTTAGCTTTAGCTTAACTTTAGCTTAGCTTTAGCTTAGTGTTAGCTTATCCTTAGCTTAGTCTTTAGCACTTAGCTTTAGCTTTAGCTTCAGCTTAGCGTCAAGCTTAGTGTAGATTAGGCTTAGCTTAGCTTTAGCTTAGCTTTAGCTTAGCTTCAGCTTAGTCTTAGCTTAGCTTTAGCTTAGTGTTAGCTTAGCTTTAGCTTAGCTTTAGCTTAGCTTCAGCTTAGTCTTGGCTTAGCTTCAGCTTAGCTTTAGCTTAGCTTTAGCTTAGCTTTAGCTCAGCTTTAGCTTAGCTTTAGCTTAGCTTTAGCTTAGCTTTAGCTTAGCTTTAGCTTAGCTTTAGATTAGCTTTAGCTTAGCTTCACCTTAGCTTTAGCTTAGCTTTAGCTTAGCATTAGCTTAGTGTTAGCTTAGCTGTTGCTTAGCTTCAGCTTAGCTTTAGCTTAGCTTTAGCTTAGCTTTAGCTTAGCTTTAGTTTATAGCTAGCTTTTGATTTAGCTTAGCTTTAGCTTAGTGTTAGCTTAGTTTTAGCTTAGCTTTAGCATAGCTTCAGCTTAGCTTTAGCTTAGCTTTAGCTTAGTGTTAGCTTAGTCTTAGTTTAGCTTTAGCTTAGCATTAGCTTAGCTTCAGTTTAGCTTCAGCTTAGCTTTAGCTTAGCTTTAGCTTAGCTAGTTTAGCTTTACTGTTACTACTAATGCTGCTTTCCTAGGGGCTCCAACTCCTAGGTAGGGTCGCACTGGGATAATTAATAATATTACTATAATTCGTATTACGATCATTATTATCATTAGTCTGATTGGTATTATTGATAGCATTACTATTTTTCTTATTTGTATAAATAGTTCCCATGTGTTTATCATTCCTCTTCACCTTATAATCATCATTAGTGTTCTTACTAGTATTGCTAAACGAGTTCTTCTTATTCCTCTCATCATTACTCTTAGTATGCTGCTTCTGCTTCTTAGTCTTATTCTTCGCCTTCTTCTTAGTATTGCTATTAGTCTTATGAATCTTCCTATTGTATTATTATTCCTCCTCCTCCTCCTCCTCCTCCTCCTCCTCCTCCTCCTCCTCCTCCTCCTTCCCCCTCATCCTCCTTCTCCTCCTCCTCCTTTCGCATGGCCATCGGGCGCCCCTGTCACGCCGCGCAGCCGCCGCCGCCCGCGCGCGCGCGGGTGCCGGCCGACGGCGCGGAGGCCAACCCTTTCAGGAGGGAGGAGGAGGGAGGGGGCACACATACAACTTAAATCATCCTGAGCCCATTGGGGGAGGGGGGAAGGCGACCGGTTGTTACAGTGGCCCGTTGGGTGTTAGTATGGCCCAGTGGGTGTTAGTGTGGCACGTCACGCGGCCGGATGGGAGTTACTGTGGCCCGCACTGGCCGTTAAATGAAAAGCAATA
>CAUYUJ010012528.1:2500-10000 GCA_963575745.1 Prorocentrum cordatum | reverse complement strand
TAGTAGTAGTAGTAGTAGCAGGAGTAGCAGTAGTAGTAGTAGTAGTAGTAGTAGCATAGTAGTAGTAGTAGTAGCAGCAGCAGCAGCAGCAGCCAGCAGCAGTAGTAGTAGTAGTAGTAGTAGTAGCAGTAGTAGTAGTAGTAGTAGTAGTAGTAATAGTAGTAGTAGTAGTAGTGGTAGTAGTAGTAGTGGTAGTAGTAGTAGTAGTAGCAGTAATAGTAGCAGTAGTAGTATTCCAGGTCGCCGTAGTAGTAGTAGTAGTCGTAGTAGTAGTAGTAGTAGTAGTAGCAGTCGTGGTAGTAGCATTAGTAATACTAGTTGACGTAATCGTAGTAGTAGATGTAGTAGCCGTTGTGGTAGTAGCAGTAGTAAGATTACCATGGTGAAAGTAGTAGTAGTAGTAGTAGTAGTAGTAGTAGTAGTAGTAGTAACAATAGTAGTAGTAGTAGTAACAGTAGTAGTAATAGTAGTAGTAGAAGTAGTAGTAGTAGTAATCGTAGTAGTTGTTGTAGTTGTAGTAGTAGTTCTAGTAGTAGTAGTACTAATACTAGTACAAGTAGTAGTAGTAGTAGTAGTAGTAGTAGTAGTAGTAGTAGTAGCAGTAGTAGTAGTAGTAGTAGTAGTAGTAGTGGTAGTAGTAGTAGTAGTAGTAGTAGTGTAGTAGTAGTGGTAGCAAGTGGTAGTAGTAGTAGTAGTTGTAGTAGTAGTAGTAGTAGTAGTAGTAGTAGTAGTAGCAGTAGCAGTAGCAGTAGCAGTAGTAGTAGTAGTAGTAGTAGTAGTAGTAGTAGTAATAGTAGTAGTAGTAGTAGTAGTAGTAGTAGCAGTAGTAGGTAGTACTAGTAATAATCCCAATACTAGTAGTAGTCGTCGTCGTCGTGGTAAGGAGGGAAAGAGGGGGAAGGTGGGAAGGAGAAGGAGGGAAAAAGGAGGGAAAGAGGGAGGACGAGGAGTGCCATGGAATGGTGAGAAAGAAGGAAGCGATGGAGCGGGGAGGACTCCGGAAGAGCGCCGAGGAGTGCAATGGAATGGGGAGGGACGGAGAGAGGAGAGAGGAGGGAGGGGGGAGGAGGCAAGAGGGAGAGCGAGGGAGGAATGAGGAGGAGGCGGGAGGCGGAGTGCCATGGAATGGGGAGGCGGAGCGAGTAGTGCGATGGAGCAGGGAGGACCCCAGAGGAGTGGGAAGGAACGCCGAAAAGCAAGATGGAGGGAGTTTCGAGGAGTGGGGAGGGATGCCGAGGAGCACGGTGAAGTGCGGAAAAGTACAGAAGGGTGGGGGGAAGGCGGAGGGGGGGGAGGAATGGAGTGAAGTGCGGAGGAGTGCCGAGGAGTGCGATGGAGTGCGGAGGAATGGGAGGCCTCTGGAGGGTTCCTTGGAGGGCTCCTGGGAGACCCTGGAGGCCTCGGAGAGGCCAAGAGGCTCTTCGGCTGCCCCAAAGGGCTCTTCGGAGAGCCCAAGAGGCTCTTCGGAGAACCCAAGAGGCTCTTCGGCGGCTCCAAGAGGCTCTTCGGCAGCTCCCAGAGGCGAGAGACTCTTCGGCGAAGGGCGGGGGGAGGCTCTTTGGAGACACCCCCCCTTCACCGTACCAATTGATTAATACCCTCCGGAGGAACCCTGGCCATGCTAACACCCACCAGGCCGCGCTAACAACCAACGGGCCACAGTAACACCTTATCTCAGGGGAGAAGGGAAGCGGCAGAGAGGTGGGCCACTCGGTCGTAGCATATTTGTTCACCATAGACGTACTACGTTGCCGCTAACAGCGTGCACACGGCACCTTGTCTGTAGCGCTATAGGCGCAGCACCTTGCTTGTAGCGCTGTACATCGCGTACACTGTCCGCAACGCTGTAGACGAAGTACCCGTTCCCCGTCTCAACAGCGCATGAATGCTGCAGGCATGGCATAATGTTTGTAGCGACGTACACGTAATGCGCTCGTTCGTAGCAATTTAGAGCAGGTGCTGTAGGCATGAAAAGCATTACGCAGGAGCACCGTAATCAGCGGCTTCGAGTAGGCCAGTCTCACTGTCACTATTGCGCCATCCGACCGTAAACTACATCGAACAAACTTTCGTCCTGGAACACGTCGAAGAAGAAGTTGGCCAACCCTGGCGAGGTCGCATAAGCACTCGAGCACGTAGATATTTTGCCTCGGGTAATGATATTGGTAGGCTCGCGCCGTCTCTTGGCACATGATGGCGAGCCGCTTCTTGGGGTACGTGTCGATGGGCTCGACGTCGGCACTCTTGAAGCTGATGGCCACCATCCCGATCGGAATGTCCAGCGGCCCGCACTGGCATCCCACGCGCTCAATGTAGCCTCGAGGCCGTTGACGCGCATCTGGCCTCAAGGCCCAATAACTCAGGCCGGCAACCCTTGTCGTAGTCCTGCGCGTTTGGGTAAATCGGCTAGCTCTGCTGGTGGTTCTGGTAGCTCGGGCGGTTGTCCTCGTCGCTCCTGCGGTGGTCTTGGCAGCTCCGCTGGCGGCTTTGCCCGCGGCCGTCGAAGCTCAGCTTGTCGCCCTGGTAGCTCAGCAGGTCGCCCTTGTAGCTGAGCTGGTGGCCTTCGAAGGCCTGCTCGTGGCCCTAGCAGCTCAGCTCGTCATCCTGGTAGCTCTGCAGGGGGATCTAATCATTATTGTGGTCCGCGTTATTCAGGCTTTGGCCCCCGCAATTCCGCCCGTGGCCCTCGTAGCCCAGCTGGTGCTACTCGTGGCCCTTGCAGTTGAGCTCGTCGCCCTGGTAGCTAGCTCTGCAGTAGTTCTCCTCGTGGCCCGCGTAGCTCAGGTTGCGGCTCCCGTAGCTTAGCAAGTGGCCCTCGTAGTTGGGCTGGCGGCTCTCGAAGGTCTGCTCGTGGTCCTTGCAATTCAGTCCGTCGTTCTGGTAGCTCCGCCGGTGGCCCTCGAAGCTCAGCTCGTGGTCCTCGTAGCGCCTGCTTGCGGCCCTCGTAGTTCAGCCCGTGGCCCTCGTAGCTGGGCTGGTGGCTCTCGTGGATCCGCCAGTGGCCCTCGTAGCTCAGCCAGTGGTCCTCGTAGCCCTGGTTGCGGCCATCGTAGCTCAGCAGGTGGCCCTCGTAGCTCAGCCGGTTGCTCTCAAAGTTCTGCTCGAGGCCCTTGCATATCAGCGCGTCGCCCTGCCAGGTAGCTCTGCGGGAGGCTCTAGTAGATCGTCTTCTTGTCTGCGTAGCTCAGGACGTGGCCCCCGTAGCTCAGCAGGTGGCCCTCGTAGTTGGGCTGGTGGCTCTCGAAGGTCTGCTCGTGGCCCTTGCAATTCAGCTCGTTTCCCTGGTAGCTCCGCCGGTGGCCCTCGTAGCTCAGCTCGTGGTCTGGTTAGCCCTGCTCGCGGCCCTCGTAGTTCAACCTGTGGCCCTCGTAGCTCAACTGGTGGCTCTCGTAACTCTGCCAGTGGCCCTCGTGGCTCAGCAGGTGGTCATCGTAGCCCTGCTTGCGGCCCTCGTAATTCAGCTTGTGGCCCTCGTAGCTCAGCCGGCGGCTCTCAAAGTTCTGCTCGCGGCCCGCGCATATCAGAGCGTCGCCCTGCCAGGTAGCTCTGCAGGAGGCTCTAGTAGATCGTCTTCTTGTCTGTGTAGCTCAGGACGTGGCTCCCGTAGCTCAGCAGGTGGCCCTCGTAGTTGGGCTGGTGGCTCTCGAAGGTCTGCTCGTGGCCCTTGCAGATCAGCTCGTGTTCCTGGTAGCTCCGCCGGTGGCCCTCGTAGCTCAGCTCGTGGTCTGGTTAGCCCTGCTCGCGGCCCTCGTAGTTCAACCTGTGGCCCTCATAGCTCAACTGGTGGCTCTCGTAACTCTGCCGGTGGCCCTCGTGGCTCAGCAGGTGGTCATCGTAGCCCTGCTTGCGGCCCTCGTATCTCAGCTCGCGGCCCTCGTAGCTCAGCAAGTGGCCCTCGTAGTTGGGCTGGTGGCTCTCGAAGGTCTGCTCGTGGCCCTTGCAATGCAGCTCGTCGTCCTGGTAGCTCCGCCGGTGGCCCTCGTAGCTCAGCTCGTGGTCCTCGCTGTGGCCCTCGTAGTTCAGCCTAAGGCCCTAGCAGCTCAGCTGGTGGCTCTCGTAGATCCGCCACTGGCCCTCGCAGCTCAGATTTTGATCCTCGTAGCCCTGCTTGCGGCCATTTTAGCTCAGCAGGTGGCCCTAGCAGCTCAGCTGGTGGCTCTCAAAGTTCTGCTCGCGGCCCTCGCAAATCAACACGTCGCCCTGGTAGCTCTGCGGGAGGCTCTAGTAGATCGACTTTTTGTCTGCGTAGCTCAGGATGTGGCTCCCGTAGCTCAACAGGTGGCCCTCGTAGTTGGGCTGGTGGCTCTCGAAAGTCTGCTCGTGTCCCTTGCAATTCAGCTCGTCGTCCTGGTAGCTTCGCCGGTGGCCCTCGTAGCTCAGCTCGTGGTCCAGGTAGCCCTGCTCGCGGCCCTCGTAGTTCAGCCTGTGGCCTTCATACCTCTGCTGGTGGCTCTCGTAGATCCGCTGGTGGCCTCCGTGGCTCAGCCGATTGGCCCTCGTAGCCCTGCTTGCGGCTCTCGTAGTTCAGCCTGTGGTCCTCACAGCTCAGGAGGTGGAGTTCGTAGCTCTGCTGGTGGTTGTTGGAGCTCAGCCCGTGGCCCTGCTACCTCACACGGCGGCCTTCGTAGCTCATGTGGCGGTCCTCGCAGCCCTGTCTGTGGCCCTCGTAGCTCAGCTCGCAGCATTCGTAGCTCAGCTGGTGGCTCTCGGAGCTCAGCTTGAGGCCCTCGTAGCTGAGCAGGTGGCTCTCGAAGCTCTGCTCATGGCCCTTGCAGCTCGGCTCGTCGCCCAATTTGCGCGGGAGGATCGAATGGTTTTGCTAGTGGCCCGCGTACCTCATGCCGTGGCCCACGGAGCTCGGCCTGCGGCCCTCGCCGCTCCGCTGGTGGTCCTCGTAGCTCGGCGGGGGGTACTCGTAGCCCTGCTCGTGGCCCTCGTCGCGCAGCGCGTAGCGTCAGTAGCTCAGCCCGTGGCAGGTGCCCCGAGTTTCTCGTAGTCCTCCTCCTCGTCTGCCGTTTTGGTATGCTCCTCGTCTGCTTCCTTCGCCTCCCCGCGGTCCAAGTCGGGGTCGTCGGCTGCCAGGTCGCAGCACTCCACTCTCCAATTGCAACGAGGAGAAGACGAGGAATAACATGAGAAAGATGGGAAAAGCGACGAACCCGACTCCCCATAATCAGCATCGTCATCATAAGCATCATCATCATCAGCATCGTCATCCTCATCATCCTCATCATCCTCATCATTATCATCATCGTCATCCTCATCCTCATCCTCCTCCCCATCCACCTCCTCCCCCTCATTATCATCATCACCACCACCGCCATCAGAATCAGCATAATCATCATCAACATCATCAGCATCAGCATCAATCTCATCATCATTAGCATCATCATCACGATCCGTGTCAATTCAGACCGCTCGCTCGCTGAGCTGCAGCAGAGCGCGAACCCGACTCCCCCCCTGCCCCGCGGACGAAGACGAGGTCGATTTCACGACCCGTCCCAGTTCAGACCAGTAGGCGGAATTGCGCTGTTCCTACACTCAGTCTCCTTCCTGCTGCGCCGTTGCACAGGCACGGCGGCGGCGCGGTCCGCAGGCAGCCGGTATGTCGAGACATGTTTACATCTTCATCTGGATGGAGACCGACATCAAATGTGCGGGCCCAACGGGCCAGAGGCGCGCTAAGATCTCCAGCAACTGCTTGACAGTCATTCTACTTCGCGCGCGCGTGGCGGCCCCTAGGTGAACCCCAGACGGAAAGCACCCCAGGCAGGTCCCGGACGACTCGGAGCAGAAGATGGTGTTCCTCCTGGGCGCCGCCCTCGACGCCGTCCAGAGGGCCCCAAGAAAGGCCAAGAGGCCGCCAAGAGCCCCTCCTTGCCGTCGCTCGGACGTCCATTTCCCGTGCATGTTTCGGTTTCGTGCGTGTTTTTTTGCTCGATGGTCCAGGATGGTCCTCGATGGTCCTCGCCGAGAAAAAAAAACACATGTCCGAGCGATGCCAGGCCTCAAGATGGTGCAAGAGAGCTCCGAGATGCCACGAGACCGCGCCAAGACGCCCAAGATGGCCCCCAGACGGCCCAAGAGGCCTCCAAGAGCACTCTCAAGAGGGCCCCAAGAGGCAAAAATCACTGCTTCTCCTTTAGTTTTTTGAGAGGTTTTGACGTGTTCACCATTTCGGCTTCCCGACACCCCAAGACGGCCATCCCAAGAGGGCCGAAGAGGCCCCCAAGAGGGCCCCAAGACGGCCCAAGAGGGCTCCAAGGCGGCCCAAGTGGCCTCCAAGACGGCCCAAGAAGGCCCCAAGAACGCCCCAAGAGAGGTCCCAGGGGGGGGACACGAAACAACATTTCGAGCCCTCGGCCCTAAGAAGCCCCCAGGAGTCCCCAAGAGGCCCCTAAGAGGCCTCAAGAGGTCCCCAACAGGCCCTCAGGAGGCCCACAGGAGGCCCCCAAGCGGCACCAGGAGGCCCCCAAAATAACCCCCCGAGCACGCAAGCAAGTGCCAACGACCCGACGCGTTTAAAAGTCCCCATGAGGCCACTCCCGAAAGAGTCCCCATAGGCAAAACGCTTCCAGACGGCCCGCGACGCGTTCAAGACTCCCCAAGCGGCCACCAAGAAGCCTCCCGAGAGAGCCCCCATAAGCAAGAATACATAATTCCCCATGGGCCGGCGGAATGAGCGAAGCGATTCAATAATGACAGTGGCAGATGGAGGCATGCAAGGTTTACTGGAGCCAACAATCCGAACACCATTCTACGACAAATCGCTGAGGCGACATTGAGAAAGACAAAACACGGCTGGACATGAAAAGACGAGGACCTTGCGGTCCAGACGCTCAAGCACTGCCATGGTCAAACTTAGCGACCTGGGCACGCCCTAACTGGAGGGTCCTCACCCTCAGCCGCAGACGAACCCTCCAAACACGCCTCGCAAAGCCAGGACCCACTCCTTCGGCGGTGGACAAGCCTCCCTTTTAGTAAACCACCCTTTCGGGAAAACGGCCCAGGACCAAAACCAACGGACCTGGACCCGCAAGAATGGCGGCCGCGACGCCCTCTCGCGAATCGAAAACGGCCAATTTGGGACGCACAGAGACATACTAATACTATGTGTCCTCCTTGGAGGCGCGCGTCCGACCCGAATATGTAGTATACCCATCTTGTAGTATATCGTTTCCCGAGCGGTGTGGCCAGAAAGCGCACGCCACGACGCATATACTATAAGATTTCTCGGTGCGCGCGTCGCCCCTGGGGGGGCGACGCACATATAGTGTAAGTATGTTGGGGTGTTGCCGACAATTCGCTGATCGGCATGTCAGGGTAGGAGGTCGATCAGCCTCCGACTCGTGCGCGCTCCACGAGCATTCCACGACTGGGCCTGGCTCCGGCGATGGCGGAAGGGCAGGCTCGGTGCCTCGGAATCCCACAATCCCCCTCTGGGCCCTAGGTGGCTTGGGGAGCTCCTACCTCCAACCCGTTGAGTCTTGGGTCGGGCAT
>CAUYUJ010012527.1:0-15857 GCA_963575745.1 Prorocentrum cordatum | reverse complement strand
GAGGAGGAGGAGGCGGAGGAGGAGAAGAAGGCTGAGGAGAAGGCTGAGGAGGAGAGACGGCGAGGAAGGCGTCGAGCCGACGGTGACGGGACCGCAACGGGGCCAAGGGTGCCAGAGGAGTGCCAGGCGACTTTCGCCGGAGATTTTGCGAACAGGTGGAGGTGAAGGGAGGTAAACGAAACCGAGGAGGAGCCAACAAAACATACTCAGCCTGGAGAGGCCGACGCGGAGGTCCGAGGTGCGAATTGGGCAGGATGCGGTTGGCCCGTAGAGGGCTCCTCTGCGTTTTCGTCTAGGGCTCTTCCAGGGTCATTGTGGGAGGCGATGCCCCTAAGCGCGCCCGGTCGGATACCCAGCCCTTTTGTCGGGGGCCGCCAGGATGTGCGCTGGACGTGTCGTTTCCCCCTGTAAGTGGAGCGCCTGGCCAGCCAGACACGGGCAGCAGCAGTAGGGGAGAAGAGGAGGAGGAGGAGGAGGAGGAGGAGGAGGAGGAGGAGGAGGAGGAGGAGGAGGAGGAGGGGAGGGGGAGGGGGTAGGGGGAGGAGGAAGGTGGAGGAGAGGAGGATGAGGAGGAGGAGAGGAGGAGGAGAGGAGGAGGGAGCAGGAGGAGGAGCGGAGGAGGAGGGTGAGGAGAGGGGCGGCGGCGAAAAGCGGAGGACAGCGGAGCAGGATCCCCCTCGCGCGGCAGGGATCCTGGCTCGCCGCCGCCCGCCGCCACGCGGCGGCGGAAAGCCAGCGAGCGCTGGCCAGAACCGGCAGACGGCGGCATCGCCGCCGCGGGCGCGTGGCGCCGTGCGCGGAGCCCACGGGCGGTTTGGCGGCGGCGGCGGCGACGATGACGACGACGACCACGACGACGACGACGACGACGACGACCACGACGAAGGACGACGACGACCGCCGACGGCGACGACGCCGATAGCGACGACGACCGATCCGGACGACGACCACGGGACGCCAGAAATTCCAAAGACCTGACGACCGACGGCGGCGCGGCGGCGGCGCGCGGTGGACCGACGACCGACGCACGCCGAAACGGACGAACGGACGACTGACGAATGCACGACGACGACGACGCCGACGACCGACGACGACACGACGACGACGGACGACGCGACCTCTCCGCCGCGCGACGGACGACGACGACGACGACGACGACGACGACGATGACGACACGACGACGACGACGACGGCGGCGGCGGCGGCGGCGACGTCGACGTCGACGACCCCGACTTTATCGGGGCGAGGAGGGCAGGCGACCAGGTGAAGGGGGGGCGGAGGGCGATGAGAGCGATGGGACGAGCAGCGAGGAGGTGATTACAGTGGAAACCCATGCCAAGAGACACCTTGCTTGCCTCCAGGGTGCCCTGGGTTTCGATGGCTTCGCTATGGAAAGCGTGACGTTCCCACACCAAAAGTCAATGGAGGTCCTGGGGTCTCAGGGTCGGGCTTCTTGTGGAGGGCTTCTTGTTATCGAGCGCGGGGGGAGGGGGGCGACGGCGGCGGCGACGGCGAGGAAAAGGAGGGGTCAGAGCAGGAAAGGGCACCCCTACCGTATCGACACCGCCTCGTCTCCACGGCTGGATGCTCCTCGAAGTTGTGGTCGGAACGCACCCCGGGAGAGGTCCGGAGAGGTAGCGGGATGGGGACGGGACGGGAGAGGAGGGCGATGAGGAGAAACGGGTGGGGGGGGGGCGGAGGGCGAGGAGAGCGAGAGGGGGAGCAGAGGGGGAGGTGGGAACTAGGAGGGGGCGACGGCGGCGGCTGCGAGGAAGAGGAGGGGCCAGAGCAGGAAGAGGTACCAGCACCGCTGCTCGGCCTAGAGCGAAGAGGGCTCTTATCGCCACGGCTGGATTCTCCCCGAAATTCTGGTCAGCGCACCCAGAGAGGTCTGGGGAGAAGCGATTCGAGTAATTGTGGGTATCGTTTGGTTCTCCGAGGGGGCGGAGGGGTGGGAAGGGGGTAGATCGCAACACTTCGGACTAGAGCGCAGTTCCGACAGGACTGAAAACGTTCGGATTGGCAAACACATATAAATCATACATTTGGTTGCATCTCGTGTGTATAAAAAACCATATGCGCAGGAGGCCAGGACACCTCATCGGCGTTTCCGGGAGAGAGGAGAGAAGTCATATTGTGTAATTGTGGAAGGGGGGATGGAGTGGGGAGAATGAGCGAGAGGGGGAGGCGGGGAGGGAGGGGGATGGGGAGGGGAGGAGGGGGGGAGGAGGAGGATGTGCCGTTGGGGGGGGGGAAGGGCGACGAGGAGAAGGTGGGGCGAAGGGCGACGAGAGCGACGGTGGGAGCAGCGGGGAGGCCCCCTGGAAGAGGTGGGGAGAGGAGGGCGACGAGGAGAGAGGGGGTCTCCTCCTCCTCCTCCTCCTCTTCCTCCTCCTCCTCGTCCTCCTCCTCGTCTTCCTCCTCGTTCTCCTCCTCGTCCTCCTCCCCGCCCTCCTCCCCGTCCTCCTCCTCGTCCTCCTCCTCGTCCTCCTCTCCGCCTCCTCCGCCTCCTCCTCCTCCGCCTCCTCCTCCTCCTCATCCAGAGGCGCAAGGAGGAGGGAGGAGATTGGGGGGAAGAGGAGGGGGGGGGGACCGGAGTGATCCCACGATGCGTCAGCGATGCTGCATTACGCCCACCCGCCCCCAGCCCTCCCCCCACAGGCCCCAGCAGGATGTTCCTCCCCTCCCCGGGCGGCGTTTCCCCTGAGCGACGAGCGCGACACGGCCCTGCAAGTCGCGAGGGCCCCGTGTCCTGGAAGAGGATCTGCAGCCATGCTTCCCGCTGTAGGGACGGCGACGAGGTATGATCATGATGTCCGAGGAGGCGGAGGAGGAGGAGGAGGAGGTGGTGGTGGTGTCCGGCAAGAGCCCCGCTTTGAGCAAGAGCCGCCCGCAACCCGTTAGTGGTTCCAATGTGTTTGCCGTTTGCTCAACAACCTGATGGAGTTTTGGGCGGCAGCCCCGCTTTGAAAAGGAGCCGTCCTCGTTCAGTGCATATCTTGCACACGATTTGGGTTTTGTATCATGAGGCGTAAGGGGCGTTCGAAAGAACTTCTTGCTCACAGGAGGAACCGCTTGATCCATCCGTGTGACTGCTGGGAGCATTTAAGACGAACGTGCGCGTTGCGCTCATTTCGAAACAGACCTGTGCATTGGAATTGCTCGACGTACTAAGGACGAATGCGAGCTAAGCTAAGGCTAGAGCCAGATTACCCCAGTGCGACCCTACCTAGAAGTTGGAGCCCCTAGGAAAGCATCATTAGTTGCTATGCTATGCTATGCCATGCTATGCTGCGCCATGCTATGCCATGCTATGCTATGCTATGCTGCGCTATGCCATGCTATGCTATGCTAAGCTATGCTATGTCATGCTGCGCTGAGCTATGCTAAGCTATGCTATGCTATGATATGTTATGTTAAGCTGTGCCATCCTATGCCATGCTATGCTATGTTATGATATGATATGCTGCGCTATTATATGCTATGCTATGCTTGGCTATGCTATGCTATGCTATGCTAATGCAGCGCTGCGCTATGCTAAGCTAAGCTAAGCTAAACTAAGCTAACCCTCTAGGCAGAGCCAGGTAGGGAATGACACCCATGCTGTGCTGTGCTATGCTATGCTATGCTGCGCTGTGCTATGCTGTGCTGTGCTGCGCTATGCTATGCTATGCTATGATATGCTATACTGCTCTATGCTCTGCTATGCTGGGCTATGCTATGATATGCTATGCTATGCTGCGCTATGCTACGCTGTACTCTGCTATGCTAAAGCTCAGCGAAGCTAAGATGAAGGTAAGCTAAGCTAAGATAAACCTGAGCTAAGATGAAGGTAAGCTAAGCTAGGATGAAATAAGCTAAACTAAGATGAGATAAGCAACGCTAAGCTAAGGGGACGTAACTGGAGGAGCCGCGGGGCGGATACTGGCGGAACCGCCCGGGGCGCTTTCCACTGCCCGGCCCCTTTAAGCCCAGAGAGTGAGAACCCTTCTAGGCAGAGCCTAGGTAGGGAATATTGAAACACTGCCGCCCACCGCCAGTGTGTGCTTCAAGCGGTGAAGACCGATGTGCGCGACGCTAAGGCGAGATAATTACCCCAGTGCGACCCTACCTAGAAGTTGGAGCCCCTAGGAAAGCAGCATTAGTTGCTATGCTATGATATGCTATGCTATGCGGTGCTATGCTGCGCTATGCTATGCTACGCTATGCTATGTTGCGCTATGCTATGCTGTGCTAAGCTAAGCTAAGCTAAGCTATCCTATGCTATGTCATGCTGCGCTGTGTTATGCTAAGCTATGCTATGGTATGCTATGCTATTCTCAGCTGCGCTATGCTATGCTATACTATGCTATGCTGTCTATGGTATGCTGCGCTATCTTATGCTATGCTATGCTTGGCTATGTTATGCTATGCTATGTTAATGCAGCGCTGCGCTATGCTAAGCTAAGCTAAGCGAAGCTAAGTTAAGGTAACCCTCTAGGCAGAGCCTAGGTAGGGAATTACATCCATGCTAAGCTAAGATGAAGGTAAGCTAAGCTGATATACGCCTGAGCTAAGACGACGTTAAGCTAAGCTAAGATGAAATAAGCTAAGCTAAGATGAAATAAGCTAAGCTAAGCTAAGGGGACGTAACTGGGGGAACCGCGGGGCGGATACTGGGGGAACCGCCCGGGGCGCTTTCCACTGCCCAGCCCCTTTAAGCCCAGAGAGTAAGAACCCGTCTAGGCAGAGCCTAGGTAGGGAATGAAAACGACCTGTACTCCGTCCGTGGAATCACTTGTTGGGAACATTTAAGACATGTGATGCCGAAGGTGCGCGGCTAAATGGCCCAAACCACATGTTGGAAACGACCTGTGCTCCGGCCGAGTTACTGCTGGAAGCTTGTCACACGAATGTGCACGGCGCTGAATCAAGAGGCACATTTGGAAAACTACCCCGCCTTACGCCCGTGCGGAAAGCAGAGAGCTGCAAGACGGATGTGCGCGGCGTGAGGGCGAGACGATCGAGCGCCCACCATCCGTGCATGTCTAGGGCGCCCAAGACCGACGCGCTCGCAAATAGGACGAGAGCCACACTTTGAAAACGACAGCTTCTCAATTGCGGCCGGTTCGGCGTTGGCGCGCCGCCGACGCTGGCGAAGGCGTTCAAGGTTGAATTCTGCGACGCGGAAACACCGACGGACACGGCAACTCCACTGGACCCGAGTGAAATTCAACCTTGAATGATCGGGGCCGCCATCGATTCAAGGTTGAACGATCGGCGCGGTGTCACAAGCCTTTGCAAGCGCCGTCGCCGCGCGAACTTGCCGCAGCTGCCGGTGGCGTTTAAGAGAAGATGTGCGCGGCGCTCGGGCGAGGGCCACGTTGTGAAAACGGAACCCGCCAACATCCGAGTAGTTTCGGGGATCTCGCGTGGCGAATGCGCGCAGCGCCCAGGCGAGAGCAGCATCTTGAGAACGGCCCCCTCCATCCGTGTAGACGTAGGAAGTGTCAAGGTTCGCAGTGGAAGCGGGCAGGAAGTCTCGAGCGAAGCGCCTGGCCCGCGCTGCCCACACCTCTCGCTTCCAGACGAAGAGGAGTTACCCTTTCCTCCTCACCCCTCCTTCCCTTCCCCACCCTCCCCCATCCCCCTCGCCCCCTCATTCCCCCGCCCTCCCCCCTCCTTTCCCCCCGACCTTCATCCCCCTCCCCCTCCTCTTCTCCTATCCCGCCCCCTCGACCTCGTCCTCCTCTCCTCCCCCTCGTCCTCCTGTCCCGGCGTCCTCCTCCCCCTCCTCCCCTCCTGCCCCCTCTACTGCCCTCTTGTCCTCTCTTCCTGCCCCCGCCTCCTCTACAGGTGGACGAGGCGTCCTCCTCCTCGGCCTCGTCTTCCTCCCCCTCCTCTTCCTCTGCGTCTTTTCTGGCATTTGCTGCACAACCGGCCTGGCGCTACTCTGATGCAGGCTGAGTGGAGCTCGTGGGCCATCGTCGCTTGGTGCAGGGAGGAGGAGGAGGAGGAGGTGGAGGAGGTGGAGGTGGAGGTGGAGGAGGAGGAGGAGGAGGAGGAGGAGGAGGAGGAGGAAGAGGAGGAGGGGGAGGAGGAGGAGGAGGGGAGGAGGAGGAGGAGGGGGAGGGGGAGGAGGGGAAAAAATCCACAGGTGGACGAGGCGCGGGTGGAGCCCCGTTCTGGTATCCTGGCCGACCCGCCGGCGCGGCCGCCCCTGACGGCGAAGCAGCCGCCGGCGCAGCAGCCGCCGGCGCCGCGGCCACTGGCGCAGCGGCCGCAGCTGGGGCCGCAGGCGTCCCGGCGCGTTGTCCTTAAGTCGGGCCTGTCCAAAAAATATAAAAATCAAAATAAGAATATACCCCAAACATGCCCCAAAAAGGTCAAAACTTACTCCAAAAAAAATAGTCCCCGGACTATTTTTGGATTGTTTTTGGATTATTTTTGGTGTATTTTTCATTTTTCGTCGAAAATCCCCCTGTAGGGGGACGGGCCCGACTTAACGTTGTCCGCTGCAGAGGACTGTGATCGAAGGGAGGGCAGCCCAGACGTGCTTGCGTCGACAAAAAGGAATCCGGACACGGGCGGTTTTCGCGGCCGTGTTCGGCCTCGTGGGGCCCTCGCTGGGCCTCGGGCCGTCCAAAAAACGACTCGGGCTGAGAAACTGGTCCCGGGGGAAGGGTCGGGTCGGGGCTTCCGTGGACGCCGCCCTGAAAAAGTACGGCGTGGGCCTTCGTTACGGAATGCGTCCAAGAGGCTTCAGACCTTGGGGGACTGTTGTGTCCAGGAGGCTCCAGACCTGGCGGTGGTATCCACGGCCAAGCCTCAGTCGGTATTCTACTGGCTTCCAGACCGTGGATTCCTTGCTCAAGGGGTCTCTGTCGAGTGCCCTCACCGTGCCGCGACCCTTGCCTCGTTTTCGCCGCGCTGAGCCTCCAGGAAGGCCCCCGGCGCCACGGCTGGACTCGCCCGGAAATTCTGGGCTGAACGCACCCCAGGAGAGATCGGGGGAGCATCGGGGGGTTGTAGCTAGGGCTGCAAAGGAGGGGGGTTGATGCCTCGGGGTGGGGGGGGGATATCATGGCGCCTCACCTCCTATTTCAATACGTCCCCGCCCCCCCCCCCTGGGCCGCGCACACGCCGCCGGCCATGCTTTGCACCCCCCCTCTTGGCCGCCCCCGAGAGTAGCGGTATTGGTACCCTCCTGGCGTCCCCGTGGCCGGTCCAACTTCGAGCCGCGGTGGGGCTCCCGAGCTCCCCTCGCCGCCGCGGGCGGGCGCAGCTCGAGAGGCCAGCCGGGGCGGGTCCCCGGGAGGGGCCCCAGGGGCTGCTTCGGAGCGGGCGTCGAGGGATTCGGGGGCCGTGGCCCCGGAGGCTACTGTGAGGGCCTTAACGGCTAGTGCCGCCGACCCGGCAGGGAGACGATGGCGGCGACGACGACGACGACGACGACGACGACGACGACGACCTCGGCGACGACGACGACGACGGCGGCGACGACGACGACGACGACGACGACGACGACCTCGGCGACGACGACGACGGCGGCGGCGGCGGCGCCGGCGACGGCGACGGCGACGGCGACAATGCTATTCCAGGGCAGCTGGCTTTCTCTGAGGATCCCCGCGCTCGAGGCCATCGTGGCCTGTGTGTTAGAGACGGTGCGGTGTTCGCCCCCGGGGGGAGCGGCTGCGGCCACGCGATGCGACGCGGTGCGTTGGCACGACCGTGCAGAAGCAAGATATGAGCTGGGAGTGCGCGTGCAGAAGCACGAGATTCAGGAGGGAAAAAACACACAGACACAATTCATCGTCGACTCCCCCGAAAAGATGGGAAAATATGGGAAATGGGGCGGAAGACAAAAACCACAAAAATATATGAAACTATGGGACATATGTTTATGTGTGTATTTTTTTTGTGTGTCCTGGGGCCCCTTCAGAGATGACATGCGCGGTCAAATCGTCGTGGAGGAGCACCCAGCTCTTCGGGAACGGGCACCCGTCGGGTTTCCTCTGACCCTCCCGTGTTGCTGGGTCCTCGCTTGAGTCCGCAGCGCCGCGCGTCTTCCCCTCCTCCTCCTCCTCCTCCTCCCCCTCCTCCCCCTCCTCCTCCTCCTCCTCCTCCTCCCCCTCCTCCTCCTCCTCCTCCTCCTCCTCCTCCTCCTCGTCCTCCTCCTCCTCCCCCCCCCTCCTGCAGGAGGTGGGCGGGGCGAAGGGGGAGGTCCCCCGCCTCAGGTTGGCCCGAACATCGGGCGGAAGACCCTCGTCCTGGACCTGGACGAGACCCTGGTGCACAGCACCTTCCGGCCCGCGCACGGCAGCGACCTGCGGATCTTTGTCGACTTGGAGGGCGACCGGGGACCCCAAGCACAGCGCAGCGGGCACTCCTCGAGCCCCTGGCTGGTGCTGCTGGGAGGGCGGCTCCTCAAGAGGAGGAGCGGGAGGACGAGGGGAGGGCGATGATGGATGCGAAGTAGGGTGGAGGAGGAGGAGGAGGAGGAGGAGGAGGAGGAGGAGGAGGAGAGGAGGAGGAGGAGGAGGGGGAGGGAGGGAGGAGGAGGCTTCTGGATGGGGGAAGGCGCCCAGGAAGCCAAGGGAGGAGGAGGAGGAGGAGGAGGGGAGGAGGAGGAGGACGGCAGGAGGAGGAGGGAGGAGGAGGAGGAGTGAGGCGGAGGAGGGGATGGGAGGAGATGACCAGGATGGGGAAGAGCAGGAGGTGGATGAGGATGAGGATGTGGAGGGGGGATGAGAAAGAAGATGAGAAGGAGGGAGGAGCAGGCGCAGGAGCCAGAGGACGAGGAGTCGGCGGCTGAAGAAGAGCAGGAGGAGGAGAAGGCGGAGGAGGAGGAGGAGGCGGATGTGGAGCAGAAGGGGCAAGAGGTGGCGGGAAGAGGAGGAGAAGGAGGAGCAGGCGGTGGAGGAGCAGGAGGGAGATAAGGACGGGGAGGAGACACGGAGGGAGGAAAGAAGGATTGAAAAGAGGAGGCGAAATAGGAGGAGGGGGAGGAGGAGCGAGAAGTGGGACGAGCGGGATGAGCCGGAGCAGGACGAGGAAAAGCAAGAGAGGAAACCGGTGGGGGGGGACACCATGGGTTACCACACATTGCGCCGCGAGGAGGTGGAAGAGGAGCAGGAGGGAGAGCGGGACTAGGAGACCGATATGATAGGAGGAGGAGGAGGAGAAGAAGAAGAAGAAGAAGGAGGAAGATCAGGTTTTTTGGGGGGGGGACGGGCCTTAAGCCATGCAGTCCATGAGGAGGAGGAGGAGGAGGAGGAGGAGGAGGAGGAGGAGGAGGGGGAGGAGGAGCAGAAGGAGGAGCAGGAGGAGGAGCAGGAGAAGGAGGAGCATGCGGAGGGGCAGAATGAGGCGGAAGAGGAAACTAATTTGCAAAGAGATTACACGAGTCGGTGTGTTCAGGCGAGGTGCACTGCGTCTACGTGCTCAAGCGGCCAGGCGTGGACGAGTTTCTCAGTCTCGTGGCGCAGCTGTACGAGGTTTGACGGCAAGGAAGAACATGGCGACTCTCAGGAGAAAGAGGAACAAGGGATGAGGGAGGAGTAGGGGGTTGGAGGAGGAGGAGGAAGTAGGAGGGAGGAGGAAGAGTATGACGAGGAGGAGGGGAGAGGCGCGGTCAGAGGAGCATGCGTGGAGGAGGCGGAGGAGGAGGAGGAGGAGGAGGCGCAGGAGGAGGAGGAGGAGGGACGGGAGGGAATGAGGAGGACTAGGGGTTGAGGAAAAGAGGAGGGAGGGAGGGCGGGAGGAACGGAGGGAGGAGGGAGGGAGGGAGGGAGGAGGAGGAGGAGGAGGAGGGGGAGGAGGAGGAGGAGGAGGAGAGGGAGGAGAAGCGGGATGAGGAGGGAGGCAGAAAAACGAGGAGGGGGAGGAATGGGATGATTATGTGGATGATGATGTTGTTGTTGATGATGATGATGCTGATGATGATGATGCTGATGATGATGATGATGATGATGGAGGAGGAGGGCCAGTGCAAACCCAAGGCGCATCAACGACGTTGCAATATAGCCTCCCTCCGAGTTCCCCTTTGTATGTCCCTACAAGAGCAAGAGTGTACTTGCATTGCAGGACGTGCCCCATGTAAAGACAATATACCATGCGTGGAACCTCTACGCCGCGAGTCGACGTGACTGTTGCGTCCTTGGGGACGTCAACTCCGCGAAGCAGTTTGACTCTTGCGTCCTGATTATCCTACTCGTGCAAGAGCACCGTTCCTGGGACGCCAGCCATACGAATTCTTCACATTGCTACGAACTTTTAAGACGAATGCGCGCGGCGCTTAGGAGAGAGCCGCAGTTTGACAAGGAGCCGCCCTCGATCCTTGCAGCGGCTGTAACTTGTTAGGACGAACGTGCGCGGCGCTACGGCGAGAGCCACATTAACAGAACGGACCGCCTTCATGTTTCGAATCGTTGCGAGTGTTTCAGGCGAGCGTGCGCGGCGCTACGGCGCGAGCCACAGTTTGGAACGGGGCCACCCTCCATCTGCGAAGCGGCGACACACCTTCATCCCGAATGCGCGCGGTGCTGAGTCGACAGCCACATGTTGAAGACTACCCCACCGCCCTCCACCCTTGAAGTCCCAGGCGCAGCGCGCGGCCCGCCCCACCGATGCGTTGGGGGGTGCGACTCGGAGGAGCTGTCCACATTGAAAAGGGACGGATGAGGAGGACGATGACGAGGACGGGGACGAGGCTTGAGCGACGGGCACAGCGCGGGGTCGGAGTGGGAGGAAGGGGCGGCCTCCCCGTCCATCCCCAGAAGAGCCTCGCCGAGCCCCCCTCTTGACCTTCGGCTGCCCGTCGGCCCTCCCTCTCGACAGCGCGCCACCCGCTCCCCTCTCCCGCGGCCCAATCGTCGGCTTGCCCCCCCCCCCCCCCGCGGCCCGATCGACGGCTTGCCTTCTTCCTCCTCCTGCTCCTCCTCCTCCTGCTGCTGCTGCTCCTCCTCCTCATACTCATCCTCATCCGCATCATGCTTCTTCTTATCCCCATCGCGCCCGCTGATTGCAGTCGTCTGCAGCTTCTCGGCCCGAGCTTGCCCCGCTTCGGCCCCCGCCGCCCCTCCCGCGCCCGCGCGACCAGGGGCGCCGGCGACCCGCGCGACCCGCGCCGCGCCCCCGCTGCTCAGGTGTCCATCGACTTCTACGCGGCGGCGGCTTTCTTCTCGGACCACGCGTGGGCCGCCGCCCAAGGCGGTGGTCCACTCTCCCCCCTCGAGCGCGGTATTGCACGGGGCCCACTTTCCCGTCAATCCGTTCTCGGGTGGGGCGAGCCCGACTGCGCCGAGCAGCCAGTCGGTGACGGCACGGGGTTGCCTCCCTGTTCGGGTTGGCTCGCGCCACTCCTTCCTGCGCGCCGCTTGCCTGCAGGCGGGGCGCTCGCGCGCCCCTCAGGCCACCTGTCCTACAGGCGCCTGTCGCCAACGGCCTCCTGGCCCATGGCGTCCGCGGCTGCACCCCCAGCTTTCCGCGGTACCGACCCGCCGCGCTGGTGCCCCCCGACGGGCCCGCCGCCTCCTCTGCAGCAAAACCTTCCTCCACCTCCCCCTCCTTTCTCCCGCCATTCTTCCCCTTCTTCCTCTGGGGTGGCGGAGTTGGAGACTCATGGGCGGACCGGAGGAAGGAGAGGTGGATATTGCACGCCATGTGCTGCGGCACCTGATCAGTCCAATGTCTCACGAGGTGCTCCGGCGCACAGCTCCTACGCCCGCCTCCCGATGGCCCCAGACGGCGCACTGTCTCTGCCTGCCAGTCGTGCCGCCAGCGAAGCCACTGCCGATGAGAGCATCCCTCAGAGCCGCCCGTCAGAGGGCACAGGCGCCAACGGTGCGAAGACAACCGCGCTATGGGTGGAGGAGCCGGAGTTGGTGGACCCTTCTAACCTCCACCTCCTCGCTACTCCTTCTCCTCCCACCGCCGCCTCGCCCTGGCTCAACCTTGATGCTTGGCGGAGCAGCCCTCGTGCGGACACCTGTGGCTTTGAGGTCGCTGAAGGCTTTTCCTGTCCCGCGGGGTGGGGCGCCGGCGGCGCTACGACGATTCCGCCCTATCCTGGCTGGGACGCTCCAGCGCGCGAGCCGCCCGACTTGCCTGGGCTGGCGAGTGCGGTGCAACGCCCCCGCCCGCCTCCAGGGCTGGATCCTCCACCGCTTTCCATGAGCTTGCAGGCGGACTCGCCGCAAGGCTTCGCTGGGCTGGAGGGCGCCCCGCTCGCGATGGGGCCGTTCCCCACTCTCGCTGACGTGGAGGCTGGTGCTCGCGTGCCCCCGTCAAATTCCATGATCGCCATCGCTCCGACATATGGGGTTCACCTGTCAGGAGGTGCCAACTCGCAGTGGACTTTCATCGAGAAGCACGTTTCGCACCCTCTGGTGCGCACTTCCTTTCTGCCGCCGATGCACGCGTGGGACCCGCACACGGGCTCCGACATTCAGAGCGTGGCTCCGCCACCAGGCTTCGCCGGCTTGGAAGCTGGCGCACGGGTGCCGCCTTTGGTCGACTCCCGCGCGTCCGATGCAGCGGGTGGGGGTCCGAGGCTTAGCGGCGAGCGTCTGCCGTGCACCGGGTCGTCGCCACTGCCGTTTTGGCGCCCCACGGCCGCCGTCGGTGACCGCGCGGCTGTCGGAGCCGCCGTGAGTGCGGAGTCGCCTCCTGTCGGTGGTGGCTCGCCTTCCCACGTCGGGCGGGTTGGGCTGCCGCCGGGCCTCGCCGACCCACAGGCGGGAGTTCATACGCACCCGTCTCTCCACCCTAGCAATGTTCGCCCGGCCTCTATGACTGCACAACCGAACCTGGAGTCCGCCGCCGTGGCGCCGCCGTCGACGCACGTCTGCGCGACCGCTGCCTTGGTTGGGACTCCGGCGCTTGTCAGCAGTATTCACCTGGTCGCTACGCCAGGCGGTACCTCGACGGCTCGGTGTCACCATTGCACTGGAGCCAGGCGCCATTGCTGGTGCATCCTGGGCGGCCCGCGCAGCGGTTGCTCGCGAGTCATCCTCGACGCCCCCCCTGCTGCCACGATGGGGGTCGGTGGGCGGGGGGTCGCTTCGAGCGCTTCGGACGCGGATTCTGCTCCCAGACGCGCCACTGGCGGGCCCCCAGCGATGTTCGGGGGACCCCCTGCTGTGCACGCAGTCTCGCTTGCGAGCAGTCCCACCACAGCGAGGGCGCCACTGCCATCGGTAGCGTGGTGGACGCGCCAGAAACGCCCGTCCGCAGTGCCTCGACCGAAGCTGCGCTCCCCACGCCTCGGGGCGCTTGCACTCGGAACGCAGCGGGCACTCAAGCAGCGGGATCACCTCCAGGCCTCATCGGCCCCGCCGCGGGCTCCTCGGGTGAAGGCGTCGCCGCAGCCGCTGCCATTGCAGCGAGGCCCCGACGCTTCTCGTGCAATCGGATCCAGGGCCCCGTCGCGTCGATCCCTGCCCGCGCTCGCGAGCGCCTGCTGGCCGGCCCTCGTGGTCTGAGCCCCTCTCCGTCCCCACTGGTAGGCATGCGCCCCTCCAGCGATGCTGTTGCGGCCCCGCAGGGAGGGGTTCGTGCCGCCGGTGGAATGTCAGGAGCGGGCTCGCCCGCGGCGGACACGACGCCCCGCGATGCGGTCCCTGCGCCCCGCTCTGGTCGAGGAGTCGCTTTCGCCGCGGGCTCCTCGGATGAATGCGTCGCCGCAGCCACTGCCACTATAGCGCGGCCCCGTCGCCGCTCGGCCTCCACCAACAGCAACCCCGCACTCCCCGCATTCAGGCTCCGACGTGTTCGTAGGGTCCGCACTCGGCGTGGAGGACGGCGGGGTCGTGGGGCCGCCGATGGTAGCTGCTGTACAGCTCACGCTCCAGCCCATGCTGGTGCGACTGCCTCGTCTACGGACGCCCTCGTCGGTGCTTCAGAGGCCGCTACTGGGGCCCGTGCTCCAGGGAGCCGCAGTTCGCTGGTGCAGGTGGCGGCGGGCCCTTGCCGCGCCGCTTCCGCCGGCTCCCAGGCCGCCGGCGATGCCGCCCTCCATGGCGGCGCATCCCAACACAGGGGTGGACGCACGCGCCCTGCGTGCCCTGGCCGAGGGCTCACGCAGCGGCGAGTCGCTGAAAGCGACGACGCTGCTGCTGCCAAGCGTGCCTGGGCTGAGCGAGGCCGTGAGAGTAGGCGCGCGCTCCTCCAGCGATGCTGTTACGGCCCCGCAGGGAGGAGCTCGCGCCGCTGTCGCGACTCTCGCTCTACCCCCGGCTCCCCCTCAGGGCCGAGTGGCCAGTTTGGCCAGTTTCACCATGCTGCCGGAGTCCATGCCGGCGGTGACTCAGACGCGCCGTCCTTCGGTTCTATCGGTTCTGGTGGCAGTGGGAAGCCCCTTCGAGGCGACCTGTCCTCAGGGGTCACAGCCGCTCCACAGGCCCCTCGATTTGACTTGTCCTCAGGGGCCGCTGCCAGTTCCGAACCCTCTCGCGTTGATTCGCCCGCAGGGGATTTAGACCCGAGGTCGTCTGCACCTGCCAGCACCACGCCATGCCATTCTGGTCGGTTTCACCGCGGTGCTGAGGCCCACGCTCCTGGGGCTTCAGCCCGTGCCAGCACGGGCATTGGCAGATCTGCGCCCTTCGTGGCCGATCTGTCCGCCTTGCTGCGCCTGTTCCCAGGCGCCAGCATCGACGTCACCCACTGGGCCGCTGCTCTTGCCCAGGTCGGGATGGGGACTCGATGCCCCCTTGCCGCTTTTACCCGCACTTCCCTCTGCGCGCCGGATTGGGACGACTCGTACCTGTCGGAGTCGGTTCCCCGCGATCCATGGCCGTGCCCTCCGTCGCCGCCTTTACCGCCGCCGCCTGGCCACCTGTCGGGTCGCGCGCGTGAGCGCTGGCGTGTGAGGCGCGCCGCCCGCACGTTGTCGCAGCATGCTGTTGTTGCGCTCAACTGGCTCACCCTGGGCCATCCGAGCTTCGCTCCCGCCGAAGCCAAGGTGCGGGCAACGGTCACACCCTGCCAGGAGGGTATCCGCAGTCGCCTCGAGCGTCTGTGTCGGATCGCAGTTCGCCTTGCCCGCGGCGGCAAGAGCGACCTTGGTCGAGCTTTCGCTAAGTTCGACTCTACCGAAGTCTCGCTCCATGGCCTGGCCACCCATGTCGCAGCTCTTGAGGCTTCTTTCACATCCTCTTCCCAAGTGCCCGCCCCCATGCGGCAACTCCCCGTCAGCGCGACGCCCTTGGCTAGCTCGTTGGCGGCCGCGGCAGGCTGGGACTCCACCCGGGCTGAGCCTTTCGACCTTCGGGTCCAGGCGTCCCGCATCAAGTGGGATTACTCGCCTACGTTTGATCCCACTCCGTACTTGTCCGACCTGGTACGTTCCGCCTTTCACGACCCCGACGTCATGCGGCTACCAGAGGACGAGTGGCCTTCGGGCTTTTCGGGTGCTCGTGTGCACATGGGCCGCGAGCAGCTCTGGGAGCTCCTGCGCAAGTGGGACTCTTGTGGCGCCCTGTATCTGACTCCCTCCGACAACCTCGCCTGGGACGAGGCTTGTGGAGCGTTCAGGGTCCCGAAGGACGAGGCTTATGACCGTCTCATCCTGAACCCGACGGTAGTAAACTGTCGTTGCAACAGCGTGTCCTCCAGCACTCAACGCCTTGGCCAGGGTTTCCTTCTGTGCCGCCTGGGGCTCGCGCCCGGGGAATGGCTGGTGGTCTCATGCGAAGACCTGCGCGAGTTCTACTACACGTTCAAGGTCCCGCCCGCTCGTGCTCGCCGCAACGCCCTCCGCGTCAAGCTGCCCAGCTCGCGGTTCAGAGGCTTCAACGCGTGGCGGGCAGACCTTGAGGGGTTGGACGTTTCTCCCTGCCTTAATGCGCTGGCCATGGGTGACAACATGGCAGTGG
>CAUYUJ010012526.1:0-15864 GCA_963575745.1 Prorocentrum cordatum | reverse complement strand
CCGCCGCCGCGGCGCCCAGGCCGGCGCCCGCTGGCCGCAGCAGCGCCGCCGCGGGGCGCGGCGGCGGCGGCCGCCTGGGCAGCGCGGACCGGGGCCTCGCGTGGAAGGCCGCCCATGGAGGCGCCCACCCCAGCGGCCGAGAGGCGTCGTCGTCGTCGTCGTCGTCGTCGTCGTCGTCGTCGTCGTCGTCGTCGTCGTCGTCGTCGTCGTCGTCGTCGTCGGCGTCGTCGTCGTCGTCGTCGTCGTCGTCGTCGTCGTCGTCGGCCTCGGCGTCGGCGTCGGCGTCGGCGTCGGCGTCGTCGTCGTCGTCGTCGTCGTTGGCATCATCGTCGTCGTCGTCGTCGTCGTCGTCGTCGTCGTTGGCGTCGGCGTCGTCGTCGGCGTCGTCGTCGTCGTCGTTGTCGTCGTCGTCGTCGAAGGAGGAGGAGGAGGAGGGCAAGGGAGGGAGGGAGGGAGGGAGGGAGGGGAGGAGGAGGAGGGAGGAGGAGGAGGAGGAGGAGGAGGAGGGAGGAGGGAGGAGAAGCAGGAGGAGGAGGAGGACCACTGCAAAACCAAGAGTCATCAATGATATTGGAGTAGACCCTCCCTCCAATCTCCCTCTTCATAGGCCCCTACAACGGTTCATTTCCACTGATGCAACTGCCTCGTTGAAAGACAACCGTTTGAAGACCCTGATGCATGCCCAAACCCTGTTCTCGGGATTCCAACGCCACGGATCAACCTGACTATTGCGTCTTGACGATCCTGAATCGTACCAGAACGCCACTCCTGTGACTTCAACACCGCGAACCAACGTACCTGTTACACACTCATAATCCGGAGTCCTTCCGAAACAAAATTTCTGGTACGCTGATCATGGAAAATCGTGAAACTCATGCACATGTTTGGTGCGCGGCGCTAAGGCGAGAACCACAGTTTGAAAAGGAGCCGCCTTCAACCCGTGAAGCTCTTGCAATTGCTTTGAACGAGTGTGCACGGCGCTAGGGCGAGAATTACATTTGGAAAAGGAGCCGCCCTCAATCCGTGCAACTCTTGCAAATGTTTAAAACTAATGTGCGCGGCGCTGAGGCGAGAGCCACAGTTTGAAAAGGAACCGCCCTCAATCCGTGAAGCTCTTGCAATTGCTTTAAGCGCCATGCTAAGGTGAGCGCCACAGTTTGAAAAGGAACCGCCCTCAATGTGTGAAGCTCTGGAAATTGTGTTAAACGAATATGCGCCACGCTAAGGTGAGCGCCACAGTTTGAAAAGGAACCGCCCTCAATGTGTGAAGCTCTGGAAATTGTGTTAAACGAATATGCGCCACGCTAAGGTGAGCGCCACAGTTTGAAAAGGAACCGCCCTCAATGTGTGAAGCTCTGGAAATTGTGTTAAACGAATATGCGCCACGCTAAGGTGAGCGCCACAGTTTGAAAAGGAACCGCCCTCAATGTGAGAAGCTCTTGCCAATGTTTTGTGCGCCGCGCTAGGGCGAGAACCACATTTTGAAAACCGTTCGCCCTCAATCCGTGAAACCCTTGCATAATTTGAATTCGAATGTGCGCCGCGCTAACGCGAGAGCCACATGTTGAAAGCGGCCCGCCCTCGATCCGTGAAGCTCTTGCAACTTGTTTAGCACGAGTGTGCGCGTCGCTGAGGCGAGAAACACATTTGGAAAGAGGAGCCGCCCTCAACCCGTGCAACTCTTGCAAATGTTTAAAACTAATGTGCGCGGCGCTGAGGCGAGAGCCACAGTTTGGAAACCACCAGCCCTCCATCTGCGAAACCGTTGTCAACGTTTAAGCCTGAGGGTCATAAATGGGGAGGGATTCTCGAGCGAAACGCTTGGACCGCCCTAAAAAGTGGCCTCGGGATGCGACAGGGAAAAGTTACGTGTAAGAAAAAAAGGAATGGAGGAGGAGGAGGAGGAGGAGGAGGAGGAGGAGGAGGAGGAGGAGGGAGGAGGGAAGAGAGAGGAGGGAGGGAGGATGGAGGAGAAGGAGGAGGATGAGGAGGGGGAGGAGGAGGGAGTAAGAGGAGGGAGGAGGAGGAGGAGGACCACTGCAAACCCAAGAGTCATCAACGATGTTGGAGTAAACCTTCCCTCCAAGTTCCCGCTTCATAGGCCCCTACAACGGTTCATTTCCATTGATGGAACTGCCTCGTTGAAAGACAACCGTTTGAAGACCCTGATGCATGCCCAAACCCTGTTCTCCGGATTCCAATGCCACGGATCAACCTGACTATTGCGTCTTGACGATCATGAATCGTGCCAGAACGCCACTCCTGTGACTTCAACACCGCGAACCAACATAACTGTTGCACCCGCATGGTCCTGAATCCTTCCAAAACGCCATTTCTGGCACGTTGTTGCGAATCCGTGAAACTCTTGCTGTTGTGTTAACGAATGTGCGAATGTGCGCAACGCTAATGCGAGAGCCACATTTTGAAAAGGAACCGCCCTCAATCCGTGAAGCTCTTGCAATTGTTTTAAACGAATATGCGCCACGCTAAGGTGAGCGCCACAGCTTGAAAAGGAACCGCCCTCAATGTGTGAAGCTCTGGAAATTGTGTTAAACGAATATGCGCCACGCTAAGGTGAGCGCCACAGTTTGAAAAGGAACCGCCCTCAATGTGAGAAACTCTTGCCAATGTTTTGTGCGCCGCGCTAGGGCGAGAACCACATTTTGAAAACCGTTCGCCCTCAATCCGTGAAACCCTTGCATAGTTTGAATTCGAATGTGCGCCGCGCTAACGCGAGAGCCACATGTTGAAAGCGGCCCGCCCTCGATCCGTGAAGCTCTTGCAACTTGTTTAGCACGAGTGTGCGCGTCGCTGAGGCGAGAAACACATTTGGAAAGAGGAGCCGCCCTCAACCCGTGAAACTCTTGCAAATGTTTAAAACTAATGTGCGCGGCGCTGAGGCAAGAGCCACAGTTTGAAAACCACCCGCCCTCCATCTGTGAAACTGTTGTCAACGTTTAAGCTTGAGGGTCATAAATGGGGAAGGAGTCTCAAGCGAAACGCTTGGACCGCCGTAAAAAGTGGCCACGGGGTGCGACAGGGAAAAGTTAGTTATAAGAAAAAAGGAATGGAGGAGGAGGAGGAGGAGGAGGAGGAGGAGGAGGAGGAGGAGGAAGAGGCGAAGAGGAAGAGGAGGAGGGAGGAGGAGGAGGAGGAAGAGTAGAGGGAGGAGGGAGGAGGAGGAGCAGGAGGAGGAGGAAGAGGAGGAAGAGGAAGAAGAGGAGGAGGAGGAGGAGGAGGAGGAAGCCAGGGCGGGGCGTCGCAGGACATCACGGATGCTGCGGCGCGCCGCGGGACCGCGCGCCCCAGCGGCCAGGAGGCCAGGGCGTCGCGGGATGCGTACGGTCGGACCTAGGACAGCAGACCATCCATCAAGAACAGGAGACCCTCCGCCAGCCCCAACTGAAGAGAATTCGAGGGTACCCTCCCCCAGGATGCACAAGAGAATCCAACAAGCACGAAGAACATTAGGGAACCCTCCCCGAATCGACCTCGATCTTACGTCTCGGTCCGACCGTAATGGACTCTAGACTTGCTCCGCATGGGGCCCGTCGAACTACGACAGCCCCGAAGCGACGGGAGGGCTGGTGGAGCAATTCCACGGACGCATCCTGGCAACGAGCCCAACTCTTCGCAGCCTCATGTGCACAACTTTAATGCTGAACATCCTTGTGGAGGGTCTACCCGACGGGCGCGATCTGCACGAGGGGCGTGCCAGAGCAAAGGCGCCGCGACAGGGCCGAGAACGGAGACGACTGGGCGGAGCGTCCAACAGGACAACCTCGCAAACGAACGCAGGGACCAGAAGACGACCCCAAGAGAAGGAGCCAACGAATATGGAAGTCCGTCCGCAGTTCGCAAGCGAACTACGGCGGCGCTGGCACGGGCGGCGCGCCCGAAGAAGGGCTCACCGATGTCGTCACCGAGCGCGAAAGCAAGAATCTACCTGACGCCGAGGCAGCGCGGGCGGAGTTGATTGCAGGCGTGATGATGATGACGATGATGATGATGATGATGATGATGATGATGATGACGAGGAGGAGGGGGAGGAGGAGGATGATGAGGAGGAGGAGGAGGAGGGGAGGTGGGGAGGAGGAGGAGGAGGAGGGAGGAGGAGGAGGAGGAGGAGGAGGAGGCGGAGGAGGAGGAGGAGGAGGAGGGGGAAGGGGAGCAGGGGGAGGAGGAGGAGGTCCACTGTTCCAAGAGGCCGCGCCAATCGTTCCTATCGGGCCGGTGCCAGCTGAGACTGGGGCGCTCATCGCACGTCCCCGCTGGCTCCGGCGACAGTCGACCGAGAGACGATCAGAGGATGAGGAGGATGACCAGATCGACTGAGGCTGATGAGGAGGATGAGGAGGAGAGAAAACCAACATGAGGAGGAGGATGAGGAGGATGAGGAGGACGAGGATGAGGAGGATGAGGAGGAGGATGAGGAGGATGACGATGAGAGAAAACCAACATGCGCCGCCGATGGTCCCGCAACCCGCCCTGCCGCCCCAAGTCCCCACCTCGTAAGTCTGTGCAAGCACTGGGTTCCGATGCTGCCAACGATCGCAAGAAAGGGTGATGGCCCCGTGGGTCTGCATAGCGAGAGCCACGTGCATTTTGAGTCACGCATCACAGAGATCATTTCAAGACCCGACTGGATAACGTCGCCAGGCGCAACGAGCATGAGAGAGGCGCCCTCCGTTCACATCCGTGCAGCTGGTGGGCGCTTTGAGAAACGTGTACGCCGCGCTGGAACGACAACGTGAGTGTGGAAACGAGCCGCTCTCCACCAGTGCAGCTGCTGGACATGCTGAATTATGGGCTCAGAACACGTGACGACGCTGCGCGCGAGGGCCAGATCTTAGGATTAAGGCGGGCCTGTCCCCCTACAGGGGGATTTTCTATGAGAAAAATATTCAAACCATACTCAAAAGATGCCCAAAAATACTCAAAAAGAGTCCCCAAACTATCTTTTAACTAACCTCATGCCCGTGAGAATAAACACTAGGGGATAATAAAGTTCGGGGTTCAGGGAGAGATAGTAAAAGTAGCCCAGCAGACCTCAGCATAATCTCGAAGTAAGAGATGATCAAGAGGAGACCAAGCCGAGCACGTTTTGAGACATCCTTGGCGTTTAGTTTTCATAGAAATATCCTCAACAATGGCTTATCTCTCATGAAATTGTTTTTTGTAAGTGCTCGTGTAGGGTAGCTCATGTGCCTCAATTTCCATGGATAATCAACCCCAGAGATAAAAAAGTTCAGGCGAGCGTGGGGACAGAGAGAAATATAAAAGAAGAAGAATACAGTAGAAGAATAATAAGAAAGAAGAAGAAGAGGAGAATAAGAAGAGGACGAAGAAAGGAAAAATCCAAAGTTCCAAATCTATCAATTTTAATTTACAAACGCTTTATGAACATTGATTTTTGTAAGTGCTCGTGTAGGGTAGCTCATGTGCTTCATTTTCCATGGGTAATCAACCCCAGGGATAAAAAAGTTCAGGCGAGCGTGAGGACATATAGAAATATAAAAGAAGAAGAGGAAAGTATAATAATAATAAGAACATTGCTCGTTTCGTTTGAGTCTGCCTCCCAAAATTATTGGTTTCGCTTGACACATCCTGAAAAAGTGTGATCGCTTCGCTTGATGTTGCTATATCAACATCGCTTGATGTTGCTATCTCAACATAGCGTTTCGAGGTGATAATGAAGTTCGGCCTCAGCGCTCGCCGCCCAATTTGAATTTTGTATAGGGCGACGATAATCAACTCTAAACACTGAAGGGGGGGGGTCCCTTTATTATCATCGGCATGCGGTTATTTTTGCATATTCCTCCGGTAGAGGGAAAGGCCCGACTTGATTATAGGCTCAGAACACGTGACGACGCTGCGCGCGAGGGCCAGATCTTGGGAGCCGGTCGCCCTCCGTCTGTGTAGCTGTGGGGTGCCCCCCCTCGACGCACCGAGCCCAACACACGCTCACTTGCCTGACTACGCCCCTAATCTCAATTTGCCTCCCGAGCAAGCCAAACTACGAACACCTCAAACTCTGGTGCCCCAGGGGTCCCTTCTGAGCCCGCCTGGCGTCTGAGCCCGTTCGGCCGCTCACTCGGCGGCTCAGCGGGCTCAGACGCCGAACGGGCTCAGAAGGGAGCCCTGGGACCATGCCCCTCCGTGGGGGGGCCCCCCCGCCCACCCCCTCCACCCAAGAAGCCCGCCGGAGCGCGGTGGCGGAGTCGCACGGCAGCGCGACTGGCTATAGCGTACACCTTCGGCGTAACTATAGCCACAGTCTGACAGACCGCCCTCCACCTGTGCAGCTGTTGGAAGCGTCAGGCTTCACGGTCAAGGCATTTACTCGAGCAGGTCACAGGCGACAACCTCAGTTTGAGAAGGCACCGCTCCCCACTCGTGTAGCTGCTTGAGGTGTCTAAGTTTTAGAATCATTACTCCCGAGAAAGCCTCAATCAGCGGATGGTTTGAAAATTTGGTGTGAATAGGAGCACGATCGTGAGATCGATCGACAGTTTTTTTTTCTTGCGTGAGGCACAAACTGTGTCGCTGGCATGCTTAAGCCTGACGGCGTACAGTTTGGTCAGAAGGCGCAAGTCCATTGGAAAACAGATCGAGCAGACAAAACTATTCCAAACTCGAATCGGATTCCTTGGTGAGCAGGGATCATCAGATCCTGGTGACGTGCCTGGCGCTGCGGTGCAAACAAGCCCCAACTGCCAGGAGCATCAAAACAGTACCACAGAACAAGCCGTGAGACACGTACTGCTGGCACGACGCCCTGGCATGGTCTTCACGCCGAGGGGGGCCAGAAATGAAACGTAACAGATTGGTAAAACGCGTGCGATCGGCAAAGTCCGATGCGCTTGCCCTGCGCCAATGATCGAGGCTCTGCGGGCACGGGGCTGTTATGCACGCCCCTAGCGCAAGCTGCCGTGCCTGAGCGCCCCATCGCTCCTCGACTCGGTCATGCAGAAAACCTGCCTCCGCTCGGGAATGCAATGATCACTGCACTGCGAAGCGTCACGAAGTTGGGTGTAAACAGGACGCATCTGAAATACATGCACGTATGCATCACTAGAGGCACATGTTGGAGCGAGCCGCACAACAGCCCGGAACACTCACGAGCACACACGCTGGCACTCATGGGATGGTTGGCGTTACCTCGTGCACAGTGAACTTGACGCCGGTGCTCAGCTCCACCACCTGGGGCGGCTTGCCCGTGGGCTGCAAGTAGGTCAGGGGCGGGTAGAGCACCTCCACCTCGCCCGGGAAGGCCGAGAGCCAGCCGAGCTCCGCCCCGTACTGCATGAAGTTGTCCAGGGAGATCTTCAGCAGGACCGACTCGCCGCTGCACGCGTAGCGCGCCGCCACCTGAATATCGGTCGTGGTGGACATGGGCGCCAGCTCGGTACCGCCCTTCCGGTTCAGGAGGAAGTCGTCCGGCATGTACATGTTCCTGAGGCCCCGCCAGAGAACCATGTGCGTGCTTGCCTGGCCCTCCTCGACCTTGACCGCGTAGGCGGAGCGCAGCTTCTTGATGCCCTCCGAGATGTACGCCATTGTGATGGGCATGGGGTGCTGCTTGTTTTTGTGATAGTACCGGTCCTGGTTCCGAAACGGTGAGTTCAGATACTTGTACCCTGGTGTCGTGTAGAACCGCAGCGCAACGACATGGGCCAATGTCAGCTCTGCGTCTGCAACAGTCTTGTTCTTCATGAAATCCTGGATTCCTACTGGGCCACGGCCCTTGTCGCGTATGCCGTCTGGGCCCGCAACGAACACCTCACTGGCCTTCTCGTATAAGATGTACTTGATATTCCCGAGGGTCTCTTCCTCAACGCGCGACGCGACGGCCAAAGCGGTCGAGTCGTCGGGGAGACGCGCCACCTTCCTGAAGTAGTCGATCTCATCCTTGGCCTCGGCGACGCTTTCCTTCCCGTAGATGTGCTCAATGTGCTCTCGCTGCTCAGGCACGTCGTTGTGGTAGCCCAATATCATCGCGTACTCCCTAAGCTTCTGCACGAATTGCGTGATCTCCTTCTCGACCTTGTTCGCGCTATCCTCCGCGAAAGGATCGCTGACCCTCATAAAGTGGTACAGCCCCATGGCCGCCGCCTTGGGCTGACCGCTGATGAGCTCGATCGGCTTGCCGGCCGGCTGATTCGTGACGTCCTTTACGGCGTCCTCCATGTGTTTCTTGTTCTCGGCGTTGACGTGCTCCGTATCACTCTCATCGGCAAACCTGAAGGATCTCATCCAGCCCTCCGCAACACGGGTCGAGGTCTTGCCGGTGCGGTACCACGTGACCTTGAACTTGAGCTTGCCGTCTTTCGCGTCAATGAAGTGATCGGAAGAGACCTTACCCTTGTCTCCAGGCTCGAAGAAGCCATCGAACTTCTCGAGGGGCAGGGCCTGCAGCTCGTCGCCCTTCTCAGGCTGGCGCGCCTTGCCAACCAGCCGGAAGCTAGACATCCATCCGTCTGCCACCCTCTGCGAGGTCTTGCCGGTTCGGTACCACGTGACCTTGAATCTGATCTTGCCGTCCGCCTCGTCAACGAAAGGCTCGGAGGAGACCCGACCCTTGTCGCCGGGCTCAAAGTAGCCCTCAAACTTCTCCAGCGGCAGCACCATTAGCTCGTCGCCGAAAGCCGGCTGGCCCGCCTTCCCAATTATCTTGAAACCCTTCGGCCAAGTACTTGCGACACGGACCGAAGTCTTGCCAGTGCGGTACCACGTGACCTTGAACCTCTGCTTGCCATCGTCACCGATATACGGTTCCGAAGATACTCGGCCCTTGTCGCCAGGATCAAAAAAGCCCTCGTACTTTTCCGTGGGCAATGCTTGGAGCTCGTCGCCTAACCCCACGGCGGGCACACCCTTGCCGCCATCGACCGTCTTGGACTCCTTCAGCTTGGCATTCTCGGCCCGCAGCGTCTTGTTCTCGGCCAGGAGCTTGTCGAACTCCTCCCGCGTGAATGGCGGGTCGGGCGCTGCGCCTGCTGCCTCCGCCTCCTCCTTGGCCGCCTGCACCGCGCGCATGCGGGGACCTGTGCCAGCTCGGCCTCTGCGCGGCCGCGGCTCGGCGGCCGCTCGCTCCTCTCGGGCCTCTCCCTTGAGCTACAAATGGCTTGAGCCATGAGATCGATCGACAGTGAATTCCATAGTGCGATCGGTAGTGAGATCGACAAATGGATCGATACTGAGATCGACCTTCCTCCATCGACCGATCGAACCCGGAACCGGGAACCCAGGAACCCTGCGATCGGGAACGCAGAACCAGGAACCCAGGAACCGAAAACCCGGAACCGGGAGCCTGGGAACCCGTGACAGTCGAGGCGTTGACCTAAGGAACCCTAAGTTCGCCGGCCCAACGGGCCAGGGCGTGCTAAGATCTCCGGTACCTGGTTAACAGTATTTCTAGTTCGCGCGCGCGGGGCGGCCCCTGGGGGTCCCCGGACGAAAAGTACCCCGGCAAGGTCCCGGCAAGTCCCCGGCAAGTCCCCGGCAAGGTCCCGGCAAGGTCGGGCCAGAGATGCCGGAGCCCTGTTACAGGGCCCCAGGACGGGCCAAGAGGTCCCCAAGAAGCCTCCAAGACGGTCCAAGAGGGCCCCGAGACGGCCAAAGATCGCCCGAAGACGCCCAACAGGGCCCCAAGACAGCCCAAGAGGCCTCCAAGACGCCCCAAGGGCCTTCCAAGAGGCCTCCGAAGAGGGCCCCAAGAGGCCAAAATCGTTGATTTTCATTGTTTTTCCCAACCATCCTGTGGTGTTGGGTCCTCGTTTTGAAGAGACGGTGCCCGCGTCCTCTCCTCCTCCTCCTCCCCCTCCTCCTCCCTCCTCCCCCTCTTCCCTGCGTTTCACCCACCCAGGGCAGCGTTTCGTAGCCCCATAGGGAGCTCCACCGAAGGCCCCAGTGGGGGTGTTCGCATGCGGTTCCCCCACCCAGGGCAGCGTTTCGTGGCCCCATAGGGAGCTCCACCGAAGGCCCCAGTGGGGGTGTTCGCATGCGGTTCCCCCACCCAGGGCAGCGTTTCGTAGCCCCATAGGGAGCTCCACCGAAGGCCCCAGTGGGGGTGTTCGCATGCGGTTCCCCCACCCAGGGCAGCGTTTCGTGGCCCCATAGGGAGCTCCACCGAAGGCCCCAGTGGGGGTGTTCGCATGCGGTTCCCCCACCCAGGGCAGCGTTTCGTAGCCCCATAGGGAGCTCCACCGAAGGCCCCAGTGGGGGTGTTCGCATGCGGTTCCCCCACCCAGGGCAGCGTTTCGTGGCCCCATAGGGAGCTCCACCGAAGGCCCCAGTGGGGGTGTTCGCATGCGGTTCCCCCACCCAGGGCAGCGCTTCGTGGCCCCATAGGGAGCTCCACCGAAGGCCCCAGTGGGGGTGTTCGCATGCGGTTCCCCCACCCAGGGCAGCGTTTCGTGGCCCCATAGGGAGCTCCACCGAAGGCCCCAGTGGGGGTGTTCGCATGCGGTTCCCCCACCCAGGGCAGCGTTTCGTAGCCCCATAGGGAGCTCCACCGAAGGCCCCAGTGGGGGTGTTCGCATGCGGTTCCCCCACCCAGGGCAGCGTTTCGTGGCCCCATAGGGAGCTCCACCGAAGGCCCCAGTGGGGGTGTTCGCATGCGGTTCCCCCACCCAGGGCAGCGTTTCGTGGCCCCATAGGGAGCTCCACCGAAGGCCCCAGTGGGGGTGTTCGCATGCGGTTCCCCCACCCAGGGCAGCGTTTCGTAGCCCCATAGGGAGCTCCACCGAAGGCCCCAGTGGGGGTGTTCGCATGCGGTTCCCCCACCCAGGGCAGCGTTTCGTGGCCCCATAGGGAGCTCCACCGAAGGCCCCAGTGGGGGTGTTCGCATGCGGTTCCCCCACCCAGGGCAGCGTTTCGTGGCCCCATAGGGAGCTCCACCGAAGGCCCCAGTGGGGGTGTTCGCATGCGGTTCCCCCACCCAGGGCAGCGTTTCGTGGCCCCATAGGGAGCTCCACCGAAGGCCCCAGTGGGGGTGTTCGCATGCGGTTCCCCCACCCAGGGCAGCGTTTCGTGGCCCCATAGGGAGCTCCACCGGAGGCCCCAGTGGCTGCTCTCGCATGCGGTTCCCCCACCCAGGGCAGCGCTTCGTGGCCCCATGGGGAGCTCCACCGAAAGCCCCCGTGGCGCAGTTCGCATGCGCTTCCCCCACCCAGGGCAGCGTTTCGTGCACCATAGGGAGCTCCACCGAAGGCCCCAGTGGCGCAGTTCGCATGCGGTTCCCCCACCCAGGGCAGCGTTTCGTAGCCCCATAGGGAGCTCCACCGAAGGCCCGCCCCGGTGGCGCAGTCCGCATGCGGTTCCCCCATCCAAGGCAGCGCTTCGTGGCCCCATATGGAGCCCCACCGAAAGCGGCACCCACAACGCGTTACCAACAATTGCTTATGGTTGGGTCTTTCGCCAGGATAATTTTTCGATGTTTTTTGCGTTCTGGCTTTTTCGGCTTCCGGACGCTCCAAGACGGCCCAAGAGGCCCCCAAGACCGCTCCAAGACGGCCCACGAGGCTCCCAAGACGGCCCCGGAACGGCCCAGGAGGGCCCCCAAGACGGCCCAAGTGCCGCCCAAGACGGACCAAGAGGCCCCAAGACGGGCCCAAGAGGGGCTCAAGAGGGGAACCGAGAACTGAAAAATCGAGCCCTCCGCCCCAGAAGGCGCCCAGGAGGCCCCAAAAAGGCCCCAAGAGGCCCCCAAGAGGCCCCCAAGACGCCCCAAGAGGCGCCCAAGAGGCCCAAAAGAGGCCCCAAGAGGCCCCAAAACGGCCCCCAAAACTCGGCTAGCCCACCACGGTGCGACAATATGGGCCGGCGGAATGAGCGAAGCGATTAATAAGGAACGAGGCCCCTATTTTCCATAAGTTGAACTTCGATTTCGCATCGAAAACCTAAGGAAAATCCAAGGCAAGCTGCGAAACAATTAATGAACACAGAGCCCCTCCCCAACGAAAAGGGTTCCTTCTTCAGGGCCCCGACTGTACTGGGACCTCGGGAACCTGGCGGCCTGCCGAAATCGGCCGCCCACTTTCGCCAGACCCTTCAAGATCCGCTATGATCCCCTTCTGTGCAGGCACTGCTTGGCGAATGATGGCTAAAGCGAGGGCCGCATTCTGAAGATAGGCCGCCCTCCATCCGCGTAACTGCTGGAAGCGTGCAGTGCGTATGTGCGCGGCGCTAGAGCGCGATCAACCTTTTGAAAGAAAACAGACACACATCCGTGTTGTGCCTGCGCGGTTGACTCAAAAAACGTACGTGCGTGGTGCTGTTGCGAGAACCGCATCTCGAAGCTGACCCATCCCCCATCCGCGTATCTGCTTGGAGGCACAAGCTTCAGGATCAGAGGGAGTTGACGAAACGCCTGGACCGCCCTACCGACACGCCTGGTGGTGCGACGAGGAGGTGCTACTTATGGGAGGATGGACGGATGAGGCGCGAGGAGGAGGGGGAGGAGGAGGAGGAGGAGGAGGAGGAGGAGGAGGAGGAGGAGGAGGTGGAGGAGGAGGAGGAGGAGGAGGGGGAGGAGGGGGAGGAGGAGGAGGAGGAGCAGCAGGAGCAGGAGCAGGAGCAGGAGCAGTCGGAGCAGTCGGAGCAAGAGGAGGAACGGGCCTCGCGAGAGGCAGCACGGCAGGCCTCGCGGGCGGCGGGCGGGCCGGGCGCGAAGGCTGCGCAGACAGGTGCTGCCGCAGCCGCCAGAAGACGACGTCCTCGCTGGTGGCCTCCAGCAGCGAATCCGCCACGGTGCCCCCCCTTGGCACGCCGAGACGCGGCAGGATGCCAAAAGCTGTCTGGCTGTCTGGTCGTGCTTCTGCATTCTAGGAGGAGGAGGAGGAGGAGGAGGAGGAGGAGGAGGAGGAGGAGGGCGGACCCCCCCCCCCCCCCCCTTGGGGGGGGGGGGGGGGGGGGGGGGGGGGGGGGGGGGGGTACCACCCCCCCCCCCCCCCCCCCCCCCCCCCCCCTCCTAAGCGGAGGATGAGGAGGCGGAGGCGGGGGATGAGGAGGAGAGGAGGAGGGGGAGGAGGGACAGGAGTGAGGGGGGAGGAGGAGGAGGAGGAGGCGGAGGAGGAGGAGGAGGAGCAGGAGGAGGAGGGGGGTGGAGGTGGAGGAGGAGGAGGAGGAGGAGCGAGGATGAGGAGGCGGAGGAGCAGAGGAGGTGGAGCAGGAGGAGGGGGTGGAGGAGGGGGTGGAGGAGGGGGAGGAGGAGGAGGAGGAGGAGGAGGAGGAGGAGGAGGAGGAGGAAGAGGAGGAGGAGGAGGAGGAGGAGGAGCTCTACTAGCACCCAGCCGCAGGCACCGCCCTCCCTCCCGAGGCCGCGACGCCTGGCAAGAAGCAACGGGCTGCGCTCCCGAGGCCACCATCCCTCGCTGCAAAAAGACGGATGCGCGTCCCGAACTTCCAAGAAGGCTCGTGCAGGCAACCCAGGGCCAAGGACACCAACGTGGCCCAAGATGCCCCGAGGGCGGCCCAAGATGGTCCCACGGCGGCCGAGTATGGCCTCTGGGGGGCCCAAGATGCCTCCAAGGGAGCCGACAAAAAGGCCACAAGAGGACCTCCGCCAGGATCCGAAGACGCCCAAGTCATTGATGTCCTTTTGGTCTTAAACGATGATCGCATTCTCGCCTGTTCGAGCTTCCGTCAGCTCAAGACGGCCCAAGAGGACTCCACGATGGCCACAAGACGACCCGAGAGGCCCCCAAGAGGGCCCCAAGATGCCACAAGAGGACCCCACGATGGCCAAAGAGGCATCCCAAACAGCCAAGACGACCCACGAGGGCCTACCATGGGACCCAGATGGCCTTGGAAGGCCTTCGACAACTGCCGCACCAAAACGGTCCCACGACGGCCCAAGAGAGCCCCAAGACGGCGTAAGAGGGCCCCAAGATGGCCCAAGGCGGCCCCCAGGGAACCCCCAAGACTGCCTTACAAGAGGCCAAGGCACCCCAAGGCGGCCCAAACGAGTTCCATGATAGCTCCTGACAGAATGAAGCTGAGAGGAGACACGTGTGACGGCCTTCTTCTTCCTCCTCCTTCTCCTGCTCCTCCTCCTGCCCTTCTCCTCCTCCTCCTCAAGCGCCCCTGTCACCATTAGAATCACCACCATCATAACCATCACCACCGCCTTCGCCACCACTAACAACATCATCAGCATCATCAGCATCATCAGCATCATCATCAGCATCAGCACTAGCATCAGCATCAGCACCAGCACCATCACAATCACCATCACCACCACTATCATCATCAGCAGCAGCAGCTTCATCATCGGCACCATCATCATCATCATCATCATCATCATCATCATCATCATCATCATCATCATCATCCATCATCGTCACCACCATCACCATCATCATCACCATCACAATCACCATCACCACCACCACCACCATCATCATCACCATCATCATCATCATCATCATCATCATCTTCATCATGATTATCACTACCATCATCAGCATCATCATCATCATCATCATCACCATCACCATCATCCTCAGCAGCAGCAGCACCAGCATCAACAGCAGCATCGTCAGCAGCATCATCATCCCCATCCTCAGTATCATCATCACCACCACCACCACCATCAAGACCACCACCAGCACGGAACTCCCAAACCTGAATACACGACAAGTAACGCGTGACGGCCTACCGTGACCCCTCGAACAGTCGCCACCCAGAATGCTGAGCTGGCACGGTGGCGCGGCTGGCCGCAGGCAGCTGGATAGTTGAAGTAGTGATGCCCCTGCTTGCTCTTCTTCTTCCTCGGCGGTGTTCGGAAGCTTGGGATCGTATGTCGTAGGTTTCCGGCTGTTTTCGGAGCCTCGGTCTTCGGGGGGGTAGGCAGAAAATAAATTGAGAAAACGAAAACACTGGCACGCCCGAAATGGTGACTGAGAAAATGGATACGATGCCCAGCGTGTGGTGTCCAGAACGACCGCAGCGGCACCGACGGCAAGTCCTGCTCAAAATGGGCAGGGACTGCCGTCGGTCGTCGTACCCATTCATTTCGTACCTGTTATCGGGCTGCGAAGCCCCGAGTCCAATCAAGCTGTCATCTCTTGGAGGGCGAACTCTTACTATTGCTGGCTTCTGCTGGCCTTTCCAGAGGCTTCCGCCGGCAGAGCCACCCACGCTCTGCTTCCGCCAGCCTCCGCCGGCCTGCCGCCGAGGAGACAGCAGCTTCTCGACCCCTGGAAAACTCTGCACTCTCTGAAACGCCCGACTTCGATCCCCCGGAGAAGAGGGAGGAGGAAAACGAGCGAGGCGCAGGACAAGGACTGGAACTACCTGTCGCCCCCCAGGGCACGGGCTTGGCCAGGGGGAAAGCCCAGGGCGGCAGGGGAGGTGGTGAGAGATCGCGCCTCTGCTCCCTGCGCCTCCCGCCTCTCGGCTGCCTCTTCTTCGTCCTCGTCGGTGTCCTCCTCCTCCTCCTCCTCCTCCTCCGCATCCTCCTCCCCCTCTTCTTCCCTCTCCGACTCCTCCTCCCTCCGCCGCCGCCGCATCCTCCGCATCCTCCTCTTTCTCCTCCTCCCTCTCTTCCTCTTCCTCCTTCCTCATCCCTCCTCCTCACCCTTACCTTCCTCCTCCTCCTCCTCCTCCTCCTCCTCCTCCTCATCCTCCTCCTCCCTCCTCTCTTCGACTTCCAGTGAGGCCAGCCTGCTCGGGTCCGAATCTGCGCAGCCGTCCGGGACCTCCACCAGCTCGGCGTTACCGCCCCAGCTCTTGACCGCTTCCACGATGGCAGACATGTCGCGGAAGGAGGAGATGGTGTCCTCTCAGGGTCTATCGACGACCCTCTCCCTGCTCCCCCCGTCCTTCCCGTCTTGTGCATCTGTCCCTCTCTCCGCTCTC
>CAUYUJ010012525.1:436885-453978 GCA_963575745.1 Prorocentrum cordatum | reverse complement strand
TGGCTCTGGAGGGGCCCGAAAATCCGGAGGGAGAGGCCCTCCCGCTCGACCTCGCTTCCCAGGAGGGACGTCCGCCCGAAGGTGGCGAGGCGGGAGGGGACTTCTGCGGTGGGCGACGGACGCCGCGGGCAGAGGCCGCCTCCGGCTGGGGGGGGGGGCACCCCTGGGCCGGCGGCCCGGGGACGGTGGAGGCAGGGCGTCCGCGGCCGTTCCTCGCTGGGGGCGGAGGGCTCGGCGAGCGCCGTGCTCAGAGAGACCCCCCGAGGAGCAGCGTCGGCTCCAAGAGATGTCCGCCCGCGCGGGTCGCCGACTCCGGCTGGCAGCCGCACGTGACGGTCGGTCGGGCCAAGTCACGCCTGAGTGCCCTTCCCCCGGACTTCCGGTGAGGTTGAGCAGCAGTGGCACGGCCCCATACATAATCCCCCATCCGGGCCGAGGTGTCTCGCGAGAGATCGGTCTACACTTGCGTCTGGCGCAATGCGAGTACTACCCCCTTTTGTCCCCACCTTTTGTCCAGGTAGAGCAGAGTGCAGCACTGCAATGGAGGTTGGTTGGGTGCGGCTGAAGCTGCATGAGCCCATCACGCCTGAGTGCCCTTCCTCGGGGGTTCCGAAGATGTGGAGCAGCAAGGGCACGGCCTCATACATAATCCCCGATCTGGGCCAGGGTATCTTGCAAGAGATCGGTCCAGACTTGTGTCCGGCGCAGTGCGAGTGGCGTCTCCCCCTCTCAACTCTAAAATATGATGGTCGACGCGTGTCGGAATTTATTCTGGATCGTAAATACATCACTGATCTGGGCCTGGGTGTCTTGCAGAAGATCGGCCACGAGAACGTCCCTGGCGACGAGCACCGTGCTCTTGGGGTCTGCTCGGAGAGGCCAGATGCATCACCACACGGGCCCCAGAGTACAGCTGTCCCAGTGCCAACATGTTAGCTTCTCACGAAGGCACCAGTACACATATCCCACACACGAAGAGCCCTGCCTGGACGGCGTATCGGCAATATTGGCTTGGTAACAGAGATGTGCAATTCGCTGCTTGGAAAATCAACGTCCAAAGAGCGGCACTGCAGTGCCTAGGGAAACGCACGCTGGATGCTTTGTCCCAGCGCAGCGTAGTCGAAGTCGAAGCCGGACGTCGCTACTGGTACTTCAGCAGTCGTCGAGGTCGGCATAGCACGTCGCAGTGCATGGGGACAACGGACAAAGAGGCGATGTGCGGTGGTGACAGGCAAGTGGCCGTGGAAATCATGAGGCGAGGGAGTCCAGGGCTGACTGGTTGGACGTGGGGGTGTCAAACGTACTCAGTCTTGTCGTTACTCAGGCGTCATCTGCCGCCTGGTGGCGTTGGCGGCGGGGTTATGACAGAAGGCACGCTGGTCGTAGTCAGCCTTCGGTTGAGGCCATGGCCAGGGTAGGCAACCGCGGGTTATGGGTTGGTCGACCAGGCCAGCGGCATTGCAGCATTAAGTAAACTGAGAAGGAAGACCCTAACCAAATCGATGACGGAGAGGGGGCCTAGACTTGGTAAGGGGCTTCTTCGAGGAGGAAGTCCCTAAGTGGCCAAACCTGGATAGCCCTATTATAGCGGCGCTTGCTCAGTGGGACTCCTGCCCTCTGCGCGTGGACTCATACGTCAACCACAACGGAGCGGCGATCAACAGGAGGGCGTCATCTTCAAAGATCACATGTGCGTGACGTCTCTCGCGCAAGCCTCTTTGATTGCGTCTGGCACGCAGAAGTGCCAGATTGCGTGCTCGCACGACCGTTACGTGTGAGCGGCGCGCAAAAACGGGTCTTACGCGAGATGGCATGGCAAGCCTACGCTGCGGCTTACGCCACATGAAAGACGAGGGTGCTTACGCGCGACCTTACGCGGGCAGCTTGCGCGCGAATGTCGGCGACGACGACCCCGTTTTCTTGCGTCGCTCATGTGTGCGCGTGTCGAAACACAAGACGTGCGACTGTTGTAGCGGAGATGCGTGAGCGGTGGATGGAAGCGGACAGGAAAACGGAGTAGCGAACCATGGCACCTTCCATGGTATCCGAATCAGGGGGCAGAGCCAAGCGGTCCTGGTGCCGTCCACAATCTTCCCCAGAGCACTACGGAAATCGGACATGTCGTGGAAGAACTTGCAGGACAGGAGGAAGATAGAAACATATAGAAAGAGAGAGAGAGAGATAGATAGAGAGAAAGGGAGAGAGATATTGACAGTTCGACAGTCCAAATATGCACACGTACATGTAGATGGAGAGCGAGAGAAAGAGAGAGAGAGAGAGAAACAAAAAATGGCGAACGAAAGGGAGAGATACACGAGGGTTGTTCAATGACTCGGAAACTGCAGAAGGAGGGCAAGGTGTAGATGGGAGTGATGTGAGGATAAAGAAGACGCACGCAATGGCCACCACAGGAACATGTGCGACCGGGCACCCTGGTGGACCCCCCTCGCCAGGTCGAAGGATCAGACATCACATGATTGAAGGGGCCCCAGGACACACAAATAAATACACACAAACAACATAATCCCCCATACTTTCCCATATTTTCTGGGTTTTTGTCTTCCCCCCCACTTCCCATGTTTCCCCATATCTTCCGGGGAAATTGTGTCTGTGTCGAGCCAGACAGGCAGACGCCACCGCTCCCACCACACCCGGACACGGGACACCGCCGATGGCAGCTCGGGGCCGTGGCTCAACCTGACCCCTGCATGCCTCGCTGGCTCCAAGGGGTCGACGGCAGGGGCGAGCACCGGCGCTGCACACGACCCAAACACTGCTGATGAACTTAATCCGCCTCTCTCCTCCTCCTCCTCCTCCTCCTCCTCCTCCTCCTCCCCTCCCTCCTCCCTCCTCCTCCTCCTCCTCTCCTCCTCCTCCCTCCTCCTCCTCTCCTCCTCCTCCTCCTCCTCCGCTCTCTCCTCCTCCCCTCCTCCTCTCCTCCTCCTCCTCCTCCTCTCCTCCTCTCCTCCTCCTCCTCCTCCTCCTCCTCCTCCTCCTCCTGCTCCTCCTCCGCCTCTCTCCTCCTCCTCCTCCTCCTCCTCGCAGAGCTCCCCTGCTCCTCGCGGATGGCGAGGCACCGAATCGACGACGCGCAGCTGCAGGGCGTGCATGAAAGGAGTTGACCACCAAGCCCATCGGATACAACGAGTGTTGCGCGTTGCCGGCATCGACGGCCCTCGAGGAACACGCGGAACGCACAGCAACGTCCACCCCAACCAGATGCTAGGCATGCAGAGCCTCGCCCGTCTTCTCGTTCAAGTACTTCCAGCCTCGGCCGTCAGCGAAGCACCCGCGCCGCTGCGCTGCCCGTGGCGATGCCCGCTTCCGCGCCGACGACGCCGACAACTGCACTCGATTCGTGAATACCTCATGGGTGCTGTCTTTGTGGGCCCCGGAAACGGCAGGGCCGTTTTTTTTTAACCGTTTCCCCAAAAATGCCCCTTGAAAATAGAAACGGCAACAAAAAAACGACGACTAGAAACGGCAAAAAAACTGTTCCAGGATTGGAACCGGGGCTGGAACCGGTCAAAAAACGGCGACGGAACCGGTAACAAAAACGGCGTCGGAGCAGGCAACAAAAAACGGCAGAACGGAAGCGGTAAAAAAAAGGCCCTGTCGTTTCCGGGGCCCACGAAGGGTGCTGCCACGGACCTCACATACACCTGCGAAGATGGAGGAGGAGGGTGGAGGAGGAGGAGGAGGAGGAGGAGGAGGAGGAGGAGGAGGAAGAGGAGGAGGAGGAGAGGAGGAGAGGGAGGAGAGGAGGAGAGGGAGAGAGAGAGGGAGGAGAGGGAGGAGGAGGAGGAGGAGGATGGGAGGAGGAGGAGGAGGAGGAGGAGGAGAGACCTCCCCCTCTCGTTCTGGTCGCACGTCCCCTCCGCAGCGCGGGAGGACGGTCGGCCCAGCTGCCCGCCCCGCCCCGGACCGTGCTGCACGGCTGGCCCAGGCGCTTGCGCAAGAAGCGTCCACAGAGCTGGGCCCCCAAACCCCCTCGAGTCATGAAAAAATCACGACGGGAGGTTTTTCGCCATTTTGAGCCTCTGGGAACCTTCACCGGCCCTCAGGACCGCCAAAAAACAACTCGGGATGAAAAACCGGTCCCGGGGAAGGGGTCCGGACCTCTGGGGGCCGCGTCATGAAAAAATCATGACGTCGGTGGTCTGGGCCCAGAGGTCTCTGGCCAGTCGTGGCTCACTCGTGATCTGGACCAGCGGGCGGACGCTGGAAACCCTGAACCCGGAAAGGTTGTCCTCTCTTGGGAGGTCGCCGCCGAGCTTCCGCCGGGGAGGCGGCCTCGTTCTACTTCCGCCGACCTCCCGCCGCCTGCCGCCGAGGAGGAGATGACAATCCCTTCGATCCTGCGCGCGAAGGAGGGGAGAGTAAGGAGGAAGAGGAGGAGGAGGAGGAGGAGGAGGAGGAGGAGGAGGAGGAGGAGGCGGAGGCGGAGGCGGAGGCGAGGGCGGAGGCGGAGGAGAGAGGAAAGCAAGGCGCCTGTTTATGGAACGCCTCACATCTCGCGGAGCCCGTGATGCCCAGAATGCACCGAGCGGCGCGACGAGAGGGTCGGCTCCCGGAGAGCACGTCTGCCGGCGGCCGCGGTGCGATCAAAAAGCACATGTTTTGCTCGCGGCTGCAACGGGCTTTATATGGGGGAGAGGCTCCTCCTCCTCCTCCTCCTCCTCCTCCTCCTCCTCTCCTCCTCCTCCTGCTCCTCCTCCTCCTCCTCCTCCTCCTCCTCCTCCTCCTCCTCCTCGGGGGGACGGAAGGGGGCATAACGTAGCGCCCCCCCGCCCCCCCCCCAGACTGTGGTGCTGGACGCACTGCGGCAGTGCCGGGGATGCGCTGAGGGGGGGATTGTTCCATTATGGGGAGGGGAGGGGGGGAGGGGAGGGAGCACAACGCGCGTCATGGCCCAGGGGATACAGAAAGCACTCTCAAAGCAGGTGCCGCAAGGGGGTGAGCGGGCTCCCCGCCAGCGGGCGGGCTGGCAACATGGGAAGGCCTCCTTCTCGTCTTCCTCCTCCCTCCCCCCCCCTTTTCCCCCTCCTCACCTCCTGCACTTCGCTCCTCCTCCTCTTTCGTCTCCTCAACTTGCTCCTGGCTCTGCTCAGCGTCGTCGTCGTCACCCTACCCTTCCCCCTCTGGGCCTCCCTGGGCCCCCCGCCACCCGCGATATGCCAGTTCATCAACATTGGGAGGTCGTGCATGAGAGCCTGGGCACGCCCGAATGGGGGGGGGCTGCGAAAGGGATGTAGGCGAAGAGGACTGGTGGGAGGATGGAGGGAGGGAAAGACGAGGGGGAGGGGGCCATGAGGGTACGACGAAGGACGGGGGGGGGGAATGCAAGAGCCAAGCATACACAATCAGTCACTGAGCCAGCTCAAGCTCGCCTGGGGGAGCCGATATACACAAATACATGGTCGGTCTGATCTGGCCTGGTCTGGACCTGAGCTGGCCTGGCCCGGGGGCTGCGGAGCGGAAGGGGGAGCGGGAAAGGGAGGGGGGGCGGCGGCAAAGGGAATCTCCAGCGGCAGAGACGAGCGAACAAGAGCCGCAATCGCAGCTACACGCCGTTCCCACTGACTTGAACGGCCAGCGACCTCTGCACGCTGAGTCGACGTTTCTGTGTTTGACGGTGTTTGACGGCTCTGAGACCCGCGACGGGCCTGACAGCACGAACGCGAACACGTTCTTTTCGTGTGTACGTAAGAAAGGAAGCTGCCTGCGAGGACTAGTTGGGTCGCTCTCTCTCTCTCTCTCGCTCTCTCTCTCTCTCTCTCTCTCTCTCTCTATGGATTAGAACCATCGCGCGCGTTCAGGGTCTAGCGCAGGCCAGGGGGTCGCTGGGAGAGCTTGGACAACGCTATCATGCACAAGCGCGTGCCATGGTCCTTCCCATCTTACGCCCATCCTAACACTTACCCTCATCATCCTCATCCTAAGCATCGTCATCGTAATAATCATTATGATCCTGATCATAATGACCATCACCACCATCAGCAACACGAATATTGTTTGAGGCACAAGTCGCCCGATACTGCGAGCCATGCTGGCACGCCAGACTCGAGCAGAATCATCATCGCCACCATCATCATCCATCATCCGTTATCATCACACCACCATCACCATCATCATCAGCATCATCACCCTCACGATCATCAGCATCATCAGCATCGTCTTCGTCATCATCGTCACCCTCATCATCCCCATCCTAATACCAGTCCTCCTCCTCCTCCTCATAATCATCATGGGCATCATCAGCTGCATCGTCTTCGTCGTCACCCTTAAATTCCTCCTCATCATCAACATCCTCATCATTACCAACATCAGCATCACTATCAACATAATCGTCATGATGATCATCATCATCATCATCATCATCATCATCATCAGCAACATCATGCTGACCATCATCACCATCATCCTACTATTCATAATCATCTGCATGCTCACCCTCATCACAACCATGATCATCATCATCAGCATCACTCTCGTCATCATTATCCACATCAGCATGGTCAGCATCGTCACCATCACAATCAGCATCATCATCACCATCATCATGAACCATCCTCACCATCATCAGTATCGGCATCGTCATAATCATCACCATCAGCAACCACATCATCATCAGCATCATCATAATCATCATCGTCATCATCATGTTCATCACCATCACCATCGTCATCACCATCACCGACGGCAGCATCATCATTATCACCAGCATCATCATCAGCAACATCACCATCAGTATTTCCATCGTCATGGTCAATAGCAGCCCAATCAGCATCATCATCAGCATCATCATCATGATCATAATCATAATCAGTATCAGCATCGTCATCATCATCACCATTACCACCACCACTAACATCGTCATCATCATGATCATCATGATCATCATGATCACCATGATCATCATCAGCATCATCATCGTCATCATCATCATCAGGATCATCATGATGATCATCATCATCATAATCATCAGCATGAGCATCATTATCATCATCACGATCACCATCACCATTACTATCATCATCATCACCATCACCATCACTATCATCATCATCATGACCATCATCATCACCACCATCACCATCTTCAACATCATCACCGTCATACGATCAACAACACCATTCGTCCGAAACTCGTCATGCTGACCAGCATCACGATCGCCGTCCTCGTGCCGTCGGCCAGCTGTTCCCAGAAACACCTCAGAGAACATCAGGCAGCCTGCGCGCCTCGGGAAGCATCTCGGACGTGCGGGGGGCTCACGCGGGCCGTTGGGAGTGAAGGACTTTGGCCTCCAGGGGGCCTCTTGGACGTCTCTTGGGAGCCTCTTGGGGACCTGTTGGGGCCGTCTTAGGGGCCATCTGGACCAGTCTGGCGCCGTCTGGAGGCCATCTGACGCCATCTTGGCGGGCTCGAGGGCCGTCTCGAAACCATCTTCGGCCGTATCGGAGCCATCTCAAACTGTTTGTGGGGCGCCAGTGGACCTTCTTGGCCCTCTCTGCGACTCCTCTGGAGCCGTTCTTGGACCATCATGAGGCCTCAGAGGTCCATCGAGAGCGAGAAGGCGAGATCTTGAACAACCGATGGTTTTCGTTTGCTTGCTTTTTTGGAAGTTGGCATCCAAGGGGCCTCTTGGACGTCTCTTGGGGGCCTCTTGGGGGCCTGTTGGGGCCGTCTTGGGGCAATCTTGAGCTCTCCGGGGCCGTATGGAGGCCAGCTGGAGCTGTCTTGGCGGACTCGAGCATCGTCTGGAAGCCATCCTCGGCCGTATCGGAGCCATGTAGAAGTATCTGGGACGCCCCAGTCAACGGTCGTGGGCCTCTCTGGGGTTCCTCTAGAGCCATTCTTGGACCAGCCTGAAGCCCCAGAAACCCCTCGGGAGCGAAAAGACGAGATCTTGAACAACCGATGGTTTTCCCGCGGGTGTTTCCAGGATTTAGGTCTCCAGGGGGCCTCGCGGAAGTCTTTTGAGAGCCTCTTGGGGGCCTCTAAGGGCCCTTTATGGGGCCATCCTCAACTGTCTGGGGGGGTCTGGAGGCCATCTGGGGCCGTTTGGGCGCCCTCCAGGGCTGTCTTGAAGCACTGTGGGGCCTCTTGAGGCCCGTCTTGAATGACCCTCGGGGCCCCAGTCCACCCGTGGAGGCTCCAGGCGCCTGGTTATGGCGACCGAAGCTCCAAAGACATATGTGTATGTATGTGTACAAGCATACAGACACACATACATACCTACATACGTACATACATACATACATACATACATACATACATACATACATACATACATACATACATGCATGCATGCATGCATGCATGCATGCGTGCATGCATACATACATACATACATACATACATACATGCACACATACATACATACATACATTTACACATACATACACGCATGCATGCATGCATGCATGCATACATACATAAATACATACATGCATGCACACATACAAACATGCATACGTGCATGCATGCATGCACGCATGCATGCATGTATGCATGCACGCATACATGAATACATACATTCATACATGCATACATGCATGCATACACACATACATACAACTATACATACAAGCATACAAACATACATATATACATGCATGATTGCACGCATGTATATACACATACACGCATACACGCATACACATATACATACATACATGCATACATACATACGTACATACATACATACATACAGACATACATACATGCATACATATACACACATACCTACCTACCAACATACATACAACCATTCATGCACACATATACACACACGTACATACGTATATACATACATACATGCATATATACATACATATATATATATACATACATACACCCATACATACATACTACATACATGCATGCATGCATGCGTACAGACCTACCGATATACATACATACATACACACTTTTGCACACATGTAATGTTGCTCCCTTGAGACCATCAATATCACCTTGAACCGTGTTCACGTGAATACCTCGTTTCTTCGCATGTGCCATCTTTACATCCGTCGCGTCTCAACATCATCATTCCTCACTTCCCTCGTTTCTGAACCCTACGACAACGACCATCTCCCAGATGCACGAACATTATATTGAATTCAACTGAGATTCTGACCAGATTTGAAATCAAACTGAGTCGATCCCAGATCCAGGAGATGCTAATCAAATTTGAACCAGATCCGATGGAACTCAATTAGGAACGGAGCAGCTCCCGGACCCAGGAGATTCCTTTGAAGTGCACTTCCATAGAGGCAGCCACGAACACCACTGCTCAGAAAAACGTCGTCATCCTCCTTCGATTCGTATTCGTCTTTCGTATGACCTCACCATGTTGCTCCCCCTTCTCATCCTCAATTGCCATCTTGTCCTCCGCATGGCCTTTCCTTCCCCGTATCATTTCCTGTGGTCTTCCTCCTGTGGTTTCTCCTCCTGCTCCTCCTGTTCCTCCTGCTCCTGACGCTGCTGCCGCTGTTGCCCCTTCCTCTGATGAGGAGGGGGAAGATAAAAAAGAGGAGGGATACCGAAGGATTTCGAATAGGAATAGGAACCTACGATGATTCGAATGGGAATGGTGTAGATCCCAGATCCAGAGGGTTCTGATTGAATTTCAATTAGATTATGATAAGATGCTAATTGGAATCCAGTGGATTCCTATTGAATTCAACTGGACGTCTAATCAAACGCCATTAGGGACGGAGCAATCCCCAGATCCCAAACACGCCTCCAAAAATTCGAATATGGTTCTGGTACGACCTCACTCGGAACGGAACAGATCCCATATCCAAAGCATTCGCTCGGATCTGGATGGGGTTACATTGGATGTCACTAGACACTGAGCAGACCCCAGGCCCAAAGAATTACCGAATTGAATCGGATTCCACGATGATTGAGATAGGAACGGAACAAATCCCATATCCGCACAACTCCAATTGAATTCGGGGCCGGTTTCTCATCAGCTGTCAATAGACACGGACCAGATCGAAGATCCAAGATAGTCCGATCGAATTTGAATCGGACCTCCATCGGATTTCACTTGAAACGGAGCATGTCCACCATCCAGAATATTCCGATTGTTAATTCGAAACGGATTCTCATCGGGTTTGAATTGAAACGGCGCGCATCCCAAATCGGAATCTGATCGGATTTCACCTGAAACGGAACAAACCCCATATCTAGAAGAGTCCTACTACAGCTGACTAAGAGCCGACTAGGGTGCCAATCGGAAGGGAGCAGACCCCAGATCTAGAGGATTCCTACTGCATGCAAATTCATCGAGGCAGCCACGAACGCCATCTGTCGAAACACATCATCGTCATCAACTTTCGATGCATGTTCCCCTTGTGTCCTACCTCATCGCTGTCCTCCTCCTTGTCCTCCTCATTTTCCCTCTCGTCCTCCGCGCGGACCTTCCTCCTCCATCTCCGTTCCAGCCGGTTTCCTCCTCCTGCTTTTCCTGCTCCTGCTGCTACTGCTGCTGCCGATCTTGTTCCTTCCCCTGGTGAGGTAGAGGAATGTCAAAAAGGGAGGAGGAGGGATCCATATTGACTTCGATTCGGATTCTACCATGATCCCAGATACAGAGGGTTCTTTTTTAATTCGAATTGAATGGTGAAACGCTGTCAATGGGAACTGGAAGGGGTCCCAGGCCCAGAGGATTCGTATTGAACTCGGATGGACTGCTTAGCGAACTCCAGTAGAAACGGGGCAGACCCCAGATCCAGGGGATCCCTATACAGTTGGCAATAGGTTCTGTAGGCTTTCCAGTCTTTGCATAGGAACGGAGGAAATCCCATATCCAGAGGTCTCCGATTGATGTGAATACGATTCGTATCGGCTTTCAATGGAAACAGACCGAACAAACCTCATATTCAAAGCTAAAGTGAATGAGACCTGGATGAGATTTCAAAACGAAAAGAGAAGATCCCGGAGCCAGAGGACTCTTAATGAACTTGGGTCAGAAATTTCAACATGTTTCAATAGAATCGGAACAGAACCCAGATCCAGAAGATTCTTCGTGAAGTTGACTAGGACTCAAATCGGATTTCACTTCAAACGGAACAGGTCCCAGATCCAAATAATTCCAATTGAATGCAAAAAAGACCCTGCTAGGATTTCAACAGGACAAGGAGATCCAATATCCAGAAACTTAGACTTAAATGTTGGATCGGGCTCACAACAAATCTCAACAGAAACGGAGTAGTGCCCAGATCTAAGAGGACAAGGAAGAGGAGGAGGAGGAGGAGGAGGATGAGCGAACGTCCACTGAAGGAGGAGGAGGGGGAGGAGGAGGAGGAGGAGGAGGAGGAGGAGGTGGGGAGGAGGAGGAGGAGGAGGAGGAGGAGGAGGAGGAGGAGGAGGAGGAGGAGGAGAGGAGGAGGAGGAGGAGGAGGAGGAGGAGGAGGAGGAGGAGGAGGGGGGGGGGAGAGCAGGAGAAACCAAGAGCAGGGCAACAACAGGAGAAACCAAGAGCAGTGGCAACAACAGGCAGGGAGGAGGGAGGATAAGGAGGACCAGCGTAGGCCTCGCAGAGAACCATGTGAAAACGCAGCTGGTCCAGCTACGTAGACAGGCGGTGTCAATGAAGCATAAAAAACATCGGTTTCAGAATTTCTAAAGTTTGCTGGATACGAACGCGATGCAACAATGTTTGGGGAGGGGGCCCGTCGCTAGAAAAAACTGAAACGATGCTAGAACGTCTGTGTCCATCTGTCCTTACCAAATCCTTCAAACATATCTAGGGGATATATGTATATGTATACAACATGTAAACACATATACGTGTGTATGTATATATAACGTGTGCGTTCCCATGCTTGCGTGCCAGGCGTGTTGCCCCTGGGGAAGCATGGAGGAAGAAACAACAGGAGGAGGGGCACCCGTCGCCAGAAAACCAAAAATATCAAACAAAGTTTTGTTTACAACCTTTCCTTCCCGACGTCCTCAAACATAAATGAAATAGTTGTGTTTCCATGGGCTTCCTTGCCAAAAGCTTCAAAATATATGGCACACATGTGTGTTCATCAGGGTTCTCGCTTGGCGCATCGTCCTTGGAGGGCGCAGAAGCGGGTAATAAGCAGAAGGAAAAGGAGGAGGATTACAGAGAGAGAGAGAGACAGAGAGAGAGATAACAAACGAACAAGAACAACAAGACGAATAAGAAAGCGCACGGGGAATCGTAGTAGGAAGAAACAGGGATAATAAGACACATGTACGATTACAGGGGGGTGAGATCGAAGTGGAACGGAGAGCCCCCCACTGGGAAATCGGTTTCGGTTTCATGTTCGTGCGTGCCGTGCGTTCGGAAGCGAAGCTGCGTGGGCGGGCGAGAAGAAAGTCTGTGGCTGAGGCGGGGCCGGACCACATGATTCTCCCTCCGGCAAGCGGTGGCCCGCGGTGGCCCCGCCGGTGTCCCGCTTGTGGCTGGGCCCCGGCCGGACCAAATGATTCTCCCTCCGGCAAGCGGTGGCCCGCGGTGTCCCGCCGGTGTCCCGCTTGTGGCTGGGCCCCGGCCGGACCAAATGATTCTCCCTCTGGCAAGTGGTGGCCCGCGGTGTCCCGCCGGTGTCCCGGTGCCCCGCTGGTGCTAAAACGATAGTGAGCCCGATGACGAAATCGATTGTGAGATCGACAGTGAGATCGATAGTGAGACCGATAATGAGATCGATCGTGAGATCGATAGTGAGATCGATAGTGATATGAATAGTGATATCGATAGTGAGATCGAGTGAAATCGATAGGGACATCGTCAGTGGGGTCGATAGCGAGATCCAAAGTGAGATCGACAGTGAAATCGATCGAGTGAGATCGATAGTGAGATCGATAGTGAGATCGATGGTGAGATCGATCGTGATACCGATAACGACATCGCTTGTGAGATCGGTAGAGAGATCGATCGTGAGATCGATTGAGTGGAGTCGATAGTGGGATCGATAGTGAGATCGATCGAGTGAGATCGACACCAAGGCTCCCAAGAGCGAGCGGCAACGCAACAATCACCACGGTTGCCCATTGCTGGCCCCCGTCCCCCCCAACCTCCTTATCACCCGCAGGGTGGTCGTATAGGTGTGTGTATATACACATACATACATACGTACACATAAGTATACACATACATACACAAACACACCCACACACACACACTCGAACCACGCGCGTGCTTCGCGCGCACGTAGGTTCGAGCCGACCGCACAGTCGTTGTCACTGGACCTTGCGCTAATTAATCCACGAAGCCCAAGATACCAAAGGGGAGGTCCACCAAACAACGGCCGCTCTTGGCGCGTTGAAGTGCTGGGCCTTCTGGGGGATGGCTTCGGGTTCTGTGGGCGGTCGCGGAACCGTGCGAGATCGACGTGCGACGGGTCGGAAAGCTCCGAATGTTTCCCACACTGCGCAAGTGATGTGACTGACACGGTGGCCGACGAGGGTCCCAGAGGCTCTGGGCCGCCAGGCCGCCGCCGTCGCCGCCCCCGCGGCCGTCGCCGCAGCAGTTGCCGTCGCGATGATCGTTGTGGTGGTCGTCGTAATGGTCGTGGCGATGGTGGTGGTCGTCGTCTGTGGACGTCATCGGACAATTGCACATTACGAGGCGACTTGTGCGTGTCTGGGGCCTCTGGAGGCTTCTGGACTCTGGAGATCTGCGGAAGCCGTCGGCCGTCGTCGAGCGATCGTCGTCGTTGTGGTCGTCGTCAGACCCCTGGAGGCCGCCGGGGATCCTCGTCGTTACCGTCGTCGTCGCCGTGGTCGTCGTGGTTGTGGTTGTGGTCGCCGTTGTCGCCGCCAACGTCGTCGCAGTCGTCTACAATCAGGGAATGGAAATAAGGGATCCAGGGTCGAGGATCAAGGTTTGCAAATTAAGCATTCTAAGGCATCGCGGGGTCGCTTTCGTCGCCGCGGTTGCCCAAGGCAGGGGGTTCCCGCCTGCACTCGTCCAACGTGCGGGCTCTGGCCGCCACCGCCGCTACAGTCGCGGCCGGCGTCGGCATCGTCGTCGTCGACTCTGTACGTTGTTTCGCGGGTGTGGACGTGGTTGGCCCTTCAATGGCCTCCTGCGCCAAAACTCAAGAGACACCCTGAGACCTCTGGGAACCATCTGGGGTCGTCATCGTCGTCCTCCACGTCGTGCTCGACACCTGTCCTCCTCCTCCTCCTCCTCCTCCTCCTCCTCCGCCTCTGGGGTATCAATGTAGATGTTCCCGGAGGGGCTTCCCGAAACATCACTCGGATGCTCCTGGCGAAACTCTGGGCGCATGCTGCGATCCGTCTTACGTGTGTCCAAGACGGCCTGGGAGGGTTCGAAGGGGCCCCAAAGCAGTTCCGGGAGCGCCCCAAGAGGCGCACAAAAATAACACAAACGTGAAAACACGCCCGTTCTCTACAAGGAGCGAGCGCGCATTCAACTTGTATTGTATTTCGAAATTTCTTCGAGGCCTCTCAGGCCGTCCTCGGGACCTCGGGAGGCCGTCGGGAGGGCCCCAAATTTGACACAAACTTAGCACAAGCCCTTGCCTCGTCAGGAACGGTGTTGTGTTGTGTGTGTGTGTGTATGTTAGTGTGTGTGTGTGTGTGTTAGTGTGTGTGTTAGTGTGTGTGTGTGTTGTGTGTGTGTTGTGTGTGTGTTGTGTGTGTGTTGTGTGTGTGTGCGTGTGCGTGTGTGTGTGTGTGTGTGTGTGTGTGCGTGCGTGCGTGCGCGCGCGTGTGTGTGTGTGTGTGTGTGTGCGTGTGTGTGTGTGTGTGTGTGTCTGTGTCCGTGTCTGTGTCTGTGCCTGTGTCAGCGTCTGTGCCTGTGCCTGTCTGTGTCTGTCAGCGTCTGCGTCTGTGTTTCTGTCTCTGCGTGCGGGTGTTAATTGGGCCCTCGTGGGGATCTCCTAAGACCCCCACATGCTCCCGTGAGAGCTATACAATACGACATCGAAGGGCTCGAAGGGACGCCAAGGGAGCTTCAAGATCGCCCCAAAAGGCCCAACAACTTGACACACATTTGACACACTGCCGCCCCTGACGAGAAAACGCTACATATCAAGATTGGATTACATGTGTTGGGCCCGAAAGGCATCCAAAAGAGCTCTCCACGACGGCCAGGTAGGGGTTGACGAGGCGCCAAGGAATCTCGAAGAGCGCCCCAAGAGACTTCACACGTTAACGCACATTCGATACAACGCCGTCCCCGGCGAGGATGCGGGTTGTATTACTTACATTTGTGCTATGTCAGGCCCTCCTGGAGCTCTCCTAAGACCTTCAAGCACCCGCAAAGAGAACCCTGCAGGGCGGCCTGGGAGGGCTCGAAGGAGCGCCGCGGGAGGTCTACGATCGCCCCAAGAGACCCACCAATCTAACACACTTTTGACGCAACATCGTCCTTGACGAGGCTGCAGTTTTTGTGAACTCTGTGTTGCATTTGGGGCCCTCCTGGGGCTCTCCTGAGACCCCCGAAGGCCCCCCGAGAGAGCTGTATAGGACGGCCTGGGAAAGCTCAAAGGGGCGCCAAGGGAGCTCCAAGAGCGGCCCAAGAAACCCAACAAGTGCAACACGAATTTGCCACAACGCCGTCCTTGATGAGGAAGCGGTCCGTGTCAAATGTGTGCTAAATTTTGGGCCCTCCGGGGGCTTTCCTGAGACCCCGAGAGGCCCTCAAGAGAGCTCTCCACGAAAGCCTGGGAGGGCTCGGAGCACCTCCTCCTCCACCTCCTCCTCATCCTCCTCGTCCTCCTCATCCTACTCCTCCTTCTCTTTCTCCTCCTCCTCCGCCTCCTCCTCCTCCTCCTCCTCCTCCTCCTCTTCCATCCCCCTCTTCTTCCTACGTTTACTATGTGATGAGGGTTCGGACAAACAATCACGGGGTGACAATTCCAACAAATACTTGTCCTTCGCTGTGCAATATCGAAGAGATGACGACAACGGAATATTCATGAATCTGGTGTGGTGGGGCCCTTGTGGAAGTGCTTTGGAGGGCCTCTCCAGTCGTCTTCGAGGCCCCGTGGAAGCCTTTTGGAGCCTCCTGGGAACTCTTTGGCTCGGACGGTTTGATGTGTCGACGCGCGTTCGCCCTCGGGAGCCGCTGAGCCTTCGGGGCCTCTTGGGACGGCGTGGAGCGCCAGAAGCTCGAAAAGTCGAGACCCCCCGACACACTGAAAAGCCTAACGAAAATCATTTGTTTGTGCCTCTTAGTTGGGGGGCGGAAAGATACGGATACGTGTCGTCCCCGGACCTCTCTTGGGGTGCGTTCTGACCAGAATTTCGAGGCGAATCCAGCGGTGACGACGAGGATTCCCCAGGAGGACCAGGAAAGGCCGAAAACGAAGGGGGACAACACGTATCCGTATCTTTTTCTCCCCCGACTTGGGGCCCTCTGGGGAGCGCTCGTCGAATCCTCTTGGGTCGTCCTGGGGGCATCTTGAGGCGGACGGCCTGAATTGTCGCTCCGGGCTCCGGCTCTCGGGCCCCTGAGGGGGGGCCGTCTTGGGGGGTCTCTCTCGGGGCCGTCTTGGGCGCCTCGAGGGCCGTCTTTGGGCCGTCGTGGGGCGGTCTTGGGTGGGACGCACAGAGACATACTAGTACTATACGTCCTCCTTGGAGGCGCGCGTCCGACCCGAACATATAGTATACCCATCTTGTAGTATATCGTTTCCCGAGCGGTGTGGCCAGAAAGCGCCCGCCACGACGCATATACTATAAGATTTCTCGGTGCGCGCGTCGCCCCTGGGGGGGCGACGCACATATAGTATAAGTATGTTGGGGTGTTGCCGACAATTGGGGGCCTCTTGGGATCTCGTGGAGTCGGAATCTCGAAACGTCGCCCCCCCCCCCCCAACACTGAAACACCTCGAGAGAACACTGTGTCTGTGCCTCTTGGGGTCCTCTGGGGAGCGCTCGTCGAATCCTCAATCCTCTTGGGCCGTCTTGAAGCTGTCTGGGGCCGTCCGGAAGCCACGCGGGACATCTTGAAGCCTTCTGGTGTTTGTTTGACGCCTCTCTCGGCCGTCTGGGCGGCTCTCAGGCCGTCTGGGCGGCTCTCAGGCCGCGGGAAAGGGTCCTCGGGAAGCCCTGAGCACCCATGCCGGCGCGAGGCA
>CAUYUJ010012525.1:409385-434385 GCA_963575745.1 Prorocentrum cordatum | reverse complement strand
CCCACGTGCTTCCTGCATCCACCTTCTGAGAGGACCTGCTGCGGTGCACGCCTGGGTGGTGACTCTGGGGGACGCGTCGTGCACCTGCGGGAAGAAGACCCACCGGCTCTGCCGCATGTAGTCGAAGAACTCGTTCTGGGCACGGAGGGAGGGAGCTTCTCATACCATTGACCGCTCGACATATCCCAATATCCTGGACCTTTCTTGCGACTCGCCAGAAAGTCAAAACATCATAACGCAAAACAAATCGCAGCGCAACGCTGGCCCTGAGGAAGGGACCGCAAGCTCTGGGCCCACAGAATGAAGGAGTCCATTCCCCTGGGGCCTGGGCATGGTGACGCGAACGCAGGATGCGAACAAATCGGTAACTGAAGGGGCCCCAGGACACACAAATAAATAAATACACACGAATAAAATATTGCCCATATTTTCCCATATTTTCTAGGTTTTGTCTTCCCCCCCACTTCCCATATATTTTCCCATATTTTCTGGGGAATCGCCGATTAATTTTGTCTGTATTTCTTTTCCCTCCTGAGTAACGGATGCCCGAGGGACCCCCGAGAACTTGTGAAGCGAGAGAGCGCGGGGGGGGGATGGCGCGCGGCCGTTCCAGAGTGCTCCGGCCTGCTGGCATTGCCCCTCGATGGAAGAATAAAGACGGCAAGAGGCCGAGGCCCATTGTGGGCCCTGGAAACGACAGGGCCGTTTTTTTACTGGTTCCGTTTTGCCGTTTTTGTTGCCGGTTCCGACGCCGTTTTTCTACTGGTTCCGTCGCCGTTTTTTGACCGGTTCCGGCCCCGGTTTCAATCCTGGAGCTGTTTTTTTGCCGTTTCTGGTCGCCGTTTTTTTGCCGTTTCCATTTTCAAGGGGCACTTTTTTACCTAACAGCGAAAACTGATAGGTTTCTAGTGGTCTCAAAAAAGCATTATGACTCCTCAGGGGGGTCGGGGCGGGACCCGGCGCGGCTGCCGCCGAAGCCCAAATCGCGTAGGACATCCTCGCAAAATCGCTCTTGGCGCTGCTAGAATTCCATTCCCGGCGTACATTTTGAATGCCCGGAGCCAACTGTAGGCCACTTCGTGCTCTTCGACTTCCCAGAACTCCACTCCCGGCGTACATTTTGGATGCCCGGAGCCAACTGTAGGCCATTTCGTGGTCTTCGAGTTCCCAGAACTCCATTCCCGGGCCACATTTTGGATGCCCGGAGCCAACTGTAGGCCACTTCGTGCTCTTCGAGTTCCCAGAACTCCATTCCCGGGCCACATTCTGTAGGCCACTTCGTGAATCTTAAGGGGAATGCCACTTCCTAGTTCCCAGAACTCCATGGGCTCTGAGGCTGATGCTGAGGCAGGCTGAGGCTGAGGCAGGCTGAGGCTGAGGCCGAGGCTGAAGGCAGACTGAGGCTGAGGCTGAAGCAGGCTGAGGCTGAGGCTGAGGCAGGCTGAGGCTGAGGCTGAGGCTGATGCTGAGGCTGAGGCAGGCTGAGGCTGAGGCTGAGGCTGAAGGCAAAGGCTGAGGCCCTGAGGCTGAGGCTGAGGCTGAGGCTGAGGCAGGCTGAGGCTGAGGCTGAGGGGCTGAGGCCTGACTGAAGGCCCTGCGGGGCCCACAACTGACGCCGCTCACAGGAGCTTTGCCCAACGGACTCCCACAAGAGGTCCCCGAGCCAAGAGGCCCTACAGAGGGCTCCAGGGCCGGCGGAATGAGCGGAGCGATTAACTAAAGACGGCATGAACACAAACTGTCGGAGCCGCGCGCGGATCCCTTCGAATGTCGCTGGGCCCCCTCCGCGGCGCCTCCGGCGCCGCCCCTGGCACGCTCCGCGTGCCAGAGGTAGGGGCACCCAGCGCAGATCCCACAAACTCTGCGCGGACCGTCGAAAGTTTTGACACTTGGCACTGTTTGTCTTCCTCGACTCTTGGCCGCCCCCCCCCCCGTCCCTGGCGCGCGAGGCGGCGCCAGGGACGCCGCCGAAGCGGCCCAGGGCCGATCCAAGACATCCGTGCGCAGCTCCGGAAGTTGTGCTCGTGATGTTACTTCCTCTCCTCTTCCAACACATGCGACCACTTCCTGCCGTGACTTGGAGGCGTGGAAATGGACACCAACACCAAAACGGCAGGGTGCATTCACAGGACGAAGATGATCCAGGATTCCGGTGCTGGTGGCAGTAGTTCGGCCACCCAGGAAACTCGAATCTTGCCCCCATCACCAAGATCGGGATCGTCTTCCCTCGGTGGAGGCACGCCGCCGATGTTGGTGCTGGTGTCAACCTCTTGGCCTCCGATTGACGTCGTGGGATCTGGTTTCTGACACCGCTCGGTCTTGAGCGGTCTCTGTTCTCGGAGGTTCCTTCAAGTGGCCGGGCACTCTTGGATCTCAGCGGCGTCCTTCGAGAGAGCTTGGGGGGGCAAAAAACAGGAGATTGATGAGAGGAGTAAGCGGTGGATAAAGAGGGTGCTGCTCTCGCGACGGGAGGGTGATGAGAGGAGGCGGAGGGCGAGGGGGATTAGGACACGCTGAATGTGCTCGCGCCACATCTGTCATCCTACTCCATCTCTCTCATCCCTTCCCATTCAGCTGAGTTTGCCCCATCCGCCAACAGGTGTCGTAGCGGACCTAGAAGTCCAAAAAGATCCGCATCGTGTTATGCAATCGGAAAAGGAGAGCTGCGTACTTCGGATTTGGATAAGGAGGAGGCGGCGGAGGAGGAGGAGGATGTGGCGGATGATCAGAAGGATGAGTAGGAGTAATAGGAGAAGGAGAAGGACGACGAGGAGGGAGGGAGGAGGACGAGCACAACCAGCAGCAGCACCACCACCAGGAGCTGGAGTGGAAGCAGCGGGAGGAGCAGGAAAACCCACTGGAAGGAGGAGGAAGGAAAAGGAGGGGGCGGCAACGATGAGGAAGGACTCGGATCCAAAAAAGTGGCCCGCGCTGCGGTGAGAGCGCCGTCTTCAACGACGGGAGCAAAACGCCGACACCGCAGCGAGAACACCATTTTGAAACTCCGAGAACGCTCCGATTGTAAAAAACACTTGGGACAGATCACATGCTGAAATAGTGTATGTAAATCCAATGCGCGGAAAGAGCGGGACGTTTTCCGCGCAGAGGCATGGGAGAAGGAAGAGTTAGTATTCATATCGAGTACGTAATTGTCGTGGAGGGTGAAGAGGAGTCAGAGAAGGGGCAGGCTTGGTCAAGGAGGAAAAGGACCCAGACCTCAAACGTTTGCACTATTTCAGTGCGGCCGCTGGCCCAGGACCTCTCGACCACTTCCAGAGGACCAGCGTTTCACCCCAGATCATTCTTTGATGGCCCCGGGGACATAGGCACGCTCCCAAGGAGGCCGAAAGCCGGGAAACACCTCCGTCTCGAGTGCCTGGGGACACGGGAGGGGGGGCGCCCTGGACTCGGAGGCACGGAAACTAGGCAACGTGATGGCCGCATCCATGGTGCCCACACGCCCCTACTTAGGGTTTTCGAGCATAAGTCACGAGCCTCCTGGCTCGTGAGGGGGAAGGGGAGGAGGAGGAGGAGGAGGAGGAGGAGGAGGAGGAGGAGGGGAGGAGGAGGAGGAGGAGGAGGAGAGGAGGAGGAGGGAGGAGAGGAGGAGGGGGAGGGGGAGGGGGAGGAGGGAGGAGGGAGGAGGAGGAGGAGGAGGAGGAGGAGGAGGAGGAGGAGGAGGAGGAGGAGGAGGAGGAGGAGCAGGAGGAGGAGGAGGAGGAGGTGGAGGAGGATGAGGACGGGACTCCCCTCGACGCCTCGTGGCTTTCGAACCATACGCCAGGCCTCCGGCGTGGCCTTCTCGGGGACGATCGGGCACACCCGGAAAAGGCTCTCGACGAGGCGCGGGTGCTGGAGAACCTCCCGAGTCGAGAAAATCTCCAAGAGCCAGCGAAGACTCCCTCCTCTAAGACGAAGCCAGGATGAGGATAAATTCGGGTCACGACAAATCGAGAATCTCTGAGATCCGGCGGCTCTGGAGGATGTCTCGGGCGCCGCGGCCTTCCGAGAGCGTTCCAGAACGCTCTGAGAGCGTTCCGGAACGCTCTGGAACGGATTGATCCTCGTCCAGGCCCCGTGCGATCCTCCCCCTCTCCTTTCGACGACGACTCTGGGATAGACCTCGTCTACTACGGCCCTGTCTGGTGCTGGCGCGCCCGAATGAAATCCGGGAAAGCCCTGAAGCCGCTGGATCTGGGATAACTCCTGCTTCCGGATCGAGAACTGGGCAGCATCTCCCTGGGACAGAATGGTGACCTGGGAGAACTAGGAGTGACTGCAATCCGGGGCAACCCCGGCCCAGAAACGAGAGGCCCGAATCTGGCCCCGATAACTCGGGGCTCTGAGACACGCTGCGTGCCGGAGGCGGCGGAGGGGGGGGGGGGCACCAGCTATGGCGGGCAAGTCCAGAGTGCAAGGGGCAGGGCTCGGATGCCCTGGCGGCACGTTCACGGGCCCACGCCGCCGGCCAGGCTCGAGGATCAGAGGTCGAGGATCGAAGGTCGAGGACGAGAGGGAGGGCCGAGGATCGGAGCTCGACGCCTGTCGCTCGTGGGGGCGGTCGCTGGGCCTCCGGAGGCTGCTGGAGACCATCAGCGCTTCCACAATCACCAGGCGGCCATCGCCCCAGACCTGCGCAGGACGAAAGCGGGGCAGCGACAAACTCGGGCGGAGGGGCAACTTCTTTCTTTTGGGGGGGTCCCCAGGAGTGGAGGAGTGCGAAGGCGCCAGCGAGTGCCACGCGCCCAGAAGTCGTGCAAGGCTTCGAGTGCCTGTATTCGGCCCTGCGACGTGGGCAGAAAAACAAAAACACGCCTGCTGCAGCCGAGCGCTGGCATCCGAAGGTTTCGGTGCCACGCGGTGGACACACGGCAGCTGGGGCGGCGAGAGTACTCAATGAACAATGGGAGGCAGTGGGCACAGCCCTCGCACGAAAGCTTTGAACAAAGGCTGACATTAAAAAAAGCCTCGATTATAATTCTTTGAACAAATCAAAGTCAGTGGCAAGGGCACGGTCGGCCGACCAGGTATTTCCAGTCGGTCGCGGAGGCCTCAGGCACCTGGGCAATCGAAATGAGCACCTCGGGCCCATGTGGCCAGGGAAGCTGCCCATTTAGAACCATTGAAACTTTCTCAGATTGAATACTGATCTCGCACATGCGAAAATACTACGTGAAGCTCTGCGGGCGATGATGGTCCACGACTGCGTGCAAGTTCGAGATTCAAATTCAAGCGAGCGCACTAACAAAAATCTCTCTCTGCACACGGCCCGCCTTGATCGCGCGGCCTGGCTGGGCTGCCCGCTAGGGGGGCAGCTCGTGGTGGCGACGGCCCGTCGCCGCCAACTGGCGCGCTCCGGGGCGCGCTACGCGGTGCCCGCGTCCCCGTCCTCGTCCTCCTTGGCCTCCCCCGCGCTCCCCCCCATCCCCCACATCCCGCGCATCCAGTGAAAATGTCAACCGCGCGTTCATCAGGCAGCTGGCCTCGGGGCGATGAAGGGGTGAAAATTGGGGTTCCTAATGCGGCGCAGCCGGCTCGCCTTCCACATCCTGACGTTCTCCGAATAGCCCTGCGTCGCCGACACGGTGACCTCGATCACGGTCCCGCTGGTTCCAACACCGGCAACTCCTGTCAGTCGCGATCCGTTCCACAAGACGGAAAACTCGCGTGCGTCGCTTGAGGTGGCAAAATTCACAAATGCGATCCCTCTAGTGGTACCACTGTCAAAAGTTGCCGGCATGTAGGCGTAGTCGTAGCGGTTCTCGAAGCCAGCCCTGTCGATGAGGTCCAGCAGGTCACGCTGCGTCATAGACATCGGGATGTTGCGGATCATGAGCGTGGTGACTGCTGGAGCGCCAGGGGTGGCGGGCGCCGCCTCCTCGGTGGCTGCAGGCATGCTGTTGACGAGCTCGCCCTGCTGAAGCTCCATCTCCGCCAGGTCGGCCTGCTGCTCGCGGATCCTCCGCCGGACGTCTTGGGCCTGCGGCTGGACCTGGGCCAGCAGCTGCTCCTGCGCCAGGAGCCGGGCCCGCACGTCTGCCAGCGCCGCGGCGGCCGCGAGCGCGCCACTGGAGGCCCCTGCCCGCCCTCCGCTGGCCGGCTGTCTCGCCCGCGCCGCGCGGTCTGGCTCGCCTGGGGGGCCCGCGGCCAGCCACGCCTCGGCGGTGGAACGCGGCGGCATGCCGGGCGGCCTGGTCGGTGAGTAGGCTGGCGCCGCCCCCGCGGAGCGATCGGGCAGCGGAGCGCCTACGGTGGTCGGAGGCAGAGCGCCCCCGCGCGGGCGGTCGAGCTCGTCCACGGTCTGCCACGACTCGCCGCCGCTCGACTGCAAAATGGGGTGGTCTTCCTGCCTGCGCGGCAGCGGCTGGCCACGGAGCAGCAGAACGTCTCCAGGCCGAGGTGGCAGCTGCGCATCGGCCGCCGAGGGGGCGCCGCCAGGGCCCCATTGGGCTGAATCCTGCGCGTGCTCGGATGGGTTGATGCTTTGGATTTCTGCCCGCCGACGCCCGCGTGGGTCGTCGAACTCAACAACAGTATTCCACGACTCGCCGCCGCTCGACTGCAACATGGGGTGGCTTTCCTGCCGGGCAAGCAGCGACTGCATGGTGACCGGCTGCATGGTGGGCAGTGAGCCCCAACTGGGCAACGACGTACACATGCCACCTGATGCTTGGTCGAATGGGTGAGGGTTCGCGTAGGTCTCAAAATACTCATCGCTGTGAAAGCACTGAGATGAAGCACGCCTCGTGAACGCGTCCATTGTTTGCAATGGTAAGCGCCGAATCGGTGCAATAAAAAAAATAAAAGAGGGCACGCGCAACAGATCTTGACCCGAATGCGCTTGAGCCCCAACTTGTGAGCGACGAAAACAAAGGCGTCCCGCGCGAGATGGCATGGCGACCTTACGCTGTGACTTACGCGGGCCGCCAACAGGGTACGCCACACTGGAAACGAGGGCGCTTGCGCGCGACCTTGCGCGGGCAGCTTGTGCGCGAATGTCGGCGGAGATGGCCCCGTTTCCCTGCGTCGCTTTCGTGAACCACTGGGCGTCAGCGGGCACGGAGGACGCAACGGACGCTCCACAGCGCCCCCGAGAGCGCTCCACGCCTGGAGCTCATCCCTCCTCCTACGCTCGGCATGCCCGGGGCGATGACAAATCTTCGGGAGGCGCTCCGACAGAGAGGCCTCCTCAATGGGGCCCGAGCGGACGGGGTCGGAGGATCGCGCCGCATCGCCGATGCATCGGCGACGTGGGAGATGCATCGGCGACGTCGACGTGGAGAAATTTGGGCTGCACATCGAGCCGCGTCGCCGATGCATCGACGATGCGGCGCGATTCTCCGACCCCATCTGCTCAGACCCCATCTGGGGGGCATAGACCTCAGAAGCCGAGGAAATCATTGAGATCGGCACAGAGAAAAGGTGGTGCCGATCATGTGGAGAGGGGTACGTCTGCTTCAGTTGGCGGCGGGCACAAGGGGGTAAGGAGAGGGGGAAGGCTTCTTGGAAGGAGGCTGCCTCTTAGAAGGAACCGACCCTACGTCTACAGACAAGGCCCGTGCGCTCTAAGAAGCAGGGGTGCTTCTAAGAAGCGGCATTCCCCCCTCCCCCCTGCCCTCCCTCTGCGCGTGGCTGATTCAGGCTGGCGAAGCGCTCCGCGGAGCGCCCCGGAGCGGCTCATCTTCGTCCTGGGCCTGCCCGGAGCAATTACCGCTTCGCCGCCTGCCCGCGCCGGCCTGCCGTCACGCCGCCTGCCGCCAGCAAGGTTTCACGGCACCGGGGTTTGGGCGTTGCTTCATTGTTGTGGGGGGCCGGGGGGATGGTCACTGCTTTTCCACTGCAAACACCCATCAGCAACATCCCCCGCTCCGATTGCGTCTCGGCTCCGCTTCCCCACAGGGGCGCTATCACCACTCCTATCGGAGAATCGCTGCCACCCCCTGGGAACGAGCGCGGGCAGGGGCTCGAATGGGGGATCCAGAACCGAGAGGGCGAAGAAGCGTACATCTGTCATGCCCCTTGTGGGCCCCTGAGGGTCCCTTCAAGGCAGCGACGGTGCCCTGAAGGTACTCCTTTCTCCCTTCTCTACCCCCCCTCCCAGTGTATCGCCCCCCATGACGCAAGGCCCGCGCAGGCCGGCCAGTTCCAGACCACCGGGCGCGACGGCATAGTGCAATACAGCAAAAGCACACAGCAGAAATGTGCAAGCGGCCTGCTCCGTGCATTTTCCCCCCACTGGCCTCCTCCCCTCACTGGCCTCGTTGGCCTCGCTGGCCTCGTCCCCACTCAGTATTCCCTCGTCCAGCCGCTCAGTCTTGCGGTCAACAAGGGGCGCCCGCTCCTGGGGAATATACTGTGTCTGCAAGACCTTGCCGTGGCACGAGGTGGGTATGGTGCAGGCCTTCTTGTTCTGCTTGTCCTTGGTGGCGACCAGCACACCTTTGGAATTGCCTCTCTTGCCGAGCAAGGACCGCACTGGCAAGCTACTTTGCTAAATACTAGCACACATCAAGCAAAAGAGCGTCTTGTTTAAGGCTTTGAGAGACAACATCGATGCGCTTCCCAAGAGGTTTCGAGAGCGAGCGTCCCCGAATGAAGATGACTCCCTCCTCTCTGGTGGATGGCAATGCTGGGGATCGCAGAATCGACGAATGGTGTTTCACCGTTTTCCGCATACGAGCCTTGCCAACGTGACGATCAAGGCTCTCCAAGAGCGCACCGGATACTTTACTTTCCCAACAAGTACCACATGCCAAATACAAACCTGCACGTGCACCACCATCATGACAAACAAATAAAAATGAGACCAGAGAAAAAAACAATCAGATGTTTTAATCTTCAAATTGCTCCCTTTGTAATCGGGCTATAGGGCGGACTATAGGGCTATAGGGCTATCGGGCTATAGGGCTATAGGGCTATCGGGATATAGGTCTATAGGGCTATACGGCTATAGGGCTATAGGGCTATAGGACTGTGACCTATAGGGCAATAGGGCTATAGGGCTATGGGGCTATATAGCTATATGGGCTATGGGGCTATGGGGCTATAGGGCTATAGGGCTATTAGGGCTATAGGGCTATAGGGCTATAGGGCTATAGGGCTATAGGGCTACTGGGCTATTGGGCACCCCCGGGCACCCGGGCACCCCCAGGCCCCCGGGCCCCCCGGCACCCGAGCCCAGCCACCGAAATCGGCCACGCACCTCACCGGCCACCCGGGCACCCGGGCACCGCCGGGCACCTGGGCACCCGGGCACCCGGGCCCGGCCACCGAAATCGGCCGCACCTCTCACCTAATCCTTCAATCCGCTAGGACCCCTACAGAGGCAAGCTCTGATTGGGGAAAAACACGCCGTCCTCAAAACTCGTGTGGTGAACACATGAGCGAACATAATCGAGACGAGTCTGCTTGATACGACCAAGATGTCGCGATCAACGCAATCAACTGTACCGCGTGTGCACTATACACACCGCTTCCGCAAATAGCACGTCAGAGCGTCGCACATGTTCCTGTCTGTTAGTTAGTTACAGCCAACGCAGCTTCCCCCATCTCCTCCTCCACCTCATCCCCATCCCCACTACCTAGATCGTCTGTCATGCGCCAGATGCGATTAACCTAAGCACAATTATAACAATTCAAGGACCCACAACACGCATCAGACATCGCGCTGACAAGACGCTGGGCCCGTGGACTGGAGAGGAACAGGATCAGTCAACATCGAACCAAAAAAGCGGATGGAATCGGAAGGTCGTTTGGATCGGCCTGCATCGGCACGGAATCGAATCCGAATCGGATCGGCCGCGCCATGATGCACAACACTGGATCGCCGGAAAACCGGAATCGCTGGACCAGAACGCCAGAATATCGGATCGCAGGAATATCGAAATCGAATCGGGCACGCCAAAACCGATATCGAATCGGATCGAAACAGAACCTGTGGGAGGAGGAGGAGGAGGAGGAGGAGGAGGAGGAGGAGGAGGAGGAGGAAGAGGAGGCGCAATATCAACGTTTCTATTTTTTGTCTGGGGGCGCCGGATCAACGCTCGCGCGCCAGATCTTCTCCGCGCTGTCGAAGGGCGACGGCCAGCACATCCTGCCCGCCGGACGGAAAGACGTGGAGGTCGCCAAGTCGGAGTGGCTGTCAAACGACCGCAAAGGTTGGCCGAAATCCGGGAGCCAGATCTCCGCCATGCGACCAGGAAAAGGGGCCGTGCGCGACACGCGGCCGGCCATCAGTCGGGCGCGCCCCTCCGACGGGCCATCGGCGGAAGCCGCCGGGACTCAGTCGAACACCTCCCTGCCCAGGTCGGGAACTGCACCGGGGCACGGTCGAAAGACGCCTGCAGGAGCAGCGCTGGCAACGCACGCGGCTGCCCGACGAGGGCACGCTCGACGAGGGCTACCCCGTCGGCCAGAAGTGCGCTGCGCTGGACGAGGCCGCCCCGGCAGCCCGGGCGGGCGGCCACGCCCGCGGCGGCGATGAGCCCTCGGTTGCGCCCCCCGGCCGCGCCGGGGCGCACGTCGGCAGCGGAGTCGGCGGCGGCCTCGAGGTGCCCACGACGCCGCGGGCGAGCGGCGGCGCGGTCGCAGACTGGGCGGCTGCGGCAGACCCAGGGGTGCATGCCGGTGGAAGCTTGTCACCCGCCCATTCCGGCGGAAAGCCTCTCTCCGGCGAAAGCCACACATTTCCGGCGAAAGCCACGCTTTACGGGCGAAAACATGCATGAACCATAGAAGCTCGAACGCAACACGTAGCATTGTGCATATTCCATGTGTATATGTGCACGTAGATATATTGTAACTACGACGGTATGATCATGCCATGTATATATACATATATACTATATATATATAGATACAATGACGGCCCCATCCTCGCTCAATCCCTTCCCCACACTTTCCCCCTCCCTCCCTCGAGTGCATGTGGGGAGAAGGAGATGATTTCGCTTGCCCTCGAGCAGCTACGGCGGCTCGAGCGATGGCTGTTGTCGACGAGATGCGCCTAAGTTTTCACATGTGCGTGCCATGGTGAAAATCATCAAGCCCAGATTGACGAAGGCGCCGAGGGACGGGAGAAAATCATAAGGAGGCCCCCCTGTATAATCATGTTTTAGTTTCAGGACAGGCTCTGGTTTTCGGGTCGCTCCTTCGATCTAGGTCGTTGAGTTCCGTTGCTCCCCTGCGAACTAGGACCTTCGACGAGAAGGAGGGAAAGACCAGGTCGTTCCCTCCTTCTCTTCGTGTTCGTCCTCCTTCTCTCCCTCCCACAGGCCAATTTCCTGGTGTACCCGATCAGGGTGCGCAAGAAGATCGGCACCAAGAAGGTGCCGCCCGCCAGCATGGACCCTGATGCGATCAGGGAGAACAAGGAGCGATCCCGAGGAGAGAGGAGGAGTGATGATGATGCTGATAAGGATGATGGTGATGCTGATGAAGAAGATGATAATGACAATTATGGTGATGGTAATGATGAAGCTGATGACGATGATGATAATGGTATGGATGATGATGACGATGATAATGGTGATGATGATGCTGATGGTGATGGTGATGGCGATGATGATGGTGATGCTGATGGTGATCCTGATGATGGCGATGGTGATGAGTATTATGTTGTGTGTGGTGAATATGATAATGAAAATTATGATAAGAATGATGATAGTGATGATGATGATGATGATGATGATGATGATGATGATGATGATGATGATGATGATGGTGGTGGTGAGGAAGAGGAAGATGAGAAGAGGAGGAAGAGGAGGAAGAGGAGGGGGATGGGCGAGCCGATGAGGGTCGGAGGAGGAGGACAAAAAGGAAGAGGGGGATGAGAGGAAGGTGAGGAGGGAATGGAAGGGAGAGGGGGAGAAGGATCCTGCTCCCCATTCCCTCCATCAACCCAGTGAGGAGTTCGTGCGCGAGTTCGATGCCCTCTCCAACTCGATGAGCATTTCCCCGAGCTCACTCGGCGAGGCCCTGCAGGAGGCCGCGGAGAGCAAGCTCTCCCTCGAGGGCTGCGAGCTCGCCAGCTGGGTGTCCACGCCGGGCGAGAAGCGGCGACACTGTACTGAATGCGTTTACCCTCCCCCAATTGATGTTGAGATGTGTGATTTACCGAAGTCAGCTCTGGAGCAGAACCTGGTAAAACACATCTCAACACCAACGGACGCCGACCTCTGTTACCTCACTCCATTCATTTGCATTCAAAGGGCGATGGATCGATGTAAATCGGATCAGCGTTGACACGTATCGCGACGTCCCAAGGCGAACCGTCTGAGCTGCGTGGTTCGCGGGCTTGGAGCTCACGCCCTTGAGCGAGGAGGAGACGAACCTCGTGGCAGAGGATCCGATGGTCGAGGGCATCATGAGGAGGCCACGAGGACATCGGGCACCAAACTCGGGATGTCCCTCCTCCTCCTCCTCCTCCTCCTCCTCGTCCTCCTCCGCTGAGGTCGAGGTTTAACGTCGTCTCGTTCGCGCGTGCCTTCCGCGTGTGCGGGAAGTGCGCATGGAAAGGCGTGCATCCAGGATGTATGATAAAACTCTCACATCTTTACTCCCAAATCCCCACCCACCCACCGCCCTCGCCACCCCAAGCCAATCGCAAGAACAATTGGCACGAACGCGTACGGCTTCGAGAGTGAGTTCGGCATGGTACTCCGCACCCGCGAGGGCTGGAAGCCAGGCCAGCCAGTCGAGTACGCGAAGCTCATGTACGACGACTGCTGACTTCAAGCCGTTCGACGCGATGATGGCCCTCTGGGAAGATGGCACGTCGAGGTGCGACTCGCAGTGTACGGTGGCCATGTACGAGACGCTGCACGGCGCCAAGCCCATGACACTCGACGCTGCAGTCGACGCACATGCTACTAAACCTAGAGCACCAGCAATACCTACAGAAGACGGCCAAGCTGCAGCAGGTGAAGGCGCACCAGACGCAGCAGTTGCAGCAGGCGGCGGCGCCGCAGATGCAGACGCAGTAGCTTCAGCAGTTGGTGATGGCTTAGGCGAAACGGCGAACGAGTTGTGGCGGGTTTCAGGTTCAACCAACGAAAAAGGCAAGGCCAATCAGCACCTCGCCGACGTGAAGATCAACGGCGCCCAAGTGTTCCAGATAAATGCCGTGCACTTCGGCGGAGACCCTGCGCCCGCTTTTGCATGGATGCGCGCTGCAGCGGAGGATGTCGTCGCAGGCCGCGCGACGATAGACGGCAGATTACAGAGGAAGGTGGACTTCACGCAGCATGATCCCGCAGAGCATGAGCGCAGCAGGTACTCAAGAGGCCGGCAGCAAAACGACCAGCTGCATCTGAAGTACTACTAACTGCCGAAGCAAAACGACCACGACCAGACGAGCCTGAGGACAAGGAGATCAGCGGGACCAAGAAGTTCGAGGAGCTCGGCGCTCGTGAAAAGGATTGGAGGATGAGGAGATCAGATGGTGACCATTAGGGAACTCATGAGGAATCGGGGGGACGAGGAAGCGAAGGAGGAGGACTAGGTGGTGGAGGATGGTGATCAGGAGACTCAGGACGATTCGTGGGGGGATAGAAGAGTATTGATGACCATACCCGCATCCTCCCCGAGGGAGCTGCAGATCCAGCTGCACCGGCACCGCCAGCAACAGCAGCAGCAGCTTCTACATCACCGCCCTGCGTGGCGATGGACAAGTGACCCGCTGGCCAGAGAACAGGTCTGCCTCCTCATCCTCGCTCTCCCCCTCCAGAGATCCCCCCCCCATAGTACCCGCAACACATGGCCTCTCGAGCGTTCAGCTGAAAGTTTAGCTGTTTGATGGCTCAGCGGGCCCTGGTCGAACATCCTAGCAATACCCTGAGGGTGTGGAACGGATTCTGAACGCTGCGTGCACCCCGCCAGCCCATCCAGAACAGATATCACATCACCCGTATGGATATTACATGGCGGAGCTCATCTTCATCTCGATGGGGCAATTGCATCGCGGTAGGACCCCACCCCGTTCAGACCCAAATGGGCTGGGTATATAGATGCTCGCCCCCCCCCCACATGATCATACAGCTTCGTCTTTTCGTATTATTATTCTTCTTCGTATCATTATTCCTATGCGTTGTCTTAGTTTTCTTCGTATTCAGCGTATTCTTCATCTTCTTATGTTGATTCTTCTTCGTTCTTTCGTAGGCGTCGTCCTCATCGTATTCCTCGCCTGCTGCTGCCGCTCGTGCCCCTTCCTCTCCTGAGGAGGAGGAGGAGGAGGAGGAGGAGGAGGAGGAGGAGATGGAGGAGGAGGAGGAGGGGGGGGCGACCATATCAATATATCATCCCCATCGCGCGCGAGAGGACGGTCTCCGTTCGGGCGCGCGGCGCGCGCGCGCGCGCGAGCAGCCCCGAGAGAGCGCCCAAGGGCCGACGCGCGCGCGCGCACCGAGCGGCACCGCCCGGGCGGACTGGGCCGCGCCTGGTCGCCCGAGGGGGCGAGCCTGCACCTGTGCAAATGCTGGCCATCGCTCGGACGTCCCTTTCCTGTGATTATTTGTCGGTTTCGTGCGTGGTTTTTTCGCCACATGATCAAGGATGCTCCCCGGTGGTCCTCGCCGAGGGAAAGATGCACGCGTCCGAGCGATGCCAAGAATGCAGAAAACTGCCAGAGGGAGTTGGAGGCGGCCCCCCCCGTTCCAGGTGAGACTGCCATGCCTCGTTCGTCCGTTGTTTGCGTTTTGGCTGGAACACTTTGAGCAGACGCCAGCGCCCCAAGATCTAGCCAGCGGGCGTTGCCATGGCGTCCTCCGACTATGTCGCCGAGGATGCGAATCGATGTAATAGAGAAGGCCATCGAGCCCGCAAGAGCCGAGACAGGGGCCCCTACCCTACCTGATTCACAGGCCCAGGCCAAGGCTGCAGCTGCTGCAGCTCCCGATGTCATCGACCCCGATTCGCCCTCGTCCGAGACACCCATGCTGCACGACGACTCGAAGGGCCGCGTCGCACAAACCTGCAGTACCCGAGGACGCCTCGAAGGTGGGCCGCGGGAACTCCTCTTCCCGCTCCTCCTCCCGCTCTTCCTCGTCCTGCTTTCCTCCTCCTCCTCCTCCTCCTCCTCCTCCTCCTCCTCCTCCTCCTCCTCCTCCTCCTCCTCTTCCTCCTCCTCCTCCTCCTCCTCCTCCTCCTCCTCCTCCTCCTCCTCCTCCTCCCTCTCCTCCCCCTCCTTTTCCTCATCCTATGTTTTCCCCGCCGTGGGACGCCTGGGCCCGACTGGCGGGCTGCACTGGATGACTGTGCCTCTGGCCCGCCTTTTAGGTGATGGAGCAACTGTCTGCCCCTGGGTCCGCCGAGCTCTGGCTAGTTTCAGCGGTTCACCCGCTCGGCCTCGCCAGACTCCCATCCATGACCTCCAGAGGGCCGCTCCTGAACATTCCAGCCGTCCCCCTCCAAGTATCAGCTGCACCGCTGCCGCATATGGGGTAGCAGAGGTAATGGGATAGGAGATGGATGGGATGTTGCTTTCCATTTCCCTAGGAGACCGAAGTCGGCGCGGGCGGGGGCAGCGCTGGGACCGGCGCCGACCTGGACGGCAATGCCAAGGGTATCGAGAAGGTCACGGTCGACAACAACGAGGTCAGGGACGAGGGCAACAAGGTCGCGGTCGAGGGCGACAAGGTTACGGACGAGGACAAAAAAAACACAAGGACATCATGGGCACCAGCGCCGAGAAGGACGGCATCCAGCAGGAGAGCTTCCTGATCTCGGGCAGCGACACGTCGGGCCAGATGTTCGGCAAGCTGTTCAACCTTCAGATGAACTCCATACCAGCTACCAACGCCGATCACGATTACGAGGAGGACGCAACTAACGAACATGAAACGGATGAGGAGAAGGAAGAGGAGAAGGAGGGAGAGGAGGAGGGGGAGGAGAGGTAAAAAGGGGACTAGAAATCTACGATGCCCATCCCCATTCGTCCCGTTTTGCCCTCCTCCTGTTGCATGAGGTGTGTAGCTCTAGCGCATGACATGAGGGGGGAGGATGCGTGGCCCACCCCTCTAGGACCAAGAAACTCTTCACGGAGACGGCTGGGGCCTTCGCGGACGGCATCAAGGCCACCGAGGACAAGGAGAAGATGGCAGACATCACTGCAGCAGAGCTATGCGCTCTTGGCCCAGGCAGCGAAGGCCAATTTCGTATTCCTTGCCAATTCGAGCTTGGACAAGGCCTTCGCGCGGCACATCAATCACAACTGGCCCAAAGAGGACCAGGACAAGTACTGGCAGCTGGGCAACAAGCAGAAGAAGGAGTGGCGGGCCCCGTGGACGAAGAACAAGTGAAACAGCCTAGCCGCGTCTAAGGAGAGCACAGAAAGCTTTTCGGATATTGATCTGAGCGAGTACGAGTCGCTCAATGTTGACAAATTGGTGGTCGCACAGGAGGATGGCGCCCTGCACTGATCAAGGGGTGCATGCAGATTGCGCGGCAACGCACTGCCCAGGGCCAGCCGTGGGTGAGCACCAGCGACCACAGCGGCAGGTTCGTGTTCAAGTACCACAGGAGGAAACAGAAGCAGGCGCGCAAGAACGAGTGGCTGAAGAGGCAGATCGAGCAGGACAATCCCATCGTGCAGCTGCGCAAGGGCAACGAGGACGAGACTCCGCGCAAGATCCCGATGCCCAGAGCTGCAACAGTATCGGAGGAGATCCATCGTAAGCCCGACTCCGCAGATGGAGCGATGTCGGGATCGTAAGCTCCATGGTCAGCGGGGGCAACGTCATCGGGGACAATGTCACCAGCAACGGGCAAGGGCACTGACAAACGTAGAGGGTGCCAAAAAAGCCTGGCGGCTTTTTTGGCTCCCTCCCTATGCATTTATTTGTAAAAGAAATTCTTTTGCATTCGTTGTGGGGTGGTGGTATTCCTCCACAAAAGGAATGTATTTGTATTCCACACCAAAAGGAATCTTTTGGTACCCCGCCACAAAAGGAATCCTTTTATATTCCGCCACAAATGGAATCCTTGTGTATTCCGTCACAAAGGGGACCATTTTGTATTCCACTACAAAAAGAATCCTTTTGTATTCCGCCACAGAAGAAATCCTTTTGTATTCCGCCACAAAAGGAATTCCTTTCTACTCCGCCACAAAAGGAATCCTTTTGTATTCCGCTACAAAAGGAATTCCTTTGTATTCCGCCACAAAAGGAATTCTGTTGTATTCCGCCATATAAGGAATTCCTTTGTATTCCGCTACAAAAGGAATCCCTATGTATTCCGCCACAAAAGGAATTCCTTTGCATTCCTCTACAAAAGGAATTCCTTTGTATTCCGCGACAAAAGGGATGCTATTGCAATCCATATAGATGCTGGAAACATCGTGTTTTCACAGGGATTCAGAGAATTTCAAAGAAAACAATAAACAACAATTAGTTTTACATGTGTTTTCTCAGAGATTCAAAGATTTTCAATTAAAAATCTTGTTTTTTTTTCATTGCCAGGCACAGAGATTCCATAGATTTTAATGATGTTCCAACTATGGGTATTGTTTTCATTGAAAAGACTGTCAAACACAATGTTTTCTTTGTTTTTTTAACAGAAAACCAAAGATAACCTTGTGTTTTTCACAGAGATTTCAATGATTTGCAAGAAATGTATGAAATCTCTGTGAAAGCACCAGGTTTTCTTTCAAAACCAAAGAAAACATTGTGCTTTCACAGAGATTTAATACATTTCTGGATAATCATTAAAATCTATGTGAAAACACAAGGTTTTCATTATTTTTCCAATTTTTTTTATAAGAAAAAAACATTGTTTTTGACAGTCTTTTCAATAAAAAACAATACCCATAATTGGAAAATCATTAAAATCTATGGAATCTCTGTGCCTGGCAATGAAAAAACAATGTTTTTTTCATTAAAAATCTCTGAATCTCTGAGAAAACACCAGTAAAACTAATTGTTTTTTTTTTTTAAAAAAAAAAAATATATTTTCTTTGAAATTCTCTGAATCTCTGTGAAAACACAATGTTTCCAGCATCTGTATGGATTGCAATCACATTCCTTGCGTGGCGGAATACAAAGGAATTCCTTTTGTAGAGGAATACAAAGGAATTCCTGTTGTGGCGGAATACAGAAAGGAATTCCTTTTGTAGCGGGATGCAAAAGGATTCCTTCTGTGGCGGAATAGAAAGGAATTCCTTTTGTGGCGGAATACAAAGGAATTCCTTTTGTAGCGGAATACAAAAGGATTCCTTTTGTGGCAGAATAGAAAGGAATTCTTTGGTGGCGGAATACAAAGGAATTCCTTTTGTGGCGGAATACAAAAGGATTCCTTTTGTGGCGGAGTACAAAGGAATTCCTTTTGTAGCGAAATACAAAAGGATTCCTTTTGTGGCGGAATAGAAAAGAATATTTTGACCCCGCAATACCTGCATCCACCGCAGGTCCTATGAGCACCGCGGAGACGGCGGAGGAGAGCGCAAAGCGCGGAAATCTCACTGATCAAGGGAAATGTTGTGCTACTTTCCTCGCGCTGGTTTTGCAGAGAAGCTGAGCGCGCGGTAGCTAGCAGCTACCCTAGGAGCGCTAGCGAGCAGCCAGCTTAGGGCGAGAACGAGGAGGAGAGGGAGGAGAGAAAACATTTGATGGCGAGCAGCCATCTTGAGACTCATAGCCGGTCCCCGTCTGGAGTGAGGAGAACAACCAAAATACTTTGAGGTACTTCAGAGACCGCAGTAATATCATCCAGCATTGAACTTACTACGCACTGCACATCATCAAGAAAAAAATCCATTCGCCGCCCATTCTCCCTTCCACCTCTGAGCGTACCACAGCTCTTCAACCGGACTTGAATCTGTCAGGGCGGCACGTTTCATATAGCAACGTCTGCTTTTGTAAGTTGGAATATCTATGCGGCCGAAAAGACCATTCGAACCAAGAATAGCACAACTCTTGAACTCATTCCTGAATAGCTTAGAAGGTGTCCCACCAATCTGAGCAGTTGACCGGCCATCAACAGCAAAAGCCCGCATGACCGAGTTTATGTTATCCACGCGACCTCTATGGGCATCTGCGTATTTGTATGTAGGCCACTTATGCAAAGACGTTTCACTGACGATGCAGTGCAAGTTGATATCTTCTGCAATATTATCATTCAACTTGTTCTTCGCTGCGGCGGCAAGCAATCCACCATCTAATGCGTGTACCAAATAAGAAATGGCATTTGACGCATGCAAAACTATATTTTCAATTGCAAGCCGAACAGATAAATGTTTCCATCCCTTCTCTTTGCTTGTGCGCACTACAGTATCATTGAAATTGCCATCCAATGCGTCGTCTCCAGCAATTATCCAAATATCTGTAATGTCATAGGTGTCCGAATCGAAACGCTTTGTCGGTTGAGGGGGTGGGGTGATCGATTTTGGGTAATCCCTGACACTGAGATCACCATCGTCTTCCTCATCCTCCCACCGCCTCTTCTTGCTAGTTAACGCTAAGGATTTAGACTTCGCTGCCCTCGTTGCTTCTGCATCGGTTGATATGTCCAAGGGCATGCCATTTGAGCTGGTCTTGAGGTCGCCGAAACATTGCCCCTCGCACTCGTCTTCTGAAGAAGAAGATGATGACGAACTGTCCTTAATAGTTGCTCTCTGTCCGCCAGTTTCATGCGTTGTTTGATAACCACTATAAAAGTTCCCAGCGTATTGACACCCATAATAATTGCCAGCATATGGATAATGCACAGGAACGCACACAATTGGTTGAGGATGCGCTGAAGAAGAACCGTCGTTTGAACATTGATTATTTTTCTTAGCAAAGGGTCCAGATTCGAGGGCGAGTGCAGCCTCTGGGAATCAGCTTTTCCAAATCCCAATTACTCCACCTCCTTTCTTTTTGGCTGTCGCGAAACCGTTAAATTGTGCGTTGCCTTCAAGTCTCCCCATAGAGCGTCTCCAAATGAATCCCAACTTGAAGATCTACTGATAGCATCTGGCGCCGGCCCCGCTGTGCCGACGATGCGGCGCAATTCCTCCATGAGAGCTTTCAAAGAGGATATCTTGTGCCACGATTGCCACTGATGATCTAGCGGCAATATAAGAACAATTGCATCTGCGGTAAGACAGGGGAAAGAGGGAGGGAGATAGTGGGAGCGATAAGGATAGACGAGGGGAAGGGAGAGAGAGGGATCCGCAAGCCCCAGCGCATCGCAGAATAGCCAATGCAAAAGGGGGAGAAGAGAAGGATGATGATATTGATTATGATGAATGATACTTTTTGAGGCGCAACTTGAACGGTGAAACTGTTGTAGGATGTGCCTCTGTCACTATGAAAGCGATCAGTCTTCTTGCGCGCGCAGCGCCTAACTTGAAAGCGAAAAGCTTTCTTGTGAGAACAAGCAGTCCTCTTAATGAATGGGAATAACTCCAAGTTAATTACTTGCCCGTGCGAGCCCGCTTCTTGCTTACTGCCGGAGTGAAATCCTTCCTGTGCTTATCAGAACGACAGAATCGGTTGCGCCACACGCAGAACTGCCTAAGGAGAAATCGGTAGTGAGCTCTTCGCATTGTGTATAGAAACCGCAATTTGTTCAACTTTGACCAGAACTGTTCGGCAGCTTGAGAATTGCAAGTCGACTTCTTCTTCGGGAAACGAGGCGTATCACATTTGTGTATTTTCCAATGGAACCCATCGAGATAGCAACAAGGTTCCTTTCCAGTCGTGATACATGCAATTGCAATCTCCAACGTAATCGCGAACTGCAATTTTAGATTTCCTTAGCTGTCGCAACGCTTCCTTCTTATATTCTGAGCATTCACAATTCATCATTTCTCCCAGGTGGAGAACTGCATTTAAGGCCCCTTCTTGGCCTCTCTTCTTCATGTCCATTGTAACCCAGAGACCTCCAATTCTGGTTTGTTTCTCTTTAATTACGGCAACCTTTTTGACGCGCTGGCATCGTCGATCCTTTTTGTTTACAACGGGTCTGCCATTCTTCTTGTATTTCTTGTTGAACTTCTTCTCGTCCTCCATTGCGATGCGCGTCGCCTTCTCGTTCCCATCAACAACGACGTCTTTAGGGTTATTGATCTCACCACTTCGCTTGAAGTCTATGTCGTGTTTGGCCGCATTGAAGATCTCAAAGAACCCTTCGTTCTTTACGCCATAGTCAGGGTCTTTCTCTGGAACGGGATCTGTAATGTCGAAATCGTAAACGCCTTCTTCTTGAAGCCTGAGATAACAACACAAGGCGTCGTGAATCTTACGGCCGAGAAAATTCTCCATGTGATTACCTTTTTTCTTTTCTGTTTTCCCTTTTTCCTCGTGCTGTGGCTTCCAATCAGGATACGCAAGCAAAATGGCCGCTGCTTCCGCTCCGGCTGCTTGAGCAGAGCGACACGCACGATGCCAAAGTTTACGCAAATAACGCCATCTGAAACCCAAGCCCGGGTGCAACAACATAACAGTTTGATCCGTGACGTTGTCTTTTGTCCAGAAATTTAATCTCATATTATGACTCCGAGCGTAGTTGAGCTTATGAATTGTCCGGCACTTCTGGTTCGTGCATATTTTCGTTCCATGCTTGACGCACTCCCAAGCAGATCCGTTCCAAACCGTGGCTTCGTGATCTCGGCCTGCACCCGTTTTCTCTTGAAGCACAGAAGAGCAGCAAATACATTTGGCAAGAGTGCAGTACTGCATGCCGGCGAGAAGCCGACTTATATAGAGCTCGCGAAAAAAACTAACTTGCGTCGAATTGGCAATGAGCCAATTTGTTTCGAGCCGATGGCTACTGCGGAGACACCAGGCAATATTGACATCGCAGCGATGTGGAAATCGTAGACATGATTTAGCAGAACTGCCAACTATTATTATTTTTTCTGAACGCAATATCAAACCGAGTCTCTCCTGCATCGCTAGCAGCGACACTTTGCAAGCACGCGCGTGAGTTTCGCCGCTAGCAGCGGCATTTATATACAAACGCTCTGCACTACTTTCGCTGCTAGCAGCCGCATTTATATACTTAGTTGACCAGCAGTCAATCTCGTGACTTTCCAAAATTATAAAGTTATATCGTACAATGCAAACATTGTCAGCAAGCAGCTGACTTGAACTCACGTCGCAGAGTTGCGAGAACCGCTATCAAGGCAAGTTGCATTTCTTACATGCCCTCACGTTGGTGACCAAACACGTCCTCCTCCTCCATGTCGACGTTGCTTGGGCGAGATCCCGCAGACACTCCCGCGCTAACGCGAAAGTCATGAACAGCTTGAGCCAGCTCCTGCTCGGCAATTTCCTGCCGCGCTTTCTCCATGTCGTTATTTTCGTCAGCCAGCTCTGCCTCAGGCGTGGCCCTCTCTCCTTTCTTGGGTGCGCCGGGGCGCACTCGTTCCTCTGCCTTGTGACGCTTCCTCTCGGGCGTATCAGCAGTCAGGTCAAACTCGCTTCCGTGGTGAGGCTCTGCTTTCATTGATAGAATGCGCTGCCTTTCTTGCGTGTCCTCGAGGGTGCCACAAAACGCATTCGGAGCTGCATTCACGCTGCGATCCAAAGAGCTAAACCCAGCAGCCGTCAGTTAGGGATGGTCGTATGATGGAGACGCCATTGATGGATCATTGAACAATCCTTTGGAACCCCGTGCAGATGCAGGCCTGATCGTTCTGGAACGGGGAATCGGCTCACGCCTCATAGCCCTGCTCAAATATTCCAACGACCACTTCGCATCGTCATGGTATTTCGGCGGGACCTCGGTTAACTGTCCATTTTTCCACTTCTGCATGATAATTTTCACTTCTGGTTTACATTTATCCATCTCTTCACCATCCGGCCAATGAATGATGGGAACGTCCACCAACTCCTTTGTATCATTGCGGTGGATGATGCCGTCGCGAGCGATGACGATGGTGTCGAAACGACGCCTGAATGCTATCCAGTCCTCTCCGTCCGCTTCTTTATCAATTGACGGCATAATAAGCTTCTGCCGATCTTTGTCGGAGATTTTATATTTCCGCGCAATTTTTTGGGACACTTTACTGTCGTACTGTTGACTTACTGCCTGGCGGCACGAATGCATGTCGAAGCCAGATCCGCCCCATCTGGCGCATAGGAGGGCGTCTACCTCAGCGGGGCACAACAGAGCTTTTACAAGATCGGCGCCGAGCTGATAGAACTTTCCGCCATCAAAGATACACGGCTTGAACACGGTGTTTCTTTCGCCTCTGAACATATCAATGAATTTGGCAGTCGCCGCAGCAGGTTGCAAGTCATCTCTTTTCTCTGTTGATATCCAATGGTTGGACGCCATGGAACCGTGCGTCCTTGAACGCAAGCTTTTACCACATTCCGAAATTCCGACCCATAGATTTCCATGCTCCGTATGTGTAGCAATTTCAGAACCAAATCCAAAAACCACGGTTTCAAATCCTTGTAGGTCGTAAAATTGAAATTAATCGCCCTGGCCGTAGAGACGCCTCTCGCACAACATTCTAAGAACGCCCTGCACTTTGCTTCTGGCCAATCCAAGATTGGGCTTTCTGGCTTTTTGGTCCACACGTCGACCCACTCTGCGAATTGCCCCTCCTTGTTTGAGGACGGCCTCATCTTTCGCATAAATGCATATCCAGCTGAGATTTTGTTGAAATCAACGATCTTCTGTACTTCGCCATCTCCTTGCCATTTGCCGCGCCGAATCTGAAACCCACCAAGCCCTTCGAATATCTTCTGGGATATCTTTTTCGAGCTCCAAGGGTTGCGAGGCCACCGGCTGTGGCAGCATGCGTTCCCGCACGCCAATTCTTCCGCCACTTTGATCAACTTTTGCTTCTCTTCGAACATAATGTGTTTGATCACGTGCCACTTTTCGCCGGCGGGCGCAATCGCCAACTGCGTAGCGCGCGCTACTTGCCACGAACTCGAAGGACCGAACGGTTGCGGTAAAGTGTTGTAGCTGCCCGTCTGCATTTGCTGTGCTATCAATCCTTTCACGTGGTCACTGTAACTGCCGCCCCACTCGTCACTCCGCTCGCTATTTCCATGAAAATCCTTTGAAAGCTGCTCGATGATATTCTTTGCGTCGTCGTCGAACTTCCCATCCCAATCTAGAATGTAATCAACCACCCACTTGTTCTGTTGATTAATGTTTCCATGTGGATATGGGTAAATAGGCAAATCAGATATTTCGGTCTCAGCGGGCGCCTCAAACTTGATAATCGGATTTTCCGTGGTAAACTGCAACTTCTGGTTGGTAATGTGCTTATCCGTATCTGCCAGGATTTGATTCGTCTTCCCTGGCGAGTCCAATACAACGCCCAATGTTTTCATGCCGCCGCATATGACGTTAGCCATCAGCTAACCTTCTTGCCAACAAGCAGTCAGCGTAGTTCTGCTGCTGCCTCGGTTTGAGCCTCTGAGGCGAGGAGAAGGAAAGGAGGAGGCAAATGATAATAATGTTAATACATAACGAAAATGGATAACGATACAATAAATGAATATTATGAGAACGATACATATCATACTCGATTATGATAAACGAATTGAAGCGCAGTTATCTTCAGAATGCACTCGGCGCATTCTCTGGAATCTCTTGTCGCGCCAGCAATCTCCCTTTCCCAGCGGCAGGAATCGCAGTTACCTTCGGAATGCACTTGGCGCATTCTCTGGAATCTCTCGTCGCACCGGCAATCTCCCTCTCCCAGCGGCGGCCGAAGACGCAAAGAAACCTTCGACATTCTGAATCAGAGAACAGGGGGTCCCAGAGCGCAAATGATGATTATGATAATGATAAATATAATGCAATATGTATAAATATGTATTGAAGCGCAATTATCTTCAGAGCGCGCTTGGTCACTCTCTGTCGCAGCGGCGGTCTCGTTCCCAGCGCCGACTGAAGAGGCATGGGCTTCCAACACTCGGAATCAGATGTCGCAGCGGCGGCTTCGCTCCCAGCGCCGACAGAAGGCAATGGACCTCCCGCGCTCGGAATCAGATGTCGCAGCGGCGGTCTCGCTCCCGGCGCCGACAGAAGAGGCAGGAGGCTTCCAACACCCAGAATC
>CAUYUJ010012525.1:394385-404385 GCA_963575745.1 Prorocentrum cordatum | reverse complement strand
AACATATCCCGAGCGATGGTCGGCCAGCGCTTCCCATCGCGCTCTATTGCCACGGTGCAAGATACACCGAATCTGCCGACACGGGATCACGATGCACGCTGCCCAACTACAGGGTGCACAACTTAGTCTCATACTCAAGAGACCTGGTAGCCACCCAAGCTAAATCTAGAGCCTGCAAGTGTGGTTGCAGGGGCCGGTGTTTCATGTTCCCAACAGTTCAATGTATAGCATGGCGTCTGGAACAGAGCCCCCGGGGCCTCAGATGCCCGCGCAGGTGCGACGATGCAGCTCGGGGCCCACGTGATCTTTATGGCGCCCAGGCAGGCGAGAGAATTGCTGCGCGGCATCTGCTGGTTGATATTGGGGGCGACTGGTCAGCGCACGCTACCGATTTCGCTCCACCGACCTGGCGGACGCACCGCGAGCCGCGTTTCTGGCGTCTTTCAAAGAAGCCAGATGCACAATTACCGCGACCATGCACAGACACCGCCGCCGCCGGCACGCCATACAAGATGAAGTCGATATAAAGCTCCGCGCCGCCCCTCAAACACTAGACTCGCATCCCTCCGCGGGGGGGCGTACGGAACCCAATGTTCTCACTCTCCCCTTGAGCTCCAGAAGATGTGCTACGCGTAGATGCGCTACACTGCCTGCGCTTAGGCGCGGTCTTGGTAATTACTCAGTGAGCATTCTTTGCGGGCAACTTTGGGCGCGAACGCGCGGCGGATTCCAAGGCCGAGAGGGGCTGCTGTGGAACTCGGGACTTCTCGGATCGAAGCCCATGTCAATTTCTGGCGGCACCAGTCAAGCGCGGCACCCAGGGGCCGTCGCGTCCAGAGACTCACGCGTAACATGATTGATTATGACAGCTGTCGTCGATGAAATTGAAGGCAGCAGAAGCCGGCGCTCATCTTCCATTTGCTGTGAATCTCTGCAGGTGCTCTAGCAATGATATGGCGAATGAGTGGCCATTGCTTCTCACGGGCGAGACCCAGCAAAACTATGTGATTTTGCTAAGGAATTCCTCCGAGTTCCCCCGCCTCATGTTCATCATAAGTTAGTCGAGCCGGCCGTTCGGCGCGCTTCCCTTGCCAGTGCAGCACGCGCAAACATGAGACATACTGAAACACCACATGCGCATCCACCCGCCCCTCCGCGCAGCGAAGCATGGGAGACCGCGCTGCCACAAGTGCTTCTCATATGGGAAGCAAGACGCGGGCCCCGCCCCCTGTCGGCAAACGCGCCGCCCTTTATCGAAGGAAGGAATGGGTGCCGACAGTCGAGGCAGACGCGCGTTTTATTTCTCACGCTGACGAATCCCTCAATCAGATAATTGCCGGCCAAGCTGCTGCGCCCCATCGGGGGAGGTGGGGGCATGGGGTGATTTTTCGGTCCCGCCTCATTCCACGCGTCGAAGAAGGCTCTTACTGGGCAGCCATGTACATGGCCCTCAGATAAATGGAGGTCGACCAATGCCCCCGTCCCCCCAGTCCCCCGTTCGCCTATCCATCCGCCCCAGTACTCTCCATCGACCGCGGCTCGGGACGATTGAAAGAATATGCAGTGGATCGAGTAGGCCAGGGCGCGAGCTGGCGACGCCCTCCATGAGTTCGAGATCAAGGTCGTTCACCCGCGCTGCGGTCTGGGACCACGCTCAAGCGCCATGGCAGCGCATCGATAATGAGTTGTTATATCTCGGCGACAGCGACCTCTTGCGACAACAGGTTCTGCGCCCGAGCCCCAAGTCAGCCAGTGTTCACTGTGGCGGCGTCAGCGGTAATGTCGATGAAATCGACCCTAAAACCACTCCGACTGTAAATTCTATTTTGGCAACGCCCCCGTTTCCACGGAAATGGCACACTACAACAAAAAAGCTACGGAATCGCTGGTTTCGGTGAAATGAACTCCGCCCCGTTGATCACGGTCCTCATGCGTATACATTAAGGATCTGGCGAGTCGGAGCGAGTGTTTCGTGGTCGTCATCGTCGAGCTGCCGCGCGCTACTCTAGATGAGCAGGCAACACATAGCGGGGAGAACAAACCAGCCGATGATATCTGATCATGGGTCATGGACGCCCTTCCGCCCCAATGGGTCGCGTGGAAATCTCATGCATGCTCGCGCTGTCGCCGTCCCAATGAGAAGAGGTGGCGGACCCAAATCGCGCCCTCATTATATGGCATGGGTGCTCGCACGCGCCCTGCGTGCACGAACGCCGCGAAGCGTCGACGCGGTTTGTCCCCCTCGCCCAACCCAGGGCGTTCATGCACGCCCGCGACATCCGCTTGTTCACGACGCCGCGGCCCGATGGGCTGCGTGGACGGGGGCACCGCAGGGCGCGCGAACGCATGGTCTTTGTTGTAAGGCGCGCTGCGTAATTGCGACTACGCCGCGCGCCCACCGCAGAAACCGCGCGCGCGTTCATATTTACACGATGCTTCAGAACCCGAAGTCCCTCTGGCTCCGCGGACTTCCCTCGACTGCGACATCGGCGCCTGCGCCGACGACCTCGAAGACCAGGCGCGCGCGCAAAAATCACCTCCTCGCCCACCTCCCCCCGCGGACCCCGCCCTCAGCTCGCCTCCCTCCACCTCCAAGCTTCCCCTTCGAAGGTCTCGAACACCCCCCCCCCCCCCCCACGCACACCTCGCCTCGCCGCTCCGCCCCAGAGGCCAGCAACTTGAAGGTTCGCCGCCAGTACCTGGACGATATTGTGGCTGAGCACTGCCAGCAGGAGGACGTCGACCCCGCCCCCGCCCCCTTTGTCCTCGCAGTGATATCGGTTAGGCGCCGCGCCCAAAATATTTGTTCGATAATATACTTTGGGCACGGCGCCCAACCGATATCTTCGCGATCCGATAGCCTCCTCGCGAAGAGGCGGTTGCAGTGTTCGACTTGGGTCAGATGCCGCGTTCCCAGAAACCTGTGATTTCCCGACCATGTGCAATTCGGAAAGTCGCAGGTACGTGGGCGTGGAGGTTGGAGGCCATATGAGACGTAAGGGCGACATGCATGACGAGGGGGATGCAGCGCGCAACAATTCGCAACGTCGAGAACGGCACGTGCATGCGATAAGGCGGTGTGGAAAAGCGAATGGAAGAGGAGGAGGAGGAGGAGGAGGAGGAGGCAGAGGAGGAGGCAGAGGAGGAGGAGGAGGAGGAGGAGGAGGATGCTGTCCTGGTTTCAAGGTCCTGATCCAGGGCCGGCCCCTGGCCCCGTGCAGGGCCCTGGTCCCCTCCGCGTCTTGGGCGCGGGATGCAGGGCTGAGTGGCATGTGGCTGGCGGCCAGCCAGGCGCTGTTCGACGCAGCCCTCGCGCCGTGACGGGCCGGCGGCTTTGGTCGAGGGGCGCTCGCCATCCCCACCTCGACCGCTTTTGGACTGAGGAGGCGAAGTGCAAGATCGTCGGCACTGGCCCAGAGATGTGCGACTTCATCCCCAGCGCAGCCATCGAATCAGCTAGAATGCAATCGACATATGTTCCTGTTCTCGGGCTTGTTCTGTCGCGCGTGCGGTCGGGGCTGAAGAGCTCCGATGAAATCGACAAAGTTTGGACGGGCCAAAGTCAAGGTGCTGTTGCGTAAGTTTGCCTACCCCATCGACTGATCATGTGCATTAAGCAGTGTTCCAGTGGGTCGAGAAAAAACAGCACCTGCTAAATGGAAGGATGACGCAAATGATGACTGTGAGGACGTCGACACGAGCACGAATGAGTTAATCCCAGACGCTTCGTCAAGCGCCCCCAAGCGCCGCCAAGAACGGAGCCCGACGCGCCTGCAGCCCCTTCGAGCCCGGGCACGTGCCCGGCGGCGCTCGGCGCAGCCCAGGCGGCCGCGTCCGCGCAGGCACCGACCTCGGCACGCCGCCCCAGCGCGGCGTGGCGCCCGCGCGGCGGCCGCAGCGAGACAACACGGGCGGCGAAGGCGAGAGGCGCGGCGGCCGCCGCGGCGCCGGAGACGGCGGCGGCCCCAGCGGCAGCACCCCCGCGGCGGACGGGCAGCCCCCCGCGCCCACGGCGCCGCCAACGACGGCCGGAGCGCCGGCGTCGCCAGCGGTGGCCGCACGCAGCCGCCTGGAGAGCAGCTCGAGCCCAGGCGACAACTCAAGCAGCAGCCCGGCCTCGACAGCGGCGCCGGCGACAGCACCGGCCTCTCCGAGAGCCGGCGGCGACGCAGGAGGGGGCGCCGCGGCGGCCGCTGGCGCTCCCTCCGGCGGCACGGCTTGCTGGGCTTTCCCGGTCCTGGAAGTCGCAGCGGGTGTCCGGGGGGGGGCACGGGACGCGGGCCTCCTCCTGCAGAGAAGGGCCTAGCCGCCCGCGCCAGCCCCGTCAGCGACGCGACGGTCACCAGCCCCCGCGGCGGGGCTCAACGGAAGCCGGCCCCGGTGGGGCAACGGATCGCACTATTACACCGGCCCCGCTTGCGGGGCGACGGCCGCCGGCCCCACTGGCGGGGCGTCGGGAGTCGACTCTGGCAGGGCAACGGAGCGCGACGACGTCCTGCTGGTGCCGCTGGGTGCTCTCGAGCACGGCATTGAGGCCGAGTATGAGCGCGACTGGGCGTCCGCGCTGCCCCCTGCCGAGGACGCAGCCCCGCTGCTGCGGAGCTGATCACGCCGACGCCCTCGGCGAGAGTAAAGGGGCCTCAGGACACACAAATAAATACACACAAATAAAATGATTCCCCATATTTTCACATATTTTCTGGGTTTTTGTCTTCCCCCCCACTTCCCATATTTTCCCGTATTTTTCTGGGAGTCGACGATTAATTGTGTCTGTGTGTTTCTTTCCCTCCTGAGAGAGGGCGCCACCAGTTCAGCTCGGCCCCGCCAGCCCTGCCACGGTGGTGACCCCGCCGCGGCAGAGCGGGGCGTGGGCGGCGCCCGCGGAGAAGCGCGAGCGCTGGGCGGACGCCGAGGACGGCGAAGGCGACGCCGACGGCGGCGCCTGGGGCTGGCAGCCGCCGCCTCCCGCGCCGGGCGGCGGCGGCCAGCCCCAGGGCCTCCGGCGCTCTGGGGAAGCCGGCGAGCGGGCAGCGGCGCTGCGCCAGCAGGCGGCAGCCACGCGAGCCTACGCGGGCGCAGGCGCCAGCAGGGCGCGGGAGGGGGCGCGGCTTCTGGAGGAGGCTGCAGCGGGCGACCCCGCCGCCCACAAGCCCGCTGCGATGCTCGCGGCGGCCATGGCCCTGCCGGGCGACCGGGAAGGGCAGGCCGGCGCGGGCGCGCCGCCGCCCGGCGCTGAGCGCTCGAGCACGGCTCGTGCCGGCGCGGCCGCAGCTGCTGCGGCCTGCACCGGCGTGCGACTCGTACTGTGGCGAGGCGCCGCCACGCCGCGTGCTTGCCGCGGGCTGCGCGGGCCCCGGCGGGCGGCCGGGCGCGCGCGCGGGCGCTCCGCCCCCCCCTTCCTCCCCCCCCGCCTTCTCCGCGCCCGCGTCGTCCCTCCCCTTTTCTGCCACTGGGTTCCTCTTGCGTTGGTGAAACATGCGCATGCCATGCTGATGCCCTTCAGCTGCATGGGGAGACTCTGGGATCCCTTGGATCCTCGTCCTTTCAGGATCATAAAATTCACCATCGCCATCATCAGCGGCATCGTGGTTATCGGCATCGTCCCATCGCCGGCATCGCCACAAAAGGTCATCATCGCGATCGCCATCGCTCCTCGCCCATACCCGTGTTACTACCCCCTCAATCGTCGTTAACATCATCATTATCATCATCCTCATCGTCATCGTCATCGTCAGCATCAACATCATCATCCCGTTCGCCATCGGACATAATGGCCCCGGTCACCATCATCACCATCATGCTAATCACCGCCCACAGCGCATAACTCTAGAATCCATCAGCAGCACACCAGCACCAACACCATCTAGCACTCTACCAGCAGCATCGACAACAACATCGCCACCAGCTTGTCATCGACAAGCGTTCGCCCAGGAGCGCAGACGACGGCCCAGAGCCAATCTGCCGAATGGCGCACAACTTGCGAGAACTGGCAAGAAGACAACCGCAGACGCTCACAGACGTCCGAGACATCCCAAGACATTTTTTGTTGTTGTTTTTTTACGGCCGCAGGCGAACGCGCCAGCGGCGGGCGAAGTAGGTCGGGCCGCGACCGGCTTAAATTACCGACGGCTAACGCGCGCGACTAGGCGGCCGCGGCGGCGCCAGATGCAGCAAGCAGCAACTGCGACGAGGGTGAGGCAGATCCCAGGGAGAGCTGAACCCAGGGCACCCCAAGACATCCACAGACACACCCAAAATCACATCGCCTCCCGCACCTTCTGGAGGGGGGGGGCGGGAGGTGCAGGTGCAGATGCAGGGCGCCCCACGGCGCGACGCATCGCGCGGCCTGCGCCGGCTCCCGGGAGCTCCCACGGCGCCAGAGTGCCCGGCCTCGGGCTCAGTGAGGCCGACCCCCCAGCTTGATCCAGGAAGGCTCGAGCCCACAGCGGGGCAGCGGGAGAGAGATCTAGAGAGAGAGAGAGAGAAAGAGAGAGAGAGAGAGAGCAGAGGCAAGAGGCAAGAGGCACGAGCCACAGGGCGACGCTACAGGTGCACATCCAGTGCTCCCTGGCCAGGCCCCTCCTAAAGCCCAGCGGTGTATACGCCACGCCCTCCTGACTTGGCCAGGAGGGCGCATGCACAGCTCCTGGGCTCAGGATGGGCCTGGCCAAGGAGCCGTGGATACGCATAGACCTCGTCGCCCGAGATCAAGAGAGAGAGGCGGGGGGCAGCCCGGACACCGCTGGGGGTCTGTGGCAGCCTGGCGTCTGCAGCAAGCGACTGCATCTGGGCCGGCCGCTTTCCAGAACTGCGCGTTGTCCGCGTTGGGACCTGGGAGGCTCTCGTGCCGCCTTCGGTTCTTTTGAGCCATGTTGAGGCCTTCTTGCGAGCCTGTGGGGCCGTCTTGGGACGATCTCGGCGGCACCTCGAGCCCTCCTCTTGGCCTGTCGGGGGGATGCTTGCATGGGAGATCGCCGGTTGATGTCCCTTGATGTCCCATCTTGTCGGGCTATGGTGGGCCATCTTGAGGCCTTCTAAGAGCGATCCCAAGACATCACTGTGCTTTGAGGATGTCCCCAGCGAAATGGCCATTTTGGCTACTAGATGTCTGGGCCGAGGCCTACCAACCACCTCAAACTCCCCCAATTTCGGATACCCCGGCTAGCGCGTCGCACGTACGCGCGCGTTCTGTCACCCGCCGCCCCGTGCTCTGTTTCTCACGAAGGGGTGCTTGGCGTGCAGAGTGTTTTACGGCTGGAAGCACCGCTTATTAGCTCCCCATGGGGTCTCGGTCGATCCCGCTGGCCTACCTGAACAACACACAAAAAACAGATCCTCCGCCTCTCAAGCGCCGAAGATGCCTCCAAGATGGCCAAGCTGGCCAGGATGGCCTCCAGGACGGTCCCACAACGTCCCCAAGACGACCACGATGGCCTCAAGACGGTCCAATCTGCCCTCCTGGCGGCCCCGAGGCCCCCGAGACCCCAAGAGGGCTCCAAGATGACCCCCAGGCCCCCACGAGACCCCTCAGAGGCCCCCAAGAGGCTCCCAGGAAGACTCCAGGAAGCCAGAAGACGGCCTCATGAGGTTTCCTTTTCCTCCTCCTTCTCCTCGTCCTGCTTCTCCTCCCTCTCATCCTCGTTTCTCTGCCTCTCCCAGCTGTTTCCCCCAGGGGCTCCACAACGGCTGGGAGAACACATGGGCGATCCCAAAAACCCTGCACCCAAAAACGTGTCCATCTCGTGGGGGCACATCTTTTACTTTCGCCGCCTTCCGCCGAGCTTCCGACGGCTTCCGCCGGTGGAGGCGGCCTCGTTCTACTTCCGCCGACCTTCGGCCGCCCTTCCGCCGCGGGAGAGATAGCAACTCCTTTCAGCCTCGAAGGCAAAGCCCTTTCTGGAACGACCCACATGGCCCAATAGCTTGGCCAGACTTTGGCCCAACGTTTGGCCGCATGGGCACTCTCGAAGAGCAGGGGGGGGAGTGGGTCGCCGTAGGCGTCTTCGATCCGCCAGGAGGGCCGATCAGCATCCGTGAAGCAAGCCCTCCATCAAGAAAGAAGCAGAGAGGAGGAGGAGGAGGAGGAAGAGGAGGAGGAGGAGGAAGAGGAGGAGGAGGAAGAGGAGGAGCAAAACCAGGGCGAGGAGGAGCAACAGCAGGATGGGGCAAGAGAGCAGTTCAGTCCAGAGCAGGGGCTACGGGAGAGCCAGGCGTCGGGACATGGACAGGGCACGGCGCACGAGCAGCGAACGGCGCACGGAGTGGGCACGGCACCTGGAGTGAGCAGGGCAAGGCACGAGGAGGCTGGATGAGCACGAGCCGAAGGAGAATACGGTGGGTCGCCTAAGCTGGTGCGCCGCGCCCCGCCATGCGCGACGAACGGTTATACTCCGCGCCGCGCGACCCCGCGCCGCCCCTCTCGGAGAAGGGCAGCCACGGCGGCCCAGACCGCGACGCGTGCAGCACGACTATCTTCGGGCCCCCGCGGGTGACCTGGACACATCACTAACGCGGGATGACGATCAATAAAAAGCATGGGGGAGAACGATTGAAAAAAAAGTTTTCTGCTGTTTCTGCACCCCGCTGCTGTTGACCCCGCTCCTTTCTCCTGGACCCCTTCCCTCCTAACCCTCCGCTTCGGCTCCGTCTGGCCCGTCGGCCGCCCGGGCGCGCGCCCGAGGACGGCGGCGGGGGAACGATGAACAAAAATAGCTTTCCAGCCCGCGGCCGGTTTTTTCTAATCATCATCCCGGGCGCCGCCGCGTGAACACGACCCCTGGTCATTTATTAATCGTCATCCTCCATTCACCCTGCATGGAGACAACAGAGCAGCAAGACGAACGCAGGCCCACCAGTCAGTCCGTACTCACCGCACATGACCTCGAGCGCCTGCTTCGCGAACGTCCAGTTCTTCGCGAAAGAGGACCAGCCCTCGCAATCGTTGTGGACGTCCTGTGGCGGACCCCCGTCTTCCGTCCAGCGCCACAGGGTACAAACAACTACTGACTGCTACGCTTAAGTCGGGCATGTCCCCCTACAGGGGGATGTTGGGCGAAATATTAGAAATAGTCAAACAATACCCCCAAAATGGTCAAACTATATTCAAAAAATGATTCCCACACTACTTGTTTAAAAACCATTTTTGAATATCCTCCCTGTAGAGGGACAGGCCCGACTTAGTGCTACGCTCGGCGACAGATCAACTCTTCAATCGCCACAGCATGCAACCAGCCGTGCCCCCCACGAGCTCTGGAACCGCGACCTGCCACAGCAACGCTGCCGCGCAGCGTGCAGCAGAGGAGCGCCCAGGCAGCTGTGAAACTTCAGAGGAGGAGGAGGAGGAGGAGGAGGAGGAGGAGGAGGAGGAGGAGGGAGGAGGAGGAGGAGGAGGAGGAGGAGGAGGAGGCAAACTCACTCACCCAACGTCACGCAACTTTGAGCTGCGCTCCCTTCCCTGGAACCCAGCTCCACTCCTGCCCTGGCACCCTCCGGAGACTCCGCCCGCCGCCGCGGGCGCGCGCCCGGGCGGCGCCGCTCGCAGGCGCTCCTCCCGCGCGGGTGGCCGCGCCGCCGCCCGCGAGCGGCCGCGTGAGCGGCCGAGCCGCTGTCTGCGCCGCCGCCCTCTCTCGGCCCGCCCGCGGGGCCGCTGCTGCAGCTCTGCTCGGCCTGGGCCCGGGCCCTGTCAGCACAACCAATTGAGGAATGAAAAAACGACCCTACCCTGGGTTACAAGTGCGCGGTCTGTAAACCTCCTGGGAACCCCAAAGCCTAGAGCCGCCAGGACGCGGCACATCACGCAGGGTTTACCCTGTCAGCCCACAGGAGTTTCAGCGCACAGCGCCTCGTAACCAGGGTAGGGACGTTTTTTGATGCCCTTGAACCGAAGCTTTGGAAGCGTGGAGAACCTGCAGCAGGGAACGGAACCACTGCTCCAGCACAGCGTCGCAGGGATCCACGAGGAGCCCAAACGAGCACGAAGACCCCTCCGAAGCCGAACTGG
>CAUYUJ010012525.1:381885-389385 GCA_963575745.1 Prorocentrum cordatum | reverse complement strand
AGACTGCCCGAAAGCGTCTCAAGAGTCTTCCGTGGGACCCAAGACGGCCTTGGAAGGCCTTTCAACATGATCACCATCACCATCACCATCACCACCACCACCACCACCACCGTCATCATCATCATCATCATCATCATCATCATCATCATCATCAGCAGCAGCAGCAGCAGCAGCAGCATCACCATCAGCATCATCATCATCCTCATCATCATAATCACCATCATCATCATCATCATCATCATCACCACCAGCATCATCATCATCATCATCATCATCGGCATCATCACCAACATCATCATCATCATCAGGATCAGCATCAGCAGCATCAGGATCATCATCAGCATTTTCATCATCGATTCGTTATCATCATCATCATCATCATCATCATCATCATCATCATCATCATCATCATCATCACCGCCATCATCATCACCACCATCATCATCATCATCAGCAGCAGCATCATCACCATCACCATCACCACCACCACCATCATCATCATCATCATCAGCAGCAGCATCAGCACCAGTGTCAGCATCAGCTGATCAGACGCATTAGCATCATTATCGTCATAATCATCATCGTCGTCGTCATCATCAGCAGCAGCAACATCATCACCACCACCATAATCGCCACCAGCATCATCATCATCATCATCATCATCATCATCATCATCATCACCAGCATCATCAGCATCATTATCATAGTCGTCAGTGTCATCGTCAGTATCGCCACCACCACCATCTTCATCAGCATCGGCATCATCATTATCATCAACATCATCATCATCATCTTCAGCATCACCATCATCATCACCATCACCATCATCATCATCATCATCATCATCATCATCATTATCAACATCAGCATCACGGATCCCCAAATACTGGAGACACGAACGGTCACACGTGACGGCCTCCCGTGCCCCCTCGAAGAAACGTCACCCAGAATGCTGGGTTGGCACGGTGGCAGGATTTCCCGCAGGCTGCTGGGTAAGATGCAAGGGAGGAGAAAGCAGAGTGAACCGACTACATTAAGCGTGTCCACCCGTCTGTCAGAGCGCTAACGCGATTCTCCCACGGGACATGAGCAACAACTTGACGTGCGGCGGGAAGAACTTCTCAGGCTCGCGCATCATGTGCAAGAAGCCGGGGAACATGCCTGGCTCTGTTAGAAGGGGTTGGAACCAGCGGAGGGCGAGGAGGATGATAAGCAACATGTGGAGGCGGCAATCAATACGAAAGAGCATCAGTGTCGGCAGTATTCCCTGACTGCCACACTCATGATAGATCCCATTGTCTTGCAACTACTCCAAGGTGATGTCGCTGTTGAAGGCCATTGGGGCATGATTGCAGCACATCGAAGTTTCTCCACTTCCTCATCCCTAGCTAGTGGGCCGAACAGGTGGGAGAGGGGGATGACAACGACGAGGGAGAGGTGTATCAGATCAGACAGCTGCTGAGGCAATAGTCTTGACGACTCCCACGAATAGACCTTCCATCGAACGGCTTCATCGAAGCTTGTCCCCTGCAGTCTGCTTTGAAATCTGTTCGCACGTAGGCGCCGTGTTCCATTCATCCTTCCCTGAAGTCGTCCTTCGATCCATAGCTTTGACTGTTATAAACAGTTTGCGACGCCATCACTATTGCACTGCGGCATTTCAACCAGCAAGGCCCGCTCGTGATCTAAGCTGCTGCTGGGGCTCTCTTCTCCTAGCGGTGGTCCACTCGCGGAATGGTTCCGGGTATTTAGTGAATTGGCATTTGCGTGCAAATGTACTTCGCACGATCGATCCTCGTCGCGCCCAGAATAGTTGTCCAACGCGTTTGTCTGCGTATCTTTGCTGTTATTTGTCCATTTCCGCTGATGGTCATTCCCACGACGCAAGAGCACACTTACTTATTAGTGTGAGGTCTGTGCCTGCTGGTCCGTGCAATGCTTTGCTTGATGCTACCCCCCAAGAGCCCGCGTTGCGAATGATCCACTTTTATGTCAAACATGTTGCTTGAGGAATAAGATACCTTACCGAGACAAATCCCAATGCGCGTGCAAATGCAGCTCAACAGAGACAACAAACCAATTGGTGCTCGGAAATATGCTGCGGGGCCCTCTCCCCTCCTGGCCTCGGGGGGTGTCTCCGTGACCCTGTAAAGTCGGGTGTAAGCTTTTGCGAGTGAGTCCGGTCGGAAGACAAGTCATCAGCCCCTCGCGCCGACGAGGAGGAGGGGGAGAAGGAGGAGGAGGGAGAGGAGGAGGAGGAGACGCGGGAGTGAGAGGGGGAGGAGGCGGAGGAGGACAAGGGGAAGGAGGAGGACAAGTGTAAACCTAAGACGCATCAGCGATGCTGCGAGAATCAATATCTCCAATCTCCCTCTCCACAAGTACATACAAGAAAATGTGTTCATCTTGGGATGGGCCTCGTTGGAAAACAACCGTCTGAGAATCCTCAATCGTGCCAAAACACCGTTCGTGGGATTTCAACGCAGCGAATCAACGTGACTGATGCGCCCTGAGAAACCCTAAATCGTGCCAGAAAACCATTGCTGGGAATTCACTCCCGCGAAGCAGCGTGATTGCTGCGTCCTGACAAATCCTGACTCGAGCCAGGTCACCATTCCTTGGGCCTCAAACCTGCGAAAGCCTCAAGCTGCTGCAAACTTGCAAGACGAATGCACGTACCGATAAAGCGAGAGTCACAGTCGAAGAGGACCCACTATGCATCCTAAAATGTGTTGCAAACTCTTTACATGAATGCGCGCGGCTCTACAGCACGAGTCACATGATGAAAAGGGCCCGCCGTCCATCCTTGAAACTGATGCTCACCTTTGCTACGGATGTACGAGGCGCTCAGGCGAGAGCCACTTCTTGAAAAGGAGCCGCCCTGCATCCCTGAAGCTGCTCCAATCTTTTCAGACGAATCTGCGTGGCGCTAAAGCGAGAGCCACATTTTGAAAAGGAGCCGCCCTCCATCTTTGAGTCTCTTGCAAATATGTGAAACGGATGTGCGTGACGTTGAGGCGAGAACCACCTTTTGAAAAGGACTTGCCCTCCATCCTTGATCAGACAGGGTGAGGAGGTCTCAGGCGAAACGCCCGGCCCGCCCCACCGACACGTCTGGGAGTGCGGCAGGGAGGAGTTATGGATATGGAGCAGGCATGGAGGAGGAGGAGGAGGAGGAGGAGGAGGAGGAGGAGGAGGAGGAGGAGGAGGAGGAGGAGGAGGAGGAGGAGGAGGAGGAGGAGGAGGGAGGAGGGTGGAGGGAGGAGGGAGGAGGGAGGAGGGAGGAGGGAGGAGGGAGGAGGAGGAGGGGAGAGGAGGAGGAGGAGGAGGAGGATGAGGAGGAGGCGGAGGAGGAGGAGACAGGAGGAGAAGGCGGAGCCCGTATCAACCGCATGGGTGCACGAGTGCTCAAACCCGGCGCTGCAGCCAGGGCCCTAAGAAAAAAAAAAAGGTGGCCCCCACAACAGCAACAAACAGATAACCAGCACAGAGCACGAAGGCACCACCACCACGAACAGCCAAACCCACAAGATGGTTAATTCAGCAACACGGTGGCCCACCACCAAACCACCAGCCCACACCACCACCATCCACACAGAACCGCCACAGGCCACACCGAACCCAGGGGAGCCTGGCGGCTGGCGCGCGCTGCTGCCCACCGTGTGCGGGCTCCTCCGCTTTGCGTGGCCGTGCGGCCGCCACCCTCAAGCAGCACTCCAGGAAGAGGAGGAGGAGGAGGAGGAGGAGGTGGAGGAGGAGGAGGAGGTGGAGGAGAAGGAGCAGGAGGAGGAGGAGGAGGAGAAGGAGACGGAAGGCCCTGCGCAACGCTCTTTTTCTGTGGCTGCCCCTCCAGCTTCGCGAAAAAAGCTCCCCGCTCGGCTCGGTTGGCCGCGTGGAGTCCGCGGGCCCCCCTGTCCGAGGGCCGGCGCGCGAGGCGGAGGGCAGGACAGACGGGCGGACGCGGGGGCGGGAGGGGGGGAGAGGGCAGAGGGTGCACCAGCATCGAGAGGGATCTTGGCGGACTGAAGGGGCCCTGGGACACACAAATAAATACGCACAAATAAAATGATTCCCCATATTTCCCCATATTTTCTGGGTTGTTGTCTTCCCGCCCAATTGCCATATTTCCCAATATTTTCTGGGGGACTGGCTGACGCGTCTTAGACCATTCGTCTTGCACCGTGGAGCGCGTCGCAGGTGGACCGCAGCGTGCAGGTCTCACTGCGCCCGTGGAGCGGAGCGGGCGGACTCCAGCCGCCGACCATCGAATATTATACAGGGCAGTTTCTAATGCATAGGATCTTTAAACTATAAGATGTTTAATACATGATTTATCTATGAATGCATTTAGGCACGAACTCATCGTTGTTTTGAATACTAAATCCCTGCATGTTCAATCCAGGATCCGCACGCGGAGCATGTGTATGAAAAACGGCACCGTAAATAGAACGACACAAAAGTTCGCCGACCCAGTCGGCGTGTGGGAGACGCAGTCGTCGTCGTCGTCGTCGTCGTCGACACCCCTCTCCAGCGCGCAGTGGCGTGTTTTGGACCACGTGTGGGATTCCGCAGGGACCTCTGGAAGCCTGTGGGGAGCTCTGGATACCTCCAGAGACCTCTGGGAAGGATGGGCGAGGCTGCATTAGCTGAGGCAGCAAGTCGATCAAACAACATTAGTTTCGAGGAGCTGGCTTCAAAATGATCTTCCATAATCAACTGTTTACATCGTTGGGAGGTTGTGCTGCGCAAGTATGGTATTCGAAAGCAGCCTGCTAACCAGCTTTCTCGGCCCAACAACGCAGTCAATACAAACAAAAACCGGTGTCCCCCAAACGATGTCCCCCAAACGAGTACGGATGCGCACGCGCTCGCAAGAGCCGCGTCCAACATTCTCACTCTGTCAGCCTGTGCTGCCTCACTTTCTGGGTTCAAACCGGTCACCGTGCCCCAGGAGAATAGAAGGACCCCTGAGGGCGGTGGTGCAAGGTAGTGCCAAGTGATTCTGGTAGGGCTTCCTGGAGGAGGGGGTAAGGGGGAAGGGGGGAGGGGGGGAGGGGGAGGGGGGAGGAGGAGGAGAGGAGTAGGGAAGGGGAGGAGGAGGAGGAGGGGGTGAGATGAGGAGAGGAGGAAGGAACATGGGCTCCTCCAACTATGAAAGGGGGAGGAAAGGGCAACCGAGGACAGCTCTCACTCACCACAGAGCGCTGCGTGCACGGGCCCCCCTCTCGAGGTCTCCTGGCCGCTCCGACGCCTCCGCGGCGCTCGAGATGGCACCACGCGCTCTCCAGACGGCCCGCGGGAGTCCAGAAGAACTGGATGACCCACAAATTTTCCAATGTACAGTCGGGGCGTTGACCTAAGGAACCTTAAATAAGGAGCGAGGCCCCTTTTTTCCATAAGATCCCCCATCGAAGACCAAAGGACAACCTAAGGCAAGCTGCGAAACACTTAAGGAACACGGAGCCCCTCCCCAACGAAAAGGGTTCCTTGTCCAGCGCCCCGACTGTAGCTCGCTCTTTCTAGGGCCCAAGTCCCGAGTGCCCACTGAGAGCCCCAAGAGGTCCCCTGGACGGCTCAGGACGGCCCAAGACAGCCCCAAGCTGGCCCAGGACGGCCTCGGGAACGGTCCCAAGAGGGCCCCCGAACCGCCGAGAGGGCCCCAAGACGGCCCAAGAGGGCCCCAAGATACCCTAAGAGAGCCCTATGGGACCCGCAAGACTGCCCCATTAGTGCCCGAACCACCCAGATAAACCCCATGAGAGGTCTTCACGACGTCGAGACGAGAGATCTCACATGCGACGGCCTTCTAGGGGGTGATCGAAGGGTCGGCATACAGCAAATACTTCGCTGGTGCGGCGGCGGATTTGCCGTAGATAGCTGGATACTGACATCTACCACGCGGCAGTTCCGAACAGAACCGTCGCCGATCTGACTGTCGAATCCCAGGGCTAGACCTAAACGTTGTTGTTCGTTTTGTTTTAGTTGTGCTTTACCTGTTTTCCTGTACCTCCCTGCCAAGATGAAAAAAAAAAACAAAGCATAGCCGAAGTCCAGCAACGCAGCGTTTAGGTCCAGCCCTGGCGAATCCTGGGAAGCGAATTGCAACGATTTGAACCGCTTAGGAGGGAGGGTGTCGTCGGTCGGGCACGGCATTCGCCCAATTGCTGTGCCGTGCCTCGTTATGAGCGGTTCTCTCCCCGAGAGCCCAGGGGGCTCTCTGGAGGAGGGATGGTAAGAAAAAGGGAGGATGAGGACGGAGGGAAGGAGACGGAGGGAGGAGGAGGAGGAGGAGGAGGAGGAGGAAACGTAGCGTGAAGAGCGTGATGAGTCGTGCTGTTCGATGGCCCCTCGCACGCGGGTGAAAATAGTGAGGGTGACCAGACCTCGCACCAGGCAAGAGAAAGCCGCTCCCGACGAAGCCCAAAGGCCCCACGCCAGGCCACCTGGAAGGAGGCAGAGGAGGAGGAGGAGGAGGAGGAGGAGTATCTGGAGTATCTGCCTGATCGCGTAGCGATGTATTGGAAAGAAAATTCCGCTGCACCTACTGTAGGTGCTTACTCCTCTGAGCTTGCTCAGCTTTACTGAGAACCTTAGGCCAGAGACCTGAATTGATACGTCTAAGATACTCGCGCCCAGTGGCCGAGGGGGGTTGACACATCGTTGCTAGCTTCCCAATCTGCTGGGAGACGTAGCTCCCGCATGTGGAGCAGAACCAAATCCCCAGCCCAGCGTGGAACCTCGGATGATGGGTTAAATGAATCCACCCCCCTGCTACATGAACCTGCTTGCCCAGGGGGGGTCTCATATAAGTGCCATCAACATTTTCCAGATTGAAACACTCTGAATCATACCATTCAACACGGGTGCTAGCTGTGGCTGACCCCTTACATATATTACATTGTCCACCAGTGTCATCTAATTGGTGATGAGACCTGAAAACAGCACACAGGGAGGGGGCGGGAGGGCGGACAGGCTGAGCTTTCACTCTCCTAGGCTGTCGGCTTCCAGCTGGCAACTCACGAATCTGAGCCTTCTCGAACTCTAGGGCCTCTAAGGTGGATCTCAGGAGCCTCATGCGGACGAGGTAGGCGTCATTCTCGATACCCTGAATCTGCTGTCGGAGGTGCTTTTCCACACGGTGGCTGTCCGCTGCAACTGCTGCGAACTCGTCGGCGACAGCGTTGCCATATGCAAAGGACGCATTGGCACGGCCTAGGGCGACGTCCTCGCCCGTAGCATGAGAGTTGGTGAAAAGAACAACGAAATCGCCTGATCTCCTGGCTCGCTCGACGCCCACCTGGTGCCACAGGTCTGCATCTGGTCCGACTGGCGAGCTCGGATGTCCATTATAATAGTTGAGGTAGACACCCTCGCAATCAGTGGTGAAAACGACGTCTAACTCCGAAACCTGCAAGGCGAGGAGAAGGGCTAGCAGCTCGCCTCGGACGACTGTCTCCCTGTCTCCTGGGAGAGGCCCCCACATCGCCGTCTGCAGCTGCA
>CAUYUJ010012525.1:369385-376885 GCA_963575745.1 Prorocentrum cordatum | reverse complement strand
GCGCTGCACGCATCACCAAAGAACTGCGCGAACGAATCCCCACAACGCATCTGGCATGCAGCGACTCGCGGCTCTTAGCCTCGCGCAGCGATAGCTGGCAAGCGTGACCCCCAGAGCTTTCACTCCTGGAAGGTCAAAACCGAAATCGCGAAGAGCGATGTCCACGCGACGCGGGCCACCCTCGATCCCGACCGCCGCGGAGGAGACATTGCAACGGAAGACTCGATTCAACAAGACGACCTCTTTTCGATCGTCTGGACCTGGCCCCGGGACCCCCGCGCACCTCATGTCGCGCCTGGGTCCTAGACAACGACCTACTTCACTTAAAGTTACATCGCCCCCCAGGACAATAAAATCATCGCCGCGCACAGCCCCCTGACCGCCATCGCTCTCTCTCTCTACGCGCGGGCGCGGACGAGGCCACGCCCAGTCGCCCACCTTCGCCGGTCAAGTGCGTTATATCATCTCCACGGCGTGTGAGAGATGCATCCTGGGTTCCATGCAACGAACGCATTAAATGCGCGCTTGCCAGCAGACTCGCCCTCCTGCGAGAATGGGCGCATGGTGACATCTCTCTGGGCCTCTCCACGCACGCGGGCCCGCGCAAAATCCCAGAAGCCAGGTTTCAACGGTGAGCCCCAGCTCGAAAACTTCATTGAAACCACGAGACTGACCAAAAGTCTGATCGCCTCGAGTGGGGGGGTCCCGCTAAACAGTTCACTGGCACTAAACTGCTCACCGGGTCTCTTGGCCCTGTTCGCATATTTTGCCGCTGGCCTCGACCTATATCGAACTCGAACGTGAGCCCCATTGTTCGCGTCGACCCAGCTCCTGTTGACCGGCCCCTTCCCCGTCGCCTCATAGCACTCGGACTCGTCGCAAAAAGGGTGGACCGACCGCCGAGCCGCCCAATTCATCTCCACCTGTCGCGCTTCACGCACCAATCAAAGTTCTAGCCCACATCAGTCGACGTCGCCCCAGAACCCGTTCTCCGCCACGCCGTCAGCGGCGCATCGGGCATCCAGAACTCTGCCTCTTCGCCCTGGACGGGGCCTGCCTGGGTCGCGCCGTTGATCTCGCCTATCCGATCGAGCTCCTCCTCGGAAATTTATGGGCTGCCCTCTTGAGTTTCATCGTGCACGACCTAGCGCCCATGACCTTGCTCTGTCCCGCGAGTCGCGCAAGGTCATGCTTACCTTTGCACCTGCGACTTCTAGCTTGCGAACTTTGGCCATCTCACCCGTCGCTTTCATCGCGCGCTCTAGCTCGCCTTTTTCGCCCTCAGCCATCGAGCCCCAAGTGCGAACTTGTCGCCCGTGGATGTTCGCGCAAGAGCTAGCGCTTCCTCTCGCGCCTCTTTCGGCACTGCTGGATGCCGCAACGTAGCAGCTCGGCGTTGACCCGAACCCGAACCTGTCTCCGGCGCTCCTCCTCGCCCCTGCGCCCCCTCGCCCAGGGCCTGCAGCCTCGCGGACGTCTCGCGCGGAGGAGCAACGCACGACAGATAAGGATCCTCAAAATCCACGCGGCGCTCGAACATGAGCCGGTTGCTCTCGATGCTCACGTCGCACGGCTTGCCGCCCCCATTCGCGAGCGCGACGTCGGCCGCCGACCCAGGTAGCAGCCCAGGCGGCACCAATTCGACGAAACATCCTGGATTGAACAACTCACTGATGGCCAGAGACTAAAGCTCCAGCGGCACATCGTCCTCGACCTCCATCCACTGATGTTCACCACTCACGCTTGCCGAAGCGGCCGCTGGGGTTGCCGAAGGGGCCGGTTCCGCGCTCGTCTGAACACCCCCCAAAGCAGCTCGAACCATAGCATCGCTGCCTCGAGCTCCTCCTGCTCCTGGACCCTCGCGAGGTCGAACTCAGGGCGATGAACTCGGCGCAGCCGTCGTCGCTGGGAACTTCGGCGGTGGCCCCCCGTCGCTAGCTCGTGGAGCCGCCTGGCGAGGCGCGCCATCAGCTGCCCGAGTAACCGCCTGAGCACGGCTACTCTCCATGACCAGGACAGCCAGAGGAGCAATCGCTGCCCCCCCTTCCCCCCTGGCCCCGCGGCGGCGCCGGCAGGTCCATCGGATGCTCCAGAAGACGGCGCGGCAGCAGCAGCTGTTGGCCCCGCTTCTCGGGCCCGCCTGGCCTTCCTGCTCGGACAGTAAAAGGCCCTCGCATCGCCGACGTTCACAATGCCATCCAGCACGAGATCCCTGCGCGCAGGAGCATGGCGAAGTCCTGCAGCTCCACGTCGCGCACGTACACGTAGCTCCTCACAGTGCTGACACCCGGCTGCGCAGCCGACCTTGGCCAGGCCGCGAACATGTTCTTCGCGAGTGGGACCTGGGCCTGCAGCGGTGGCGCAGGCGGCGCTTGCGCCCCGCGAGGCGTCACCGCTGGCTGGGCAACTCCAGCCAGGGCAGGCGCTGCTGCCGCTGCCTCTTCACCGCGCCCGCGCTGCCGCGTCCAAGGCTAATCCTGAACTTCAAGAACATCTGGCCCCCACTTCCATCTGTCCACGGGATTTCCACGAATGAGTTCAGTTGCTCGCTGAAAACCACCCTTCGCAATCAACATCGCCGCCCCGCTCCGACTAGAATGTCCATTGAAGAAACCCTCCGCAAATCTCGGGCCCCAAACACGCTTCCGCCACTCGATCGCGAGCTCCTTGCCATTGACGCGCTCGCCATAGGCGACGCTCGCGCGCCCGCCTTCGACCTGCGCGAAGCTCCTCTCCTGCGCGGCCGCCAGCTCTATCTCGAAACCGATGGATCGCCAGAGCTGCGCGCCTGATGGCCAGCGGCGCGACTGGGCGCCCAAACGGCAAACACTTGCCACATCTCGACTGAAGTGCCAACAGTGGCGCGCGCACCTGAGCCTTGACAATCTTCACTGCGTTCTCGACTTGGCCGTCGGCTGCGCGATCGCCGACTGGCGACCCTTCAGAAATGATTTCCTCGCCGTCGCAATTGTCCACGGGGCCTTCCTGAATGAAAGCGCCCCTTCCTCCATCCAGGGAGCGCGAGCGCGCCCGCGCAGCGAACTCCCCCGCGCCCTAATTTGGCAAGGCGATCGCAGCATAACATCGAGTCTTGCGACAACACAGGACGATGAACATGTCCTTCTCATCTGGACATCGCGGATCGCATGCGACTCGGCGCCGTTGAGATACCCGACATCAATGGGGATACCCAAGCTCTCAATCTCCGCGCCACGAAGAACCACGCGACGCGGCTGCCCGTAAGAATGACCATCACAACACGCAGAACACCACGCCAGAAAGACATCATGCCCGGACGCCTCGTTCTCATCGACCCCCCTCTGGGTAGGTGCCATCGGAGACCTCGGCGCTCTGACCCCATGGTGGTCTCGCCTCCCCATGGACCTGCGGTGGTGACGGAATCCGCCTGGCCTCGTCGGCCCTGCGGCCTCGGCCACAAGCTCCCCTGCGGCCGGGGCAACTGGCGCCGGCTTGGCCGGTCTTGCGAGTTGACCTGCCGCCTGCCCCCGTCACTGAAGCTGCCAAGTCTGCCGCTCGCGCTGCGAGCTCTCCCTCGACGGTGCAGACTGGCGCAGGAGACCAACTCGATGACTTACGCATGGTATCGGCCGTCCCGGGGTCAACCCTGAGATACACGTTGTAGACTCCTTTCTCTCGCCCAAGCCGAATGCCTTCATCTGGGCGGTCGCGCTTCAGAGGTTGGAGAAACTGTCGCAGCCGTTGCCGCCCTCCTTGTCCAGGCAATCGAGCTTGTCCTGCGGCATCTTGGACGCCGACGCTAGCGGCTCAGTCGCAGCCGCCCTCCGAGCTCGAAAATGGACTTGGTGCTTCTGATCGCCAATGCCTTTGGCATCGCCCATGATCTCATCCTCAATGATCTGGCCATTCGCCGAACGACTCCTCTGACCGATTGACTCCCCGACTGGACTCGACCACGAGCTTGGCACGACGGCGGCTGCAGCTCCTGAGTCGAGACTGACCGATACCCAGTCCTCATCTTCGAACACGCACGCTGGAGGCGCGAACGAACACAGCTCCAATGATCCGGATTCTACCAGGCTTTGGATGAGATCCTTCAGGCTTGCCCGCGTCCTTCTTGGAATTTCTTAACCTTCTTACCTTTGCCGCCACTGCTGCCCTTGGACTCGCCTTTCGATCCTCTCGAGTCTTCTCCTTGGTGTCGGGACTTTTGCCAGCGCTGATCCGCCTCGTGTCCAGTCTTCCCACAGTTCCAGAAACACCGTTCCCGCGCCATATCCTTTTTTACTCTTCGAATCGCCATTACCTCCCTTTTACCCTGTACCCTTCTGATATCCTTTGCCACGGCCGGGTGGTCCGCGATACTGAAGCGACCCAACGTCCATGCCGTCTGGTCCTCTGCGCCGTTCTCCTCCTCCTGAGTTCCTGCCTGTGGTGGATCCTTCACCTGGTCACCCGTCCGCTGCTCGATGTACAGTGCTACCTCGGCCCCTAGCGCATTGTTGTCCGTGACCCTCGACTGATTCATGTGCGCGCGCTTAGCTGGATCTTCGGGGAGGAGCGGTTCCAGCGCCGACGTGCGCACGTCCTCTGGTAGTTTCAGTCGAGCGCCATCTTGTCCTCGTCATCGTTCATACTTGCTACCATCTCCTCCAATCGCTCAAGTGCCGATCCCAACTCGTCGACTCCAGCTCGGCCTGGTTCAGGACTATCCTGAGCATGGCCCTTTTGCGGCTACCTGTGGCTGAATCGTATCTGCGGAAAAAAAAGAGCTTCCTCCAGCAATCGAGCCCGTGGTTTGAATTGTCATTGCTCACGATATCCGAAAGGTTATCCACTGCACAGCCGTTGCAAAGCTCCAATCATCTGGGAGCTCATGCTGGCAATGTTTTCGACGTGATCTGTCAAATCCTCTCTGGAAGCCACTTCGATCGCCTCCAAAGTAATTGCCTCTGGGCGCCCCACCGCCCATTCCAAGACTTCACAAAAACGATCTCCGTATACAGACACAACAAAATATTCAAATTCATGGCTCCACTCTCGAAATCTGGTCGGGTCTCCGCTGCAGCCAATCGGTTCCCCCATTCCACGATTGTCCACTGGCCCTGGTATGAAATGTGAGCTTCGAGTCCCGACAACGGTCTTACAAAAGGCCTGAACCAAATCTGGAAGATTTCGTATTCTCCGCTTCCAAGGACTGCACCTGAATGGCCAACTGTCTCTGTCCCTGGATCAGCTGATTGATCTGCTCCATCACCTGCTCTGCGGTCGCCATCCTTACCTTCTCTCACTGGACTCCCGCTTGAACTCCGCGTTGGCATCGTCGGCTACCTTATTGCACTCCTTCAGGAACTGTCCGGCGGTCACAAGTTCCTCTTCTGCTGCGCACGCCTGTGCGCCCACCGTATAAATCACTCCCAGCGCGAAGGATATAGCTGAAGCCCTCCACGCTCAGGGACAAGCTCAAAGCCACGGCCCGATGAAGCGGAGGTCTCAGCTAGCATGAAGAATCCATGTCCGAGGATGGTGACAGATCCTGTTCGTCGCAAGCGGCGCCTGGAGCCAAACGCCACAATGAAATCGCAACGCGCTCCAAATTGTGCAACATGCATTTGCAACAATAACGTTACACGCTACATGTCTGCTGGGGTCGGCGCAAATCATGGCCAGAGGCATGTGCGCGGACGAAGGGAAGGAGGCCAAAGGACGTGTTGAAAGGGGGGCATGACACTTGGGGAGGCCCCATGATCCCAGCATCACTGGTTTTGGCCATATATATATATATATATATATGTATATGTATGTATATATGTGCACATACATACATACATACATACATACATACATACATACATACATACATACACACATGCACTGATACACACATACAGACACACATACGTACATACATACAAACATACATACATACAAACATACATGCATACATACATATATATACACGCATACACACAACCATACAAACATTTGTTGTGAGTAGTATGATTGATATGAAGGTTGTGGACGCGTAATACTGGGAGTATGAATATTGCGATTATGGAAACATGTAATACTCGTCAGAGTGAGGGGGCCGAACGGTCATTCACTGTCCCTGGGTGCGTGGCTGAAATGGAATCCCGCGGTGCGGATTCTCGTTGTTGTTGTTTGTTGTTGTTGTTTGTTGTTGTTTGTTGTTGTTTGTTGTCGTCGTCCCACCCGCAACCCGCCCCGATACCCACCCGCGACCCACCCCGCGACCCACCCCGCGACCCGCCCGCGGCCCACCCCGCGACCCACCCGCGACCCACCCGCGACCCACCCGCGACGCACCCGCGACCCACCCGCGACCCACCCCGCGACCCACCCGCGACCCACCCGCGACCCAAACCACGTTCAAGGTACAAACCACCATTTTTCGGCGCCTGCGGCGAGCTTTTGTTGCATTCCTTCCAGGTGGGGAGCCCGCGACCCACCCCGTGACCAACTCGCGACCCAAACCATGTTCAGGGTACAAACCACATTTTTCGGCGCCTGCGGCGGGCATCTTATGCATTCGCTCCAGGTGGAGAGCCCGCGGCCCACCCGCGACCACGTTCAGGGTACGAACCACATGTTTCGGCGCCTGCGGCGGGCATCTTTTGCATTCGTTCCTGGTGGAGAACCCGCGGCCCACCCGCGACCCAAACCACGCCCAGTGTACAATCCAATGTTTGTTGGCGCCTGCGGCAGGCATCTTTTGCATCCGTTCCCGGTGGAGACCCCGCGGCCCACCCGCGACCCAAACCACGTTCAGTGTACAAACCAATGTTTGTGGCGCCTGCGGCGGGCTGCTTTTGCATCCCTGCCAGGTGGAGGTGGAGATCCCGCGACCCACCCGCGAACCAAACAACGCTCACTGAACAAGCCAATGCCGCACAAGCGCGGCGGCGGATTTTTGCATGCCGTCAGAGCCCGCAAGGACCTCTTCAAGCCCCGCGCATCCACACCAGCCCGTCCAGCAACTTTGCCCTGGCGAGTTGCCTTGATCAGAGAAGGCGGGGAGCATAAAGTGGAAAAAAGGATTGCGTTGCAGTTATCTTGGGAAAGGAGGGGGAGGCAGGAGGAGTAAACAGGGGACGAGGAGAACGCGGAAGAAGAGAGGATGTAAGGATAATGTGGAGAAAGAAAAGGAGGAGGAGCAGGAGGACGAGGAGGGGGAGGAGGGGGAGGAGGGGGAGGAGGAGGACGAGGAGGGGGAGGAGGGGGAGGATGATGATGATGGACGACAATTGGAGGACGATGATGGAGGCCGATGAGGGGGAGGACGACAATGGGAGGACGATGATGAAAGGACGAGGGGGGGAGAGGGATGACGAGGAAGAAAAGGAGGAAGAGGAGGACGAGGTGGAGGAGGAGGAGGAGGAGAACGATAACGATGAGGACGAGGACGAGGAGGAGGAGGAGGAGGAGGAGGAGGAGGAGGAGGAGGAGGAGGAGGAGGAGGATGGGGAGGAGGAGGAGGAGAAGGAGGAGAGCGCCATCGAC
>CAUYUJ010012525.1:231885-364385 GCA_963575745.1 Prorocentrum cordatum | reverse complement strand
CCACCATGAGACGAGTCAGCACCGTCATCACCACCACCATCCGCATCATCATCATCATCATCATCATCACAATAGCCATTATCATTATCGTCACCACCAACATAATCAGCATCACCGTCATCCGCAACACCTCTTCGTCATCAGCAGCATCAGCATCAGTATCATCATCCGCATCATCGTCGTCGTCGTCATCGCAATCAGCATCACCGGCATCATCAACATCGCCATCATCATCGCCATCATGAGCAACGGCGTCATCACCATCACAACCACCATAACAATCACCATCACCATCATCCCCATCACCACCATAAGCATCACCATCAGCATCATTACCATCACCATCATCCGCAATACCACAACCATCAGACTCAGCAGCATTATCACAGCCGCCACCAGCATGATCATAATCATCCACATCATAACCACCATACATCAGCATCGCCATGATCACCATCCCTCTCAACATCATCATCATCATCATCCTCCTCCTCATCATCATCATCACCATTGCCATCATCACCAAGCCACTCAACACCAGCATCATCACCACAATCGCCAACATTATCACCAGCACCAAACCGCTCGAAGGCACCAGGAACAGTCGCCAGCTGCTGCGAGCACAGAAGCTGGCCAGCTCAGGCGCTAGCGGTCTTCCATCAACGCATGCCGCCAGCGCCCGCACGTCGGACTCAATGCCGACGCCGACCTCCACGGGCACCGCCAGCCGCACGACTGCCGCGCGAGGCCAAATCCTTCTCCAAGAGGCCGACCACGGCGTGCAGCTCGCCCCAGCTGAGCGCCGAGAAGTCGCCGATGCGGTGGCCCAGGCACTCCGAGAGGTCGACGGCGCGCCGCGCGAGGAGATCCCGCGCCCTGCCCTTGTCCTTGCCCTTGCCGCCCACGACCTTGTTCTTGTCCTGGTCCTCGCCCGAGCCACTGCCGCCCGGAGGGCGCCCCCCTGCGCAACCGGCAGGTAGTCCGCCCAAACGTCGGACGGCAACTCCGCGGTGGCGACCGCGGCCCCCCTCGCCGCCTCCGCCCCCGGAGCCGCAAAGACCACCGCCTTCGAGACGGTGGCGCCATCCTCCTCCTCGACCTGCATCTCATCGTCGTCCCAGCCCTTCCCTGCGACGCGGCCTCGGCCGCGCGGGCGGCGGCGCCTCCGCGGGGCCGTCGGGGGGGCCCCCGCTGCCGCAGGCGCGTCGGGGTGGGGCGGCGCGGCGAGGAGCCCCACGGCCGAGCGGAGGAGGCCCTCCGCCGCCTGCAGGAGCCGCGCGGCCTCGCGCGACCCGCCCGCGGCGAGCCCAGCCGCGGCATGGGCGGCCATGAGTGCCCCACGAGAGGCCTCCAGCGCCGGTGCCGAACGGGCAGCCTTGGACGAACCCGGCATCAGCGCGGCGCGGCGGCGGGCCTGCGGCACGGCGAGCTTGGGCCAAGACGGTTCTCCCTTGAGCCAAAATGGCTACGGACCACCACATTCAGCACCACAACCACCCTCAGCCAAAACATCGTCATCACCATCACCCTCATCACGATCAGCATCATCATCATGGTCATCATCCTCACTGCCACCACCGCCATCACGATCAACGCCATAAACGTCATCATCACAATCATCATCGGCACCATCACAATTACCGCCATCATCCGGCTCATCGCCATCATCACCATCAGAATCGCCAGCTTCACCATCACATCACAATCATCGTCATCACCATCATCATCACCATCATCATCACCATCATCGCGCTGGGCGATCGTCCTCGGGCGGCAGCGCTATGTGCAACCAGTGGCCATGAGCACTGGGATGCGTTTACCGCGCATGGTTGGCTCCTTGACCGCGCGCTCGAATAGCGATCTCAGGGCGACGGCTTTCTGCGCATGAGTATGACGTCGGCCCAGCAACCTCTAGCACAGCAGGGTGGTATGCTTTTAGGCCCTATCCATGAAAGGAGCAAAGAGCCACCCCAGACTCTGCACCCCAGGACCTCGAGAGGCTCGTCGGGATCTAGGGGCGCAAGAGGTCTGTGCCTCACCGCGCCTGCCCGTCGAGGAATCCGCGCCCAAAGTCAGGCCGCCTCCTCCGCGTCGAGCGGGGCCGACGCGACTCCGCCGACGAAGTGGGCGGCGCCCGAGACGAAGACCTGTTCCGCCACCGCGGAGTCGAGCGAGCTCCTGGCCACTGGGAACAGGAGAGCAGGGCCCAACAACTCGTCGATCACTGGATTCGGCTGACGGCGCCGCGCCACGGGGTCCACGCCGGGCGCGCGAAGCCACGCGTAGAGTTTGTCCACGAGACGCATGGCGGCCCGGCAAAACATCATACGGCGAGCCCAACTTCCGACAAACCTCCTCCTGAGAGCGACTGACGCGGCCCCGACGACGACGACGCGCGCGGCGAGCATTCCGAGCTGCTTGACTTCCACCGCCTCCCCGCCTACATCGAAACGCACTGAAGCGACCCCCCCCAAACGACCGCTCGGCTGGTCCAGGTTTGCCTTCTCCCCCTTTCTCTCGATGCCCGCGCGATCGCAGGCCGGGCGCCCTTGCCGGGCCCGCGGACGAGCTGCCCGTCGCATCGGGCCCGCGGCGCCGGGGCCGTCGCAGAGGACAATGACAATGCGGTCGTCCGAATAGACGCCCTTCGCGGTTCGAATCGCGGGGGGTGGGCCCGGCCGCGGGCGTGCAGGCGAGCCGCCCCCCGTCGCTGCGGCGACCTGCGGATCGAAGCCAGCGCTGATGCGCGATCTGAGCGGCCTCCGAAGCCGTTTGGCCCCCGGCGGCACGGGCCGCCAATTCCAGCGCGATCCCGCCGCGACCGCGCCAGCGGATGTAGTCCACCTCGCAAGAAAACCCCTGCTCCAGCAGCTCGCCGGCCCCGGAGTCAAGCCCGAGGGCGGTCATCTGGGCCCCGGGGCCCAGCCGCTGCAGGAGGTAAAGGCAGTCTTCGGCGCCGCCCGCGGAGATCGACAAGCACCCGCACTTCGGGGGGAACGGCGCCGCGAACTGCGAAGCGCTGGGCAAGGCGGCGACGCGCTCGAGGCAGGCGCGTCGACTGCCGAAGGGTCGCGCGGCAGGCGCGCGCTCGCGAAGGGCCTCTCCAAGACTTCTCGAATGCATTGCGGCGGCGCCTGCCGATGGCCGCCCTCGGCCCGCGGTCGCCCTTCTCCGCGCCGAGGGGCCCCGCGCGGGCGGGGGCGCCCGCGCGCCGTCGGAGAATCCCCGGGCGCGCGAGCCACGAAAGCCGAGCATCCCATATGTGCGCTGCCGCCGCGGCCCAGCGGTCCACGCGCACGCGCGTGGGAGGCAGTTGACTGGGAAGGCGGCTTGGCACGGGGTCAGAGACGCGGGGCGCGCGGATGGCGGGGCCGCACTCGGGCGGCGCGACTGGCCCCATGCAGGGGCAGCGTCGCCGCGCCGCTGGACGGGGTGCCGAGGTTGTTCGCGGCGAGGGCGCGCAGCCCCCCAACTGCGAGTCGCCCGCGGGCCCTGCCGCGGCCCGACGGACGCGAGCGACGCTGGCAATCAGGGGCGGCATTGACTCCTCGGCGCGGCAACGACCAGACGCACCAGCAGCCTGCCACGGGCGCGGCGAGGCAGGGCGCCGTCGACCCCCCCGCGGGGCGCCCGAGCGAGAGCCGCGAGCGATGGGCGACGGACGCGTTGACCCAGCGCCGCCAACGTCTCCCACGAAGCCATCGCGCGCGTCTTCTGCGGCGACCGCGGCGAAGCCCCACTCTCGCGCCACTGGTAGGGGGGCCCACAGGGCATGGGCAGCTCGCGACGAGGCCGAAGGCCGAGGGGCAAGATGGCAAGTCGGGGCGAATTTGGAGACGCCCGCCCCAACTAAGGCGCATAACGAGGTCGGCAGGCCAGAGGCAAAAAGAGCGCAGATCACCGAATCAACGGCGGCCTGCGAAGTCGGAGTCGCACGCGGTGACGACGAAGGCCCGACTCCTGAGCTGGCCCCCCTCGGTGTTTCTATCTGCTGTCGAACCCATCAAGAGACGATCGCTCGCTTCCCCGGCGCCGGCGCCGCCGCCCTGCACCTTCTTGCTGGCCCACTCGTTCGACTTCCCGCCCTAGACGCGGCCCCCGGCGGCGCCCCCGCCTGCGCTCTCGAGGGCGGGGCGCGGGAAGCCTCTCGCCGCCCGACTCGCCCCGGGCCGAGGGCCTCGAGCCCAGTGACCAGCCGGGCCAGCCACCAAGAGCCGCTCGCGGCCCCTGACTTCTGCCAGTGCCATAAGAAACTAGCCGATCCGGGCGCCGGGGAGGTCGCGCCGCCGAGACATGCGCAGTGCGTGGAGGGGCGCGAGCGACTCCCAGGTGCGCGCCCGCGAAGGCCGCGGCGTCGACGCGGGCAGGCCCCCATCTGCGGTTCGCGCTCGATGGCCCCGCGGAGCGCCGGGGGCCCTGCTGCCTCCGAAGCATCGTCGATCCTGGCCACGCGGCCCGCCTCTCGGGAGCTCGAGGCTGCGCCCCCGAGGAGGAGGTCGCCCAAGGTGAGCTCGCCCCCCTTCGCCTTCGCGGAGCCGCTGACCTTCTCCAGCGCCCGCAGCTTCGCAAGCTGGACAGCCTCGTCTGCATCGCGGCCGCCCTCCTCGACGCGGGCCCCGAGGTCGAGGTCGCCCCTCCTCTCTGGGGCCGCGCGGCCGCCCTTCCCGCGCGGAGGGGGCCCGTCGGGCAGCCCCCGAACCGTCGCCGGGGCCCCCTCCGCCGCCCCGGGCCGGGAAGGCGCCCGGGTGGGCCGCGCCCCGGGAAGCTGAGCTGGCGTCAGGGCGGCGCCGCGGGCGAGGGGATCTGCTCGGGACCGGGCGCGCGCTGCCAGCGGCGGCGCCATCTGTCGATGGGAGGGGGCGCCTGGCGGGCGGGGCCATGGGCCCCCCAGCCCCGCCAAAGGCCCCTCTTCCTCCGCGCGCGGGCGGCCCGCCGCGTAGGCGCCGCGTGGCCGACCTGCCCACTCCTGCGCGGCAGCCTCGCGGGCTGCGTCGACCTCGTCGTGTCCTGTGCTCTCGCCATCGTGCTCGTCGGCGGCGAGGTATCTCGCCCCCGTCGACCTGGCCGTCGACGGAGAGCTGGAAGCCGATGCGCCCCGGGTCGCCCCGAAGGGCGGGGTCGGGAAACGTGGCGGGTCGGAGCAAGACCACGATGTTCCAGTCATCGGGCAGCGGGGCGAGATCGGCCAACTCGAGCAGGTCCAGCTGAGGAGACCCGCCAGCTGAATCGAAGAACTCGATCACCTCGTCCTCCGAGCAGCTCTCGGTGAGTCTCGCCAGGAGCGCGGGCGATACCTTAATGCGGGACGCATCCGCTGGCATGTCCTCGCCAAGGGCCGACCGCGGCGCCGCCGAACACGTGGTCCACTGAGGCGATCGAGCCGCCGTAGTAGGTGAGGCAAACGGCGGGCACCACGATGAGGAGCCCCTCCAGCTCGAGGTCGCTGGGGTCGTCTTGGGCCAGGTCGTCGACGGCGACTGGGCCATAGAGCCTCGCGAACTTGGCGCAGACGACGCGGGCCTCGCACCGCGCTGCCGCGCCGGCGGCTCGAGCACAGGCTAAGGCAGCTCGAACAGCCACTAGCACGTCACCGGTCTGCTGCAGCGCCCCAGATGGCAGCGTCGTCGTTGTGCCCTGAAGACTTTAACAGTGCATGAATAGCCCCGCCGCTCGTCGAAAAAACCTCGCTCAACAACGGGAACCGACGCAGGCGATCCCGCCTGCTAGAAGATTCGCATTCTCCGAATCTGGCGACCATTGCCTGCCACGCGACCGCGCCTCCCCTGAGCACCCCGACGAGGTCCTCGCTTGAACCCGGGGCGGCCCAGATTGCGCAGCAGTAGTTTCCAGCGGCAGGGGCGGCCCGAACCACAGGTTCGGCACCTGCCGCCCCTCTGGGCGGCCCGCGATTGGGTGCTGTCTGGGATGACGACCCAAATCGGGCCCTTCTGGGCCCTCCGCCGCCACTGGCGCGGCCTGCTCGCCGCAAGGAATGGGCCTTGAGTGGGCCTCGAATCCAGGGGCAGGCTCGTGGACCGCCCGTGTTCTGGCCGCGGGCCCTGCACGCATCAACCGCGGGCGCGCCCACCGCGCAGCGCGGGGCGGGCTCTGTCCGAGAAAACTACAGATCACATCCATCTACTATCATAACCGCTGTGCTCACGTCGCCATCACCATCACCATCTCCATCACCATCATCATCATCACCACCATCATCATCGTCAGCATCATGATCAAAACCCACCATCACCATCACCATCATCATCATAATCAGCATCACCATCATTGGCATCATCAGCATCATCATCATCATCATCCCATGAAAGGTCCTCATCATCACCATCATCGTCATCATCATCACCATCACCAGCATCATCATCATCATCATCATCAGCAGCAGCATCATCATCATCACCATCACCATCATCATCAGCATCGCATCATCGCATCACCACCATCACCATCACTAGCATCACCATCCTTACGATTGCTTGCTCATCGTCAAGTCCCTTCTGGGAAGGCCCCCGCGCTTCTCAGGAAGGCGTGGGGACACTGGTTTTCGAAGGGGCGATCCGTGCCGTCCCCGAAGGCCACCGCCTCGACCTGCTCCCCCCCCCCGCGCCTACAACCTGGGCGGGGCGGCGAAGGCCTCGGCTCCCGCCGCCCCCCCGAGCGTGCTCCAGGAGCAGCGGGGCCTCGGCTGCCGAGCAATCGGGCATGGGCATGCAACCTTCGGAGGACCGCCCACCCCGGGGGGCAGAGCGCCAAACACCTCCAGCCTCCAGCCTCCAGCCTGCTCCAGAGCGCTATACTCCCCGGAGCTCCAGAGCGCTACTCCAAGCTCCAACCAAAGATACCGACACCGCTACTCCCCGGAGCTCCCCCGGGGTGCGTTCTGACCAGAATTTCGAGGCGAATCCGGCCGTGGCGACGAGGGCCTCCCAGGAGAAGGGCGAAAACGAGACGACAGCGCTGCTGCGGCACCCTCTCCTCCTCTGGTCCTCCTCATCCCCGAGGGTCCGCGGGTTCACGGACAGCCAGACCACCCGCCGACTGGTGGGGCCCAGAGCCGAGCCCGCCGCCGGTGCCGAAGCCGCCTTTGGGCGTCGCCTACTGCGGGGACGATACATGGGGCGGCGAAGGAACGTGCACCTCTCGTGCCCCTATCGGACCCCACGGGGCCCCTGAAGGGCTTCTGTGAGGCACACCTCATTTCACCCCCCACATGATCGCACCCTCATTGCGCAACGCCCGACGCCACCGCCGCTGGAGCCGTCGTGCGCGGCGCGACCTCGGCCGCGGACACGCCCTCCTGCCGGTCGTCGAGTGCGCGCGGGCGCTTCGACACGGCCACGACCTCGACGTCGTCGCCCGACGGCCGCTTACCGAGCCGCTCCAGGGCCTCCCGCGAGCTGGCGCCGGCGCCGCCGCCGTCGCCAGCGGCGCGGGCGCCGCGGGGGGCGAAAAGCCGCGCGATGTCCTCCCGCCTCACCCCGCATCGGACTCGCGCGCCCTCCTCGGGTCGGACGAGAGTGAAGGGGCCCTGGGACACACGAGTAAACACACACACACACACACAAATCAAAGGATCCCCCATATTGTCTTATATTTTCTGGGTTTTTGTCTTCCCCCCCACTCCCCATATTTCCCCATATGTTCTGGGGAATCGCCGATTACTTGTGTCTGTGTGTGTTCTGTCCCTCCTGAGAGAGGGGGGGGGATAGCCAAGGGAGGGGTGGTAGCGAATCAGCTCACACGTGGCCAGTGTGTCTCTGGCGCCTCCTGGCGCCAGGAGGCACCAGCGTATACAGTCGGGGCGTTGACCAAAGGAACCCTAAATAAGGAACGAGGCCCCTTTCTTCCATAAGTTAAACTTCGGTTTCCGATCGAAAACATGAGGAAGACCTGAGGCAAGCTGCGAAACAGTTAAGGAACGCGGAGCCCCTCCCCAACGAAAAGGGAAAAGGGTTCCTTCTTCAGGGCCCCGACTGTATATCGAGGCAGGCGTCTGGCGCCTGGGCTGGACCCAGCTGCATGCAGCAGATTTCGTACGCCCGCTGTGCGAACGCAAGGCTTTTTGTAGCAAGTTCCAAATGGGAGGACAAAGGCCTATGCACATGCACCGATCTTGGCCAGGTCCATGCTGAGTCCAGGATCGGTGCATGCGCCCTCCTGGCTTGGCCAGGAAGGCATATGCACCGATCCTGGGGCCAAGGATGGGCCTGGCCAGGACCGGTGCATGTGCATAGTTCTCTTCGCCCGACAAATCACGTACTGCTTTGTCCACCTGCTAGAAACTATCCGACATCCCGGAAAAATCCGGGAGCCTTGGGCGCTGTGAGCGCTGTGGGCAAAATCGGTTGCGGAGACGTGCACGATGCGGCTGCTGGTTACCTGCTATGCTGTACCTGCCCTTTCTCGCTTCTCGTACACCCTCCCTTCCCCTACGGTTGGGGCATTGGATAAGGAACCACTGGATCAGGAAACCCAGGGTCTAGAAACCGGTGGAACTCCAATCGTGGATTCGCCATGGATACCACCGCCATCATCAGACAAGGAATCCTGCAGGGCCCGACGCCTCTGGGGCACATCCCTGGACGACCGCCCCCGCCGTACGACTGACTGCTATGCTGTATTTGCCCCCTCTCCCTTCTCGTGCCCGCCCCCACCCCCTTTCTCACCACCTCCCTTTCGTCCGACCCGCCCCCCCTCCGTGGGCCTCCGCGGCGCCCGGCCTCGCCGCCGAGGCCGCCGCCGCCGCCGCCTCGTGGCCGCGGCGGTCGGCCGCGTCCCCGTCGCTGTGGGGGCGGCCCCGCGCACCCTCCCCGCGGGCTTCTGCAGCGCCCGGCCTGGCTGCCGGTGCCACCGCCGCTGCCGCCTCGGGGCCGCGGCGGTCGGCCGGGGCCCTTCCGCCGTGGGGTACGGGCGGGTGGGCCGAGGCCACGGCGCTGGCGCGGTCGGCGCCGTGGCGGCGCACGAGGGCCTCGAACCAGCGGTCCGCCGGGGAGGCGTAGGACACGAGGAAGATGTCCAGGGCTATCCTTAGGCAGAGGAGCAAGAGACTGCATAGGCACACGCACATAAATCGTAAGCGCAAGAGACTGCATAGGCACACGCACACACACACACACATAAATCTGAAGCGCTCCGCGCGGGGCTCCTGAGGTTCATGGCCCAGACGATGCTTTCTCTCAGGTGTTCTGACTTGTTATGAAACGAACTGGGCCGGTCAGCCGCCCTGGACGGCTTGCGGTGGCTCCGTCGCCGCCCGGCCAGCTGGTGGTCGCCCCGTCGCCGCCCCGTCGCCGCTGGCCGCCGCCTCGTCGCCGCCTGTCGCCGCCGCAACTGGGCTGCTCTGCCGCCTCGGCCGGTTTGTGGTCGCTCCGTCGCCGCCCCGTCGCCGCTGGTCGCCGCCTCGTCGTCGCCCGTCGCCGCCGCCACATCGACTGCACCACACAGCATGCAAGTCTGCACCAGGCAGATTGAACCATACAGGCTGCACCACGCACCACACACACTGCCCCTCGTAGCTTACACCACATACATGTCTCTTGTGTTATATATATATATATATATATATATATATATATATTTTATACACATATATATATATATATATATATATATATATATATACACACCCCCACACACATGATTATCAGCACCCCTGGGACACTGCAATTTACATACGATTCTGCCCCTTGGTTCATGTAAGTGATGAGCTCGGACCATCCCGGGGAGTGCCACTATTGCGCGCGCAGCCTCGCGAGTTTGCCAGACATTTTCCAAATATCATAAGCTTCGTAAGCACTTCGGTTCCCAAAAACATCAAAAACACTGGCTTCGCAACGTGGAATATCAAAAAAACTGCGCGCGCGTTCTTGCGAATGCCGCCGAAAACTTGAACTGTTTTAGCATCCCCGTCAAATGAGACCTCGCGAGCCACTCGCGCGCGCGGGTGTCAAAATCATTTGAACGCCAACTTGCTGGGGACGGGACGCGATCTTTGTCAACAAAAACAGTGCGGGCCACTCGCGCGTCGGCCGCGCACGCATGTCGAAATCTTTCCAAAAGCTTCATCGCCGCCACGTGGACACTATCATCGTTATCAGCGTGGCCAGCATCGGCGCTGTCGTTGGCTTTGCAGCCGTCGTCATCGTCACCATCATCGCTACTATCATCATCGTGACCGCCGTCGTCGACGACACCAGTATACCGCTCCCGCCCGAATCACCGTCTCGCACTGAAGCGCCAGCAAGCCAGCACGGCCTTCGAGACGTGCCGGGGGGGTCCCAGCGGTCAGCGCCACCGCGGCCGCGTCGGTCACGCAAAACTAGTTGGCCGCTGTGCGCGCGAGCGTGTGCGAGTCAGCGCGGCCGCAGTGCCAAGCAGGCATCGCAATCGCCGCCGAATGGGTTTTGCAAACCTACTTGCATGCGAGTGGGGGGGATGAGTGTGCGAACTGTGGATTTGACACCTTAAAATTATGCAACGTGGATTCTCCTTTCAACAAGAAGTTCGGATCTACAACCCCCCCGGACTTAACGGTACACCTTTTCATCTTGCAATTTACATACGATTCGGCCCCATCGTCCATCCGAACTATGAATTCGTACCATTCCAATCACGCCGGAGTTGCCCCCCCTCATCCTCTGCAAAGAATAATGCGCGCGCGCTCGTTTATATCCTAAATCACAAGTGTTCAATGGTCCTTTGCGAAAACATGGGACGATGTATACACGTGCGCGTCGTCGCGCGCGCATGCCGGAGTTTTTTTTTTAAAGGTTTCGTAAACATTACATCGGGAATCGCGAAAACATGTAAAACACATAGTTTCGCAACAAGAGTTTTTCAAACAAGCGCCTGCGACCGCGCTCTTGCGAATTCTGAAGACAAGCGGCGGTTTTTAGCATGTTCAGAAAATGCAACCGAACAGGCCTCTCGCGCGCGCATGTCGAAACCGCTCGAACGCCCGCGCGCGCGCGCAGTCGCAAGAATTCCTTGCAACAAATGGGACGAAATGCGGGCGCGTCGTCGCGCGTACATGCCGGTATCCTTCAAAAACCTGAGGTGCCGTAGGGATGCCAAAAAAGAGTGTCCCGAAAACATATCAAAACACATGGCTGTGCAAGGTCAGTTTTCAAGAAAGCCTGCGCTCGCGGTTTTGCGGTTTCTGAAGACAACCATACGTTGTTCAACATGACCATCAAATTCTGCAAAACGGGCCTCTCGCGCCGCATGTCGAACTCATTCGAACGCCCTTGCGCGCGTGCTGGGGGGCGCGATTCGTTTCAAACCATACCACGCAGGCCAATGGCGCGCGTCGGCCACGCGCGCATGTCGAACTCCTTCAAAAACCTTCATCGCCGACGTGGGGACATCGTCGTCGTTATCAGCGAGCGTGATGAACATCGGCGGCGTCACTGGCCTTGCCGTCGTCATCGCCACCATCGCCACCATCATCGTTACTCCCAGTATCGTGTCCACCGTCGTCGGCGTCGCCGCGATACCGCGCCTGCCCAAGTCGCCGCTTTGCGCTGAAGTGCCCGCTGGGATGTGCTCAGCGGTCACCGCCATCGCGGCCGCGTCGGTCGCGCCAAGCTAGGTGGCCGCTGTGCGCGCGAGCATGCGCGGGCTAGCGCGGCAGTAGAAATGCACCAACAACAACCACTCATCGCACTCGCCGCTGAGTGGGGTGTGCGACCAAGTTGCGACTGGGTGGATGGGACGCTTGCAACTGCATGGGATGTGTCAACTCAGTTGTAAAAGCCAGTTCCCCGCTCTAAAAGAATATTAGGACCGACCCCGCCCCCAAGGATCACACATTACGCATGGTTGTGCCCCGTCGTCAATCCGATTTATGAGTTCATACCATCCCAGCCAGGCCAAAACTCGCCTCGCCCACCAACCGCCCTCTGATCCTCCGGGGGGAAAAATATGTGCGCGCACTCGTTTATGAAAAGCCATCAGTTTCCAACAACCCCATGCAAAAAAAAAAAAAAAAAAAAAAAAAAAAAAAAAAAAAAAAAAAAAAAAAAAAAAAAAAAAAAAAAAAAAACGCACACGCCCGCGTCGCCGCGCACGCATGCCGAAATATTTCGAATACATAGGTCCCGTAAGGACTTCAAAAGCGAGAGTTGAGAAACGTATAGAAACACCTGGTTTCGAAACGAAGGTTTTCAAAGAAAGCCTGCGCCGCTCTCTTTTGCGAGTTCGGAAAAACCCTTACTACCTACAACACTTTCATGACGTGCTACCAAGCGGGCCTCTCGCGCGCATGTCGAAATCGCTCGAACGCCATTTCGCGCGCGCCGTCGCACAAGTCCGCCGCATCAAGAACAATACGGCGTGCACATTCGCGCGTCGTCGCGCGCGCATGCCGAAATCCGTCAAACACCCGAGGTGTCGCAAGGAGTTCAAAAACGAGTGCCCCGAGAACATATCGCAAAATTGTAGTTTTCAAGAAGGCCTGCGCTCGCGGCGCTGCGGGTTCCGAAAACAAACATGCGTTTTGCCAACATGATCCTCGAATTCTTCCAAACGCCTCTCGCGCCGCATTTCGAACCCATTCGAACGCCCTTGCGCGCGTGCTGGGATAGAGGGCGCGATTCGTCAAATCATACCAGGCAGACCACTGGCGCGCGTCGGCCGCGCGCCGGAACTCCTTCGAAAACCTTCAACGCCGACGCGAGGACATCGTCATCGTCGTCGGCGTGATCAGCATCGGCACCGTCACTGGCCTTGCCGTCGTCATCGCCATCATCATCACAAGCATCGCTACCATCATCATCGCGTCCATAATTGTTGACGTCGCCACGATACCGCGCCCGCCCATGTCGCCGCCTCGCACAAAACTGCCCGCTGGGATGTGCCCAGCGGTCAGTGCCACCGCGGCCGCGTCGGTCGCGCCAAACTATCTGGCCGCTGCGCGCGCGAGCAGTCGCTGGCTAGCGCGGCCGCATAAATGCACCAGCCAACTCCACGCGCTCATCGCAATCGCCGCCGCATGGGCTTTACAAGCCAAGTTGCGTGCTCGTGGGTGGAATGATTTCGCGAGCACAGGAATGGTCAACTCACTGCAAGCAGAAATCCCGCCAGCCCTTTGGGCGACATTGGTCTAAGGGTGATTTTTTTGTTCTTCCACATCCCTTCTTCCTTCGGGGAAAAGAGCCCTCCCCATCCCCTCCCTGAGGGTTTTGAGAGGTGTCGCGAAGTGTCAGAAGCCCCTTTTTTCGGCCAGTGGGAGGGCCAATCTCGGCACCACTCACGAGGATCGCGCCCCCCGATGGGGGGGGCGCACATCGAGTACCCCCCCCCGTCTTTTGACCGACTGCCTCCAAGATGGCCCCAAGAGGCCCTCCAGGGCTCTCAAGACGCCCCCCAAAGGATCCCCCGAGCGGCCCAAGGGGCCCAAAGAGGGTTCTAAGAGGCCCCCGAGAGGTCCCCAAGAGGTCCCCGAGCGGCCTTACAGAGCCCAGGATGACCTCCAAGATGGCTCAAGATGGCCCAAACTGGCTCAAAATGGCTCCCGAGATGCTCGAAGAGACCCCAAGACCGCTCCAAGACGGCTCGAGATGGCCAGCCCACTCAGACGTCCCAGGGCATCCGGATGGGCTGGCTATGCGTGTTTGTTTTGTTTTCTCTCTCTCTCTCTCTCTCTCTCTCTCTCTCTCTCTCTCTTTTTCTCCTTCTCTTTCTCTCTCTCTCTCTCTCTCTCTTTCCCCCCGTCCTCCTATCGTTTCTGGATGGGCTGGTCAGGGTACGCGAAGCGTCAAGAATGAATTGCACCGCGCATACTGGACCACATAGAGCTTACAACACAAAAGCTGCGTCGTGGAAATTACACCAAGCATGTTCTCCTGTCTGAAAGAAAAAGCAGGTTATACCACCACAACCACCACCACCCTGGACTTGACGATTCCGCTTTGGGTATCACAATTTACAAATGATTCTGCCCCATCGCCCATCCGAAATTTGAGTTTACATCTTCCCAGGAGGGCCGGTATCCCCCCCCCGCCATCCTGTGCAGAAAAATTATCCCGGCAAAGCAACCTAACAGCGATGTGTAGGAGCATATCTGGAAGCATTCCCCTTAAGATTCAAATGAGAATCCAGTTGTAGAGTTCTGCTGTTCTCGCAGTCGTAGTCGCATTCGCGATGACAGTCGCAGTGGCAACGGCAGTCGCAGTCACAGCCTCAGCCTCAGCCTGCCTCAGCCTCAGCCTCCGCCTGCCTCAGCCTCAGCCTGCCTCAGCCTCAGCCTCAGCCTGCTTCAGCCTCAGCATCAGTCTGCCTTCAGCTTCGGCCTCAGCCTCAGACTGCCTCAACCTCAGCCTGCATCAGCCTCAGCCTCAGCCTCAGCCTGCCTCAGCATCAGCCTGCCTCAGCTTCAGCCTCAGCCTCAGCCTGCCTCTGCCTCAGCCTCAGCCTGCTTCAGCCTCAGCCTCAGTCTGCCGTCAGCCTCGGCCTCAGCCTCAGCCTGCCTCAGCCTCAGCCTGCATCAGCCTCAGCCTCAGCACGAAGCAACCCAGCTAGAAGGACAAAGCGCTGAATGTACACCGATGTGTTCGACGACTGCGTATGTAATGATGTGACGATATACAGACTGAGCCCTTCGTGAATGTCTACATGTTTTTCTGACGCCTACAAACGGCGCTGACGTGTGTGAGAAAATTGTCCGCGCAGCAAAAGCCGGCGAAGCGTGCAGACAGCCAGCTGCAAAAGGTTGCGAGCGGCTCTTGGAAGACGTTTACGGAACGGAGCTACGGTGTCTGAAAACATTGGCATCGAAGCGAAGAGCCTCGGAGCCCTGCAGCCTGAGAAACACCGCAGGAACTCGCATACTGAAAAGGAATGCATTGCAAACCGCACGTTGCGAACCCTGCAGGCTGAGAAGCACCGCAGGATGTCGCATGCTGAAAAGCACTTGTACTGCAGAGCGCAGGCTGCGAAACCTGCAGGCTGAGAAGCACCGCAGGAACTCGCATGCTTTCGAACACTACTGCTCGAGACCGCAGCTGGAGAGCGGCAGACCGCAGGCTGAGAAGCACCGCGGGCAGAGAGACTTGCAAAACTCAGATGTCCTGATCGTCTTGGAGGAAGTCACGCCAGTCCGGCGGCTGCCAAGAATCGATGATGCGCCTGGAGCCACCGCCCGTGCTGCCGCCGATGTCCAGGTAGTCGCCATCGCCCCTGAACAGACGGCCGTGCCCGCACGCCAGAATCGCTTGGTTGCGGATTTGAAGCAGCGCTCCGCTCTCAAACATCTGCAACACGTCCTGCTGCCTGCGCGTGAAGTTCGGCTTTGCCTGGCCAGCCTGGGCAGACAGATATAGGGAAAGCCGCTCCCCCTCGTTGTAGCGCGCGATGGCCTCGGCCTTCTGGTGGTGCAGCCGGCGCCGCTGTTGCCGCAGAGCTTCCTCGGGAACTGCTGCATCACGGCCCTCACTGTGATCAGCTTGCAACGCTTGCGTTAACCAATCAACGTCGAAGCGCCCTGAGAAGGCCAGCACCTCCCAGATCTGTTTAGTACCGGCCACACGTTGCAAATGGCGATGCCACCGCTTACGCTTCTGGTCTTTCACAAACTTGGCGACGCTACCCAGACCTGCACCCTTGGCCTGGCCACCTTTTCCCGCAGGCTGAGAAGCACCGTGAGAACCTTTCTTACCGCCTGGCCCTTTGTTCGGACCCTGCGGAACCGCATGGCCCCCTTGTGGCGCAGACTTGCCTTTCGCTTTTCCCTTTTCGATATCCCGTTCCTGAAGCGCACGCTGCTGCCGCGACTGCTCGTACTGGTCGCGAGCTACTCTGACCAATTCCTGGCGCTCAGGCTCCGTGAGAACGTAGCGCATGTCGTCGATGTTCTTGCTCCGCAGAAAGTCATGTCGAAGCTTAAGGACAGAGAGAATGGCTCGGCCAGTCTCCTCCTGAGACGCAAAGGCCGCGTCATATTCCGAGCCAGGCTGAGGAGCGCCAGCTGGATCAGTGTCCGCTGGCTCCGTGGACTTCCTCTTTTTGAAAAGCAAGAGACTGAGATGATGGAGGACTTTCGGATCGTACTCCTCGTCGTACCTGTCGTCCCAAAGCTTCCTCAGCTCCCTGTGCAAGTCGTCCGCGCGATTCTGAACGACATCCTCGACGTAGTCGGGATCACCCGGTGAAGTCGGTGAAAGCGGAGGAGCAGAACTCGGCGACCGATCCCAATGCACAGAAGACTCGCGGTCCGCCTGTACGCTGACGTCGGCGTCGGAGACGTTTTCGACGACAATTTTCCGCCTCTTGCTCTCCCCAGGCTGAATAGCACCAGGGAGAGTGAGCACAACCGCCACCGCATCGTGTGCGTCGTTGCGCATGCCACGATCCGTAAAAGACGCGCCAACGGCAATGGAGCAGAAACGGGCGACTGCTCCGCAGACCGCGACGTGGTCGCCTTTGAGGTCGGCCGGAGTGGCATGGACCTCCCATACCTTCTCGTCGTTCTGCTCGCGCTGGTAAGCCTCCCGCGCCTCCTGGAAAGTGAGGTTGTCGTCGCCGACTACAAGCACAACGACTGCCTCGTTTAGATTCTCAAGAATCTTGGCCAGGCCGTCCAGGTGCAAGCGGAGATGGCGAACTGTCCGCTTTCGAGTCTGGATGCTCGGCGGTTTCTTGCCGCACACGATGTGCATGTTGGCGATCACCACGTGGAACTTGTCATGGCCTGGTTTGTTCACCTCAAAATGTGAAATAACAGCATCAATATCTCGGCCGCTAGGAGGCCTGTAAACTTTGCTGTCTTCGCACAGAGTCAGTTCCGCAGGCTGAGAAGCACCGCGGAACCCCCAGAGAGTCAAGTAGTTGTCGACCTCCAAGAAGCGAATGCCATCACCGAAAGGCTTACTGAGGATGTCTGTCACGTTGATCCCTGCTCGGCGAAAGCCTTCACGGAACGCACCGACCTCGCAGCCACAGACCATATCAGCATCAGCGGTCTCCACTATCTTGGCGCACAACCTTCCGAAGTTAGCGCAGTGAGTGGCCGCCTGCTTACCAGTCATCATGCCCTGCTCGAACCCGAAATTGAACGAGGCGACCGTGAAAGACGCAGGCTGCACAGCGCCAGAACCAGGCGTCTGTCCACCTTCCTCCGCAGGCTGAGAAGCACCGCGAGGCGGCGCAGGCTGAGAAGCACCGCGAGGCGGCGACACTTCGGACGAGCCTCGCGGAGCAGAGGCTGCGGATGAACGTTGGACATGGGGGTACGGCCAGGGGAACGCCATTGCAATCAAAACTCAGTGGACTGCAGTGAATGAATGTAGTGGCCAATTGAATGCAGAGGACTGCAGTGTCACTAGCAAGTCCTGAACCAAACACAGCTGTGGCGGAAGGAATATGAAGCGTCTGGCTATTCAAAATGTTGCCCGGCAATGTCCTCCTCCTCCTCCTCCTCCTCCTCCTCGTCCTCCTCCTCCTCTTCCTCCTCCTCCTCCTCCTCCTCCTCCTCCTCCTCCTCCTCCTCCTCCTCCTGGTAGTCCTCCCCCTCCCCTCCTCCTCCTGGTAGCCCAGGAATGGAAGTTTGGGAACTCGAAGAGCACGAAGTGGCCTACAGTTGGCTCCGGGCATTCAAAATGTGGCCCGGGAATGGAGTTCTGGGAACTCGAAGAGCACGAAGTGGCCTACAGTTGGCTCCGGGCATTCAAAATGTGGCCCGGGAATGGAGTTCTGGGAAATCGAAGAGCACGAAGTGGCCTACAGTTGGCTCCGGGCATCCAAAATGTGGCCCGGGAATGGCGTTCTGGGAACTCGAAGAGCACGAAGTGTGTGACTGTTGCATCCGGCCCCCCAGAATGTGGCCCGGGAATGGCGTTCTGGGATGTCGAAGAGCACTTTGTGTGTGACTGTTGCATCCGGCCCCCCAGAATGTGGCCTGGGAATGGAGTTCTGGGAAGGCGAAGAGCACGAAGTGTGTGACTGTTGGTGAAAAACGAGCCCGGCTCATGCCGCCCGGAAACGCCCCAACACCTGCCCGGACCCCCCTGTGGAGTGATCTGTGAGCTCTTTTGAGTCAACTAGAAACCTATCAGTCTTCGCTGTTAGGTAATAATATGCACGCGCACTCGTTTATCAAAAACCGTAAGTGTTCAATAATCCGTGGCAACAAACTGGACGAAGTGCACACGCGCGCGTCGTCGCGCGCGCATGCCGAAATCCTTCAAAAACCGATGGTTTCGGAATGATTTCAAATCGCGTGTCCAAACAAGCATGAAACAATTGGTGTCGCAACACGGATTTTGCCAAACAAACCTGTGCGCTCTTGTGAGTTTTTAAGAACACCATAGGTTTTTCAAGATTTTCACAAAATACTACCAAACGGGCTTCGCGCGCGCATGTCGAAATCGTTCGAACGCCCTGGCGCGCGTGCCGTCGCGAAAATCCTCTGCGAAAAAAGGACGAAGTGCACGCGCGCGCGTCGTCGCGCGCGCATGTCGAAACCCTTCAACAACATTCGGTTTCGGAAGGAGTTCAAAATCGAGTGTCTAAAAAGCAAACAAAAAACACATGGTTTCGCACCAAGGGTGTTCAACAAAAGCGTGCGCGCGCGCTCTTGCGGCGTCGTCGTCGTCGTCGTCGTCGTCCTCCCTCCTCCCTCGTCGTCGTCGTCGTCGCCGTCGTCGTTCCCTGTCTTTCCTCGTCGTCGTCCTCTTTGGCGTCATCGTCATTTCCGTCGTCGTTGTCGCCGTGGTCGTCCTTCCTCTTTCATCTCTCGTCGTCGTCGTTGTCGTCCGTCGTCGGCGTCTCCTCGTCGTCCCTCCTATTTCGTCGCCGTCGTCGTCGTTGTCGTCTTCCCTCCTCCCTCGTCGTTATCGTCGTCGGCGTCGCCGTCCTCCCTCCTCCCTTGTCTTTGTCGTCGTTGTCGCCGTCGTCGTCCTCCGTCCTCCCTCGTCGTCGTCGTCGTCGTCGGCGTCGTCGTCGTCGTCGGCGTCGTCATCGTCGTCATCGTTTTCGGCGTCGGCGTCGTCGTCGTCGGTGTCGTCGTCGTCGTTGTCATTGTCGAAGACGTCGGAGTCGTCGTCGGTGTCCGTCGTCGTCGTCGTCGGCGTTGTCGTCGTCGTTGTCGCTGTCGCTGTCGTCGTCGGCGTCGGTGCCGTTGCCAAGTGCCATGTGGTACCTACCGTCATGGTCTTAAGAGGTCTTGCGACCAAGTTGCGGGTGGGAAGGTGGGATGTTTGCACGGGCAGTGGATAGGACAGCGAAGTGAATTCTCCTTTCTAGAAAAAGAATGGACTCTACCCCCCTCCCCCGGCGTTATCGGGACCCCTTGTCGGGTATGTAAATCACATACGACTCTGACCACATGTCCATCCAAAATATGAAATCACAATGTCCCAGGCCAGCCGGGTCCCCCCCCCTGAGGTTCCCTTGTAAAAAAAACACGATGCAGTGACATTTCCTTGCAACAAAAATAAGACGAAGTGCTCACGCGCGCGTCGTCGCGCCCGCATGCCGAAATCCTTCAAAAACCTTCGGTGCCGGAAGGAGTTCGCAATCGAGTTCCCCCATACACATACAAAAACAAAGGGTTTCGTAACACGGATGTGCTAAAGAAGCTTACGCGCGAGCTCTTGCGAAATCTTAAGAAAACACTTTGTTTTCTAAGATTTTCACAACGTGCTACCAAACGGGCGTCGCGCGCGCGCATGTCGAAATCTGTCGAACGCCCTTGCGCGTGTGCCGTGGCGAGAATCCTCTGCAAAAAACGGGACGAAGTGCAGACGCGCGCGTCGTCGCGCGCGTACGTCGAAATCCTTAAAAACCCATCGGTTTCGGAAGGATTTCAAAATCGCGCGTCCAAGAAACCTACAAAAACCTACAAAAGCGTGCGCGCGCGCTCTTGCGGCGTCGTCGTCGTCGTCGTCGTCGTCGCCGTCCTCCCTCCTCCCGCGTCGTCGTCGTCGCCTACGGCGTCCTGTGTCTTTCCTTGTGTTCGTCGTCGTCGTCCTCTTTGGAGTCGTGGTCGTTTCCGTCGTCGTTGTCGCCGTGGTCGTCCTTCCTCGTCCTCCCTCGTCGTCATCGTCGTCGTCGTCGTCGTCCGTCGTCGGCGTCTCGTCGTCGTCCCCCCTATTTCGTCGCTGTCGTCGTCGCCGTTGTCGTCGTCGTCTCGTCGTCGTCTTCCCTCCTCCCTCGTCGTTGTCGTCGTCGGCGTCGCCGTCCTTCCTCCTTCTTCGTCGTTCGCGTCGTCGCTGTCCTCCCTCCTCCCTCGTTGTCGTCGTTGTCGTCGTTGTCGTCGTTGTCTCCGTCGTCGTCCTCCCTCCTCCCTCGTCGTCGCTTTCGTTTGCGACGTCGTCGTCGTCGTCTTCGTCGTCGTCGTCGGCGTCGGCGTCGTCGTCTTCGTCGTCGTCGACGTCGGCGTCGTCGTCGTCGCCGCCGTCGTCGTCGTCGTCGTCGTCGGCCGTCTTGCTTCTCCAGCCGTCTTGGGGCGCTTTTGAGACGCCCCCGAGGGCTCCAAGACGACCCCGGAACGATATATTGTGCTCGGTCCCGCATGGGTTTTGCAAACCAAGTTGCGGGTGGGTGGGTGGGATGGTTGCGCGAGCAATGGAGTTGACAACTTCAAGTTCGGCAACTGAATTACACCATATAGATTGCACCACACAGGTTGCACCAGTGAACTTACGCAACACACACCACCTATATTGCACCACATACTGCTGACCCCACATATCAGTGGACCACATAGGTTGCACCACCTCGAGATTTTCCCACAAATATTGCATCATATGAATTGCGCCACAAAGATTGGTGCACCACGCTCCCCAAACGGAGTTTGCACCGAGGGGTTTTCATGGAACTGCGCCTGTCTGTCGATCAGGCGGCCATGTTGTCGACTTCGGTACCCCGTCGCCGCTTCGTCGCCGCTGTGATTAAGCAGGTCTGCCGGTCTGGCGGCTATGTTGTCGCCGTCGCCGCCGCATCGCCGCCTCGTCGCCGCCCGTCGGCGACATGTATTGTTACACACAACTTGCACAACATTGACTGCATAAAATCGATGGCACAACGTTGATTGCACGACATAGATCGTGCATCATACATCGCACCATGTAGATCGCACCACATCGTGCACCACTGAAGTTGCTCCGCGTAATTAGATTGCACCACGTGTATTGGCTCATCTATGTATAAGCATGTTGCCAAACAGATGTTGTACAGCATCGGTTCTCCTTTCTAAACAGAGAATCGGCTCTACCCCCCGGCGTTATCGCCCCCCTCTTTCGGGTATGCAAATCATATGCGATTCTCACCACATGTCCATCCTAAATATGAACTTACACTATCCCAGGGGGACGGTATCGACCCCCTTGAGGTTCCCTGGTAAAAGCAATACGCGGGGACATTTTTTGTTCTAACATAACAGTTGTTTCACGAATCCCTTGCGCAAAATGGGACGAAGTGCGCACGCGCGCGCCGTCGCGCGCATGCCGAAATCATAGAACAAACCTTCGGTGTCGGAAGGATTTCGCAATCGAATTCCAAAAAAACATACAACAACACTGGGTTTCGCACACACTGATTTGCTAAAAAACTTACGCGCGAACTCTTGCGAAATCTTAAGAAAACCATAGGTTTTCAAGGTTTTCACAAAATGCTACCAAACGGGCTTCGCGCGCGCGCGTGTCGAAATCTGTCGAACGCCCTTGCGCGTGTGCCGTCGCGAGAATCCTCTGCAAAAAAAAAAAAAACGAAGTGCACACGCGCGCGTCGTCGCGGGCGTATGCCGAAATCCTTCAAAACCCATCGGTTTCGGAAGGATGTCAAAATCGTGCGTCCAAAAAACATACAAAAACACAAGTTTTCGCAACACGGAATTTCAGCAAAAGCGTGCGCGCGCGCTCTTGCGTCGTCGTCGTCGTCGTCGTGGTCGTCGCCGTCCTCCCTCCTCCCGCGTCGTCGTCGTCGTCGCCTACGTCGTCGTGTCTTTCCTCGTGTTCGTCGTCATCATCGTCCTTTTTGGCGTCGTGGTCGTTTCCGTCGTCGTTGTCGCCGTGGTCGTCCTTCCTCCTCCCCCCTTGCCGTCGTCGTCTTCCGTCGTCGGCGTCTGGTCGTCGTCCCTCCTATGTCGTCGCCGCCGTCGTCGTCGTCGTCGTTGTCGTCGTCGTCTTCCCTCCTCCCTCGTCGTTATCGTCGTCGGCGTCGCCGTCCTCCCTCCTTCTTCGTCGTTCGCGTCGTCGCCGTCCTCTCTCCTCCCTCGTCGTTGTCGTTGTTGTCGTCGTTGTCGCCGTCGTCGTCCTCCCTCCTCCATCGTCGTCGTCTTCGTTGGCGACGTCGTCGTCGTCTTCGCCGTCGTCGTCGGCGTCGGCGTCCTCGTCGTCTTCGTCGTCGTCGTCGGCGTCGTCGTCGTCGCCGCCGTCGTCGTCGTCGTCGTTGTCGTCGTCGGCGTCGTTGACATCGTCGTCGTCGGTGTCGTCGTCGTCGTCGTCGGCGTCGTCATCGTCGTCGTCGTTGTCATCGTCGTCGTCGTCGGCGTCGTCGTCGTCGGTGTCGTCGTCGTCGTCCTTGTCGGCGTCGTCGAAGTCGTTGGCGACGTCGTCGGTGTCGTCGTAGTCGTTGTCGGCGGCGTCGTCGTCGTCGTTGTCGCTGTCGTCGTCGGCGTCGCTGTCGTTGCCAAGTGTATTTGGTACCCACCGTCACGGTCTTAACAGATTCTGCAAATCAAGTTGCGGGTGGGTGTGCGGGATGTTTGCGCGAGCAGTGGAGTTGACAACTTTAAGTTCGGCAAGTGGATGCTCCTTTCTAAAAAAAGAATAGACTCTACCACCCCCCCGGACTTATCGCTTCCCCCTGGGATAATATGATTTCATATATTTTCTGCACACTCGTCCATCCTAAATATGAAATCATACCATCCCAGGCAGGCCGGGTTCCCCCCCTGAGGTTCCCTTGTGCAAAAACACTATGCGGTGACATTTGTTGTTCTAAAATACAACTTTTCCGCGAATCCCATGCAAAAAACGGGACGGAGTGTGCACGCGCGCGTCGTCGCGCGCGCATGCCGGAATCCTTCAAAAAACCTTTGGTGCCGGAAGGATTTCGCAATCGAGTTCCAAAAAAACATACAACAACACTGGGTTTCGCAACACTGATTTGCTAAACAACTTACGCGCGAGCTCTTGCGAACTCTTAAGAAAACTATAGGTTTCAAGATTTTCACAAAATGCTACCAAACAGGCTTCGCGCGCGCGTGTCGAAATCTGTCGAACGCCCTTGCGCGTGTGCCGTCGCGAGAATCCTTTGCAAAAAAAAAAAGACGAAGTGCACACGCGCGCGTCGTCGCGGGCGTATGCCGAAAACCTTCAAAACCCATCGGTTTCGGAAGGATGTCAAAATCGTGCGTCCAAAAAACACACAAAGACACAAGGTTTCGCAACACGGATTTTCAACAAAAGCGTGCGCGCGCGCTCTTGCGTCGTCGTCGTCGTCACCTTCCTCCCTCGTCGTCGTCGTCGTCGTCGCCGTCGTCGTCTTCTGTCTTTCCTCGTCGTCGTCGTCGTCGTCGTCTTGGCGTCGTCGTCGCTTCCGTCGTCGTTGTCGCCGTGGTCGTCCTTCCTCCCTCGTCGTCTTTGTCGGCGTCTCGTCGTTGTCCCTCCTATTTCGTCGCCGTCGTCGTCGTCGTCGTCGTCGTCGTGGTCTTCACTCCTCCCTCGTCGTTATCCTCCTCCCTCGTCGTCGTCGTCGTCGTCCGTCGTCGGCGTTTCGTCGTCGTCCCTCCTATTTCGTCGCCGTCGTCGTCGTCTTCGTCGTCGTTGTCGTCGTCGTCGTCGTCTTCCCTCCTCCCTCGTCGTTGTCGTCGTCGGCGTCGCCGTCTTTCCTCCTTCTTCGTCGTTCGCGTCGTTGCCGTCTTCCCTCCTCCATCGTCGTTGTCGTCGTTGTCGCCGTGGTTGTTTTTTCTCCTCCCTCGTCACCGTCTCCGTTGGCGACGTCGTCGTCGTCTTCGTCGTCGTCGGCGTCCACGTCGTCGTCGTTTTCGTCGACGTCGACGTCGGCGGTGTCGTCGTAGTCGGTGTCTGCGGCGCCGTCGTCGTCGTTGTCGCTGTCGTCGTCGGCGTCGGTGTCGTGGCCAAGTGCCATGTGGTACCTACCGTCACGGTCTTGTCTTAAGAAGTCTTGCGACCAAGTTGCGGGTGGGAGGGTGGGATGTTTGCACGGGTAGTAGAGAGGACAATTTCAAGACGGTCAAAATGAGTTGCACCACGTAGATTGTACCACGTAGATTGCACACCATCAGTTGGACCACATAGGTTACCCCACATAAACTGCACAGCGCCGATTGCACCACATATGTTGCTCGACCCGTAGCACACCATGTATATTCTCCTTTCTCACAAATGAACAAGTTCTACACCCCCGGGATTGTTGCGCCCCCCTTTGCGTCTTGCAATCTACATATAATTCTGCCACTTCGCCCATCCTAAATACGAGTTCGTACCATGCCAGGGGAATCGGTATCGACCCCCCCCCGCCATCCTTTGCAAAAAAACTACCATGCGCCTGCACTCGGTTATCAAAACCCATCCGTTTTCAAAAACACTTCGGCCAAACATAAACGACGCGCAAACGCGCGCGTCGTCGCGCGCGCGTCCAAACAAAAACATATAAAATCACATGGTCGCGAAACAGAGTTTATCAAAAATGACGTGCGCTCGCGCTTCTGCGGATTCTTGCGGAAACCGTAAGTTTTTGTCCAACTCATGTTCATAACATGCTGCCAAGCGGGGTTTCGCGCGCGCATGCCGACATCGTTCGAACTCCCTTGCGCGCGTGCTGTCGCAAGAATCCTTTGCAGAAAACGGGACGAAGTGTGCACGCGCGCGCCGTCGCGCACGCATGCCGGAATCCGTTAAAAACCTTCGGTTTCGCAGGGATTTCAAAACTGAGTGTCGCGAGACCCCTCACACGGTTTGGCAACATCGTTTTTTTTTTTATTATTATTGAATATATATATATATATATATATAAAGCCTGCGCTCGCGCCCTGGCGAATTATTACGAAAACCATAAGCTTTTCAACATGTTCATGGAAATTTGCCACCCAGGCCACCCGCGCCGCATGCCGAAATCATTCGAACGCCCTTGCGCGCGTGCTGGGGGGGGCCACGATCCGTGTCACAGAATACCATGCGGGCCACTTTCGCGTATTGGCCGCGCGCGCATGTCGAACTCCTTCCAAAACCTGCATCACCGATGCGAGGACGCCGTCATCGTCGTCGGCGTGATTAGTCATCGTCGTCGGCGTGATCAGCATGGGCTACGTCACTGCCCGTGCCGGTGTCGTTGTCGACATCGCCACTAGCATCGCTAATGTCACCATCGCATCTACGATTGTCGACGTTGCCGCGATACCGCGTTCGCGTCGGTCGCGCCGAACTAGCTGGCCGATGCGCGCGCGAGCATGCTCTGGCTAGCGCGGCCACAGAGATGCACCAGCCAACACCAAACACTCATCACAATCGCCCCCGCATGAGTTTTACAAGTCAAGTTGCGGGTGGGTGGGTGGGATGGTTGTGCGAGCAGTGGAATCGACAACTTCAAGTTCGGAAGGGTGATTTGCACCACGTAGATTGCTCCACATTGCACAACGTAGCTTGCACAACATAGATTGCACCACCTCGATCGCTCAACGTAGATTGTACAGCATAGGTTGCACCACATATATTGCATGTCATGAATAAATCCATATACATATTGCACCAGATGGCTTGCACAGCATAGATTGCACAACATGTATAGTGTGCAACATGTATTGCCCTACATAAGTTCCGCTTCACAAATAGCACCACGTAGATTGCCCCACATATATTGCACGAACCTAAATTACAACACGTAGATTGCACCACCAAGATTGCGCCACATGCATTGCAAAACATATTTTGTTAGAGCCACACTGTTTGGGCTCCACACTGGCTAACATTCTTTATACATATAAACAAGTAGACGTAGATACAACTGTACACTTGTATACTCACAAGCATACATCTCACCACATATATTGTACCACATCGTATGCTAAAACACAATGGTTGGGTCCACGCTGGTTAATATGTTTATGCAACTCGTTGTTCCGCGAATCCTGTTGCTCAAGCACACTTTCTCCACTGCCCGGTCGATGGCAGCAGCGACCCACTCCATGCTATTGCCAAAGACTCCACCGCCCACTGCGGTCAAGAAGACGCGCCGGGAGCCCAGGAGGCCGTTGTGGGCGAGCGCGGATGCCACCGCTGCCCACAGAGTGGCCTCATAAGACGCCTCCAGAACGAGCCTTGCGAATGGCTCCCAGAGGGCCGTGCCATTCCTGGAGTATGCCACCGAGCATGCCGAGCAGAAGGCCTGCGTCACTAGCTGCTCGGGGTCGCGCAGCTGCCGCGAGCCCCAGGAGGTGCTGGTTACCTGCAGGTCTTGCTGCACGCCGACGCGCAGCTTCGAACGCAGGCGGTCGAGCTCGACCTCGCTGAGCTTCCCCAACTTGTCGTTGAGGCTCCTCGGGGGAGCAAACATGTCCCGGCACTGGTGCTTTGCAGACCTGTCCCAGGGTGCGCTTTGGCCGCGAGGGGCTCCCTGGGGTGCTCGCCGGAGGCCTGTCCCTGGGTCTGGATCTGTCCAGGGCGAGTGTGGCCGTGGCGACGGAGCCCGCAAGGGAGGCCCAAAGAGGCGAGAACGACAAGGGAACGGTCATTATCGTGTCATTATGCGTGTTTTGCGTGCGCGTGTGTGCGTGTGTGTGTATATATATATATGTGTATACATATATATATATATATCTATGTGCGTGTGTGTGTGCGTGAGAGAGAGTGTGCGTGTGTGTGTTTGAGCGTGTGTGCGTGTGTGTGTGCGTGTGTGTGTGTGTGTGTGTGTGTGCGTGCGTGCGTGCGTGCGTGCGTGCGTGCGTGTGCGTGTGTGTGCGTGTGTGTGCGTGTGTGTGTGTGTGTGTGTGTGTGTGTGTGTGTGTGTGTGTGTGTGGGGGGGGGGGGGGGGGCGGGCGTGTGCGTGCTTCTCCGTGAGAGCGTCTCGCGCATCATATTCAACACCGTTTGACAAGAAACGCAACTCGAGGAAAACGTGGCCCGTTGCGTCGCTTCCGCGGTTCGGACTCAGCCGCGCGTTGGTGGGAACAGTGTGCGTGTTTGTGTGTATGGGTCTCTTCCGCAGCATCCGTCTCGCACTTCCCGCGCTCTCACCGCACGCCGCCTCCTTTCAGCCCCTGCTCGTCCGTCGGTCAGGTGGTGCTCGGCCAGTGCTGCTGCATTTGCATGGCCGAAGCCCGCATCTTCTGCGTGCGCGCGCGCTCCCGCCTCTTTCCCCCCAAGTCCACCCATCTGCTACGCCCGGCGGGAATTCGCCTCAACGTGGCCCAGCGTAGCGCTTCGCGAAAGTGCCGCCACCTCGCCGCTGCATGAAAAAGTGTGTGTGGGTGTGTGTGCGTATGTGTGTGTTTTTGTGTGCGTGGTGTGTGTGTGTGTGTGTGCACGTGGTGTGTGTGTGTGTGTGTGTGTGTGTGTGTGGTGTGTGCGCGCTTGTCGCTCCTCGCCTCTCTCTTCGCATTGCTTGGACCTCCTTGCCCTTGTCCCGCTGGCCCCTTGTCGTCCGAAGTAGGCCAGCCGATTTTCGGCCTTCCCTGCATCATCCCTTGGCGCTTCACTTTCTGCTTGCCCGGCGTTGCCGCCGGGCGTGCGATTTTTAGCGCTCGTGTGGCTTCCCGCCCCAGGTGCGTGCGACCGGACATTTTGTTGTGAGTGTGGTGTGTGTGTGGGTGTCTGTGCTGTGTGTGGTGTGTTTGTGTGTGATCGCCCATCGCGGTTTCGCCTTTGCTGCCGCCGCTGCGTCTCGCCTGCGCTGTAGGCACTGGCCTCTCGTTTCCTCCTCGTCTGTCCCCCGCATCTCTGCCACGGGTTTGCGTATGGCACGTCTGAGCCCTTTGAGTGGATCCCCTGCCCCTGGCTTCTGAATGTGTGTCTGCCGCGCGCACTTCCCACTCATCGACCTTCCTCGCCTCGGCGCTGCGCGCGAGGCCGCGACGCCCCAAAGGTGCGTGTGATGTGTGAGATGAGTGTGATGTGTGTGTGTGATGTGTGTGTGTGTATGTGTGTGTGTGCGTGTGCGCGTGCGTGTGCGCGTGCGCGTGCGCGTGCGCGTGCGCGTGCGCGTGCGCGTGCGCGTGCGCGTGCGCGTGCGCGTGTGCGTGTGCGTGTGCGTGTGCGTGTGCGTGTGCGTGTGTGTGTGTGTGTGGTGTGTGGTGTGTGTGTGTGTGGTGTGTGTGTTTGTGTGTGTGGGTGGGGTGGGGTGGGGGGGGAGTGCATGTGTGCTTGTGTGTGTGCGTGTGTTTGTCCTCTGGCTCCTGAGGCCGCGGTCCTCGGCCAAAGTGTAACCGCCCCTCACCCTAAAATAGCCCGCGGGCGGCGCAGCCTCGCCGCCGGCCAGCTCGCCCGTCAGGTCGCGGAGGCACTCGATCTGGCTGTCCGCCCGCTGTCCCTCGCGCAGCGGCCCCGTGGGACGGGGGCTTTTGATGATGGAAAGGCGTCGGGTTGCGCACAGACAGTCCACCCGGGTTGACCCTGGCTGGCCTCAACAGGCCCCCCCAGGCAGCCACAGCTGGCCTCAGCAGGCCCCCCGAGTGGCCCCGGCTGGCGTCACCAGGCCTCACGAGTAGTCCAAATTTGTCTCAACACCCCGATCCTGGGGCGCAGAGCGCCCTCCAGGGGGGGGCCGCCGAAGGCGGCGCCAGGGTGTGGAGACCGCCCCGGACTGCTCGTGGAGGCTGTCGAGGCCAGCCGGGACTAAATTACCTGTGGTGGCTGCTCGTTCGCGCCTCACGGCACAAACTTCGGTCGCATACTCCTGTTCAGACACGAGTGCCGGAGGCGCTCCACCCTCTCCACAGCTGACGGTCTGTGCGTCTGGGGGGGTGGTCTGTGCACAACCCCGAGGCCTCACCAACTCCTGACAGACCAAGACAAGTGGCGCGCCCGAGGAAATCGCAGCCGCGGGAGGAACCATTCTCTATCACGGTCGGGACCTTTTGGATGGAGTGTCGCCCCTGCGGCCCCGGCGACGCGCTGCCTTGCGAGTGGATGGCGTGTCACTCCGCCCCGCGGGGCGGAAGGCTCGGAATGACTCGGGACATTGACGCCCCGGGACCGCGAAGTGGATCTCGTGTCGCACCAAAGCGCGGTGGGTCAGAAGTGGCGGAGCGACACGCAATCCAAAAGTTCCCGACCGTACTCCAGATCTCGTAATAAAAGGGAGGGGGTCTGGACCCTCCAAGACAAGCCATTTCAGACCCCCCCCCCCCCGTGGGAGAACCCTCCAAAACATCGTCCCCAGACCCCCCCAGGCCCTCCAATATAGCCTGGAAGAGACCCCCCCCGAAATGAGACCCCCTCCCTTTTATTACGAAATCTGGAGGATGCGCTTCTCCAGCTCAGTCTTGGGGAAAAACAGTGCGTGCACCACTACCGCTTCGCACTCCCTGGGCCTCTCCTGGGGCGCGTGCCGACCAGGAAACTTCGGGGCGAGCCGCGCCGCGGCGACGGGGGCCACCCGGGAGACCCAAAGAGGCGGGAGCGAGGCAAGGGTAGTAGTACGAGGAGGCTGGAAACACGAAGGGCTGGAATCACTGCGGACCGAATGTTTAGAGTAGGGGATGTCCCGCTCGCGTGGGCCAGCAAATAATGCCACAGAGGAAAGAACAAAGACCTCATAGTATCCCTAAAATCGCGCACCCATCTTTTTCAGGTTTGGCGCGGTCCGACCGGAGAAATACTACTGGAAGCCCACAGCACGCGATACAACCGGCCCCGAATTTGTGATCCAGCCTCCCCGTGACGGTATCGGTACAGTCGGGCTTGGTTGGAGAGGACACGCGAGAGGACACAGCACCCTTCCGAGGGCCACGCTTCCCCAGGACTGAAGAGGACGTGGGACGCGGCAAGAAAAGGGCACAAGGGTACCCTTGATCCCTTTCCCTTGATCTGAAAGGGTCGATCCACTAATCAACTTCGAATGTACCTTTCTCTCCGCTGGGATCTGTCAAAAAAGTCCTGGCTTCTGGGGCCCAAGCCTCGCGCGGCGGCCCGCCCGACGGGTCGCGAACGGGCGCCAGGTAGTTCCTGTAGACGGTGCCAGCGCCGCATGCTATCGCGCAGCAAGGGCCCTGGGTCCGGTCGCTCGCGTAGCCCGTGACGCCCATCTCCGGCGTGCAGCTCGGCCCGACGAACTCCAGGCAGTTGAACTGCGAGGCGACCTCCCAGGGGCAGCCAGCACTGCGAGAGGCATGGCGAGGCTTGCCCCGTGGGCACCAGGGGGAGGATCAGGAGCAGAGCGTAGAAGGAGGAACATGATGATGGTGGTGAAACTGGTAATGGCTATGAGGATGACGCTGACGATGAGGATTATGATGCTGATGCCGATTGCCGTGATGGTGAGGATGATGATGATGGGGGGGATGATGATGATGATGATGATGATGATGATGATGATGATGATGATGATGATGATGATGATGATGATGATGATGATGATGGTGACGATGATGCTGGTAAGAGTAATGATGGACATGGTGATGATGGGGGGGATGAGGAGGACGATTGTGATGCTGAATATGATTACGATGGTGGTAATGATGATGAGGATTAGGATGATGATGGTGATGGTGATTGTGATGATGAAGGTGATGGTGGTGATGATGATGCTGATGATGATGCTGATGATGCTGATGATGATGATTATGATGATGATGATGATGATGATGATGATGATGATGATGATGATGATGATGATGATGATGATGATAATGATAATGATGATGATGATGATGATGATGATGATGATGATGATGATGATGATGATGATGATGATGATGATCATGATGATGAGACAGAGCAGGAAGAGCAGGGAAGGGGGAGGGGAAGGCAGGAGGAGGAATGGAATTGAATGGGCTGCCGTAAAAAAAGGGAGTGCGCAGCATGGAATATTCAGTTAAGCGCAAATAAAAAATAACCAGAACTTAAGGCTGCATATCAAAATGCCTGGAGAAGCCTTGGGCCAGAGCTCCTGGAAAAAACAACCATGGGAACGGGCATGAGTGGTCTCTTCTGAGAACCGAATTCGCTCGACGAGTGCTGCCATTCGACGCTCGTTGGGGGGGGCCGCTTCTGATCCCGAAAAACTCCTTCGGACCACCGAAGGAGGGCCCCGGGCCTGCGGGCCGGTGGAAGGGTCAAGAGTAGCAAGGAGAACCGCCGGATCAGTCAGTCGCAGCGCGAACACGGGGGTTCGGACACGGACCCTTGCAGGAGGGTTGGATCCGATTCGCACACCATCGGCGCCAGTATTACTCACGTCATGATGAGTTAATTCTGCGTGGGAGCGCTGGGGGCGGCCGCGCGCCCACTGCTCGGCGCGCAGGTGGGCCGCGCGACGACGGGCCGAGGAGAAGGAGGAGGAGGAGGAAAAGGAAGAGGAGGCGGAGGAGGAGGAGGAGGAGGAGAATTGAGAGGAGGAGGAGGAGGAGGAGGAGGAGGAGGAGGAGGAGGAGGAGGAGGAGGAGGAGGAGGAGGAGGAGAGGAGGAAGGAGGAGGAGGGATTTCAGGAGGAGGAGAAGGATTCAGAGTATTAAGAGGAGGAGGAGGAGGAGAGGAGGAGGAGGAGGAGGAGGAGAGGAGGAGAGAGGAGGAGGAGGAGAGGAGGGAGGAGGAGGAGGATTGAGAGAGGAGGAGGAGGAGGAGGAGGAGAGGAGAGAGGAGGAGGAGGAGGAGGAGGAGGAGGAGGAGGAGGAGGAGAGGAGGAGGAGGAGGAGGAGGAGGAGGAGGAGGAGGAGGAGGAGGAGGAGGAGGAGGAGGAGGAGGAGGAGGAGGGAGGAGGAGGAGAGGAGGAGGAGGAGAGGAGGAGGAGAGAGGAGGAAGGAGGAGGAGGAGAGAGGAGGAGGAGGAGGAGGAGGAGGAAGGAGGGAGGAGGAGGAGGAGGAGGAGGAGGAGAGGAGGAGGAGGAGGAGGAGGAGGAGGAGGAGGAGGGCGCGGAGGCGGGCCCAGCCGCCCGCACGCTGCCGGGGGATCGTCGCGCGCGGGCGGCGGCCGTGCGCGGAAGCGCGCTGCTGGCGGGCACCGGGCCCCCCCCCCGGGGGCCCGCACGCCCCTCCCGGGGGATATCCCGATCTCCGTCGCGTACACGTGTGCTCGTGTGCCTCTCCTGGGGGATATCAGGATCTCCCCGGGGATATCCGGATCTCCTCTCCCGGGGGATATCCGGATCTCCGGTTAATTTCTGATCGTGCTCGTTCCTAAGTGTCCTCGCTTCTAATTTTTGGACGCCCGAAATGGGTGCGGAAAGAGTGGGTCCAATGCCGAACAACTGCTGTTGTCCCAGACCATCAGCGGCCGCCGTTGGGCAGGCGGCCTTCTGTCTCAAATGGGCACATGCCGCGGCGACACCGACAGCGAGTCCTGTTCAAAATGAGCAGGAACTGCTGTTGTGGGTTCGTACCCATTCTTTCCGTACCCACTTCATTCGTGCCGATAATTGATCCTGACCCCCTAATGGCCAGGAAGAGGCCCAGGATAGAACAATCAGAAACGGAAGGATCCTGGCCCCCCAGAAACATCAAAGAACTTTAAAATACTTAGAAATGATCAATGTGTACTTTTTGCCCGTGGGCGGATCTTCCAACCGAAGGTCGCGTGGGGGCAATGCGCCCCCGAGGCGGTGCGAAAAAGCATAGATAGGGCGGGAATGTCCGCCCCGGAGGAGGAGGGCAGGCAGATCGGCAAAAGATGCGGTGCAAGCAGCGGCGGCAAAGAGCAGCGAAGGTCGGCACCGGAAGAGCTTGAGAAGCAGGGCGGTGGCTTCCGCCCGACTTGCGCAGTCGCACGGCGGGTCTGGAGTCGCGGCTGGGGAAGCCCCCGCCCGCAGGGGAGCCCGAGACCACCCCTCCTCGTCTGCCAAGGGCGGCAGCGGCGAGCGGGCCTCAGCCCCCCGGGCGACCGACTGGGGGAGCAACTGTGGCGTCGTGGAGCGTCGCGACTGGAGCACTGGAGAGTCCGCTGGGCGGCAAGAGTGTGCGAGGCTCCCCGTGCTGCAACGGGGTGCAAGCGCCCGCCGTGTTTTGTTTGTTGTTTTTTCCAGCGAATCGTTTGGGAGAAGAAGGAGGAAAGCAGAGGGGACGAAGCGGACAAGCAGGCGACCACAGCATCTCTCGAGTAACCCGTGCACTCTGGTGGTTTTTGTCACCGCGGTGGTGTTTGTCACCGCGCCCACACTCGAGGGGCATCCAGAGTTGCGCTAGAGGGCAAGCCCTGGACCACACCGTCCTGATCACCCGTTCGAGCTTTGCCCAGCCGTGGCCACGACGCGCCCCTGGCGGGCCCCCTCTCCTGCCCCTCCCTCCCCATCTCTCCTCCTCCCTCCACCCCCCGCCTCTCTCCTCCCTCCCTCCCTCCCCATCTCTCCTCCTCCTCCTCCTCCTCCTCCTCCTACATCCGCCTCCCTCCTGCTCCTCTTCCTCCTCCTCCTCCTCCTCCTCCTCCTCCTCCTCCTCCTCACTCAAGCCCCTCCTTGTCACTCTCCTTCCTCCTCCCTCCCGAGGAGGGAGGAAGGAGGAGGACCCTGAAGAGGGGGATGCTGATGATGATGACGACGACGATGATGATGATGCTGATGGTGATGATGATGATGATGGTGATAATGATGATGATGGTGCTGATGATGATTATGGTGATGATGATGGTGATGATGATGATGATGGGAACGATGATGATGATGATGATGATGAGGATGATGCTGATGCTGATGATGATGATGATGATGATGATGATGACGCTGATGCTGATGATGACGATGGTGACAATGGTGGTTGTGATGCTGACTATGATGGTGATGGTGATGGTGATGATGCTGATGATGGTGACGATGATAATGATGATGGCGATGATGATGGTGGTGATGGTGATGATGCTGATGCCGATGCGGATGCGGATGCGGATGCTGATGCTGATGCTGATGATGCTGATGACGATGATGACGATGATGACGATGATGACGATGACGATAATGATGAGGATGACGATGATGATGATGATGATGATGATGATGATGATGATGATGATGGTGATGATGATGGTGATGACGATGATGGTGGTGCGGGTGGGGGTGATGGTGATGGTGATGGTGATGGTGATGGTGATGGTGATGAGGATGATGGTGATGCTGATTCTTATGATGGTACTGATGATGGTGCTGTTGATGATGATGTTTGTGATGACGGTGATGCTGATGCTGCTGATAATGATGGTGATGCTGGTGCTGCTGATGATGATGCTGATGTTGGTGATGATGGTGGTGATGGTGATGACGACGAGGAGGCGAGAGGAAGATGGAGGAGCGAGGAAGACCTCCTCGCTCCTGTCCCGCCCCCTCCCTCCCACGCTCATCCCCGCCTCCGCTCGGAGAGAGCACCTCGGCAGAGTTGAGCAAGGCCTCCTCCCGAAGCATCCTATTGCGTCGCAGAATCGCTCCGAATCTGCATCCGCACAACCCCCGCGGCCGGAACTAGGGCGCGGCGATTCTCCCAGAGGAACAAACAACGGCATAAACAGAACGTCTCGGAGATCCGAGCGGATTCCTGCCGCGCGGACCTCCGAGAAATCGTGCTCATGACATTTCTGCTCTTCGATTTTCAGCACGGGGCTCCCCGGAAGGCCCGACCCTTGTCCTGAGACTGGCTCTCACCCCGAGTCGCTCCTTGACGGCCCTGCGGCCCAGTGAGGGCACCCCACAGAGGCCCACAGCGGCCAGAAACCTCTCGTCCTGATAGTTTCGGCACGCGAGCCTGTCTGTTGAGCAGGGACCGACCGTCCCGGCAGTCCTATAGTCCTACCACGAAATGTTCTCAGAACCCAAAAATGTTCCAAGAACAACCACACTGCTCTCAGAACGTAAACCCGATGTGTTAAAACAAAACCATCTCAACCAGAGATGTTCTAAGAACAGCCCGTGGAAGCCACCAAAGGTTCTTAGAACATTGTTCGGTAGGGCTATAGGCGAGCCAGGACGCTTCGCCACTGCCTGAGTCTGCGGCTCGGGGCCGCGCCGCGCGGCGAGAAAACCGCGACTCTCTCGTCGCGCCCTCGCCACACCGACCCAGGAAGAGGAGGAGGAGGAGGAGGAGGAGGAGGAGGAGGAGGAGGAGGAGGAGGAGGAGGAGAGGAGGAGGAGGAGGAGGAGAGGAGGAGGAGGAGGAGGAGGAGGAGGAGGAGGGGGAGGAGGAGGAGGAGGAGGAGGAGGAGGAGGAGGCGGTTCTCCCCCTGCGCCGATGCCTCGGCGATGCCGGCGACGCGGCGGCGACGCCGGCGTGGAGGCAGTGGGGCTCCACGTAGAGCCGCCTCGCCGATGCACCGCCGATGCATCGGCGATGCGCTGGCGATGCGCTGGCGATCCTCCGACCCCGTCCGCTCCGACCCCGTCTGTAGGGATTCCACAGAAAGGACGCACGCGCCCAGCTATGTACGTGAACACGGCCCCTCGATCCGCGAGACTGGCCGCGTGGTACGGACATTCGGGCAATGCGTACGCTCGAAACCAACCTGGATTCGTGTACGTGTGCGTCCTCCTTTCGCTCCTGAATCTGGCAGACCTTGAAGCTCCTGGGAACCTCCCCCCCGCAGCCTGAAACAGGGCGCGGCGGTTCTCCCCCTGCGCGTGCAGCTCCGCCGCGTCCCCGAAGGCGTGCCGCACGGCGGGCGCGCCGGCCAGGCTGGCGGCCGCGAGGGCGGCGGCGCCCGCCTGCCGCGAGCGCCCGGCGACGACGGCGACGACGACGGCAGCGGCGGCGGCGACGACGAGTGACGACGACGACGCCGCCGACGCCGCCGCCGCGGCCGACGACGAATGAGGCGACGACGGCGGCGGCGGCGGCGGCGACGACGGCGGCGGCGGCGGCGACGACGACGACGACGGCGAAGACTGCGGCAACGACGAGGAACCCAGATCTCCGACGATATGCTTTTTTCCATCCTGGCGTTTTGCCTCGGTTGTGGCGGATGGGGCCATCGCTCGGGCCCTGGGACCGATAAGAAACAACTCGGGATGAGAAGAAGCCAGCCTCACGGAAAGGGAAGGAACCTCAGGGCGCCGCGTATTGAACACATAAAAGCACTGGACGTTTGGGAATGCGGCGACGACGTCTTCGGCGCCTGCGACGTCGCTCGCTTCGGAAAGGGCTCTCTGGGAGAGCATTGCTGGAGGAGGCTCTCATCGCCACGGACGGACGAGGCCAGGAGAACCGGCCAGGGTGGCTCCCGGGAGGGGTCCGGGGGCCGGCTCCGAGCGGATCCTCAAGCATCCGATGCCTTGATCTTCCCAAGCGGTCAGAGCATGGAGCATCCAGGATCTGGAGGCCAGTGGAACACGAGTTGAGATTTGGCCATGGATACCGCCGCCGCCCTCATCGGATAAGGAACCCTCCAGGGTCTGACGCCTCCTGGGCACTTATTCCTTGATGGGCGCCCCCACCGTACGGGGTCCCCAGAAGTCCCAGCCCCCCAGGACTGGCTTCTATCCTGAACCATCCTTCGACAGTCCCGGGGCCCGGCGAGGGCCCCCAGAGGCCGAAAACTGTCGAAAAACACCGCCTCGTTTTGTCAATGCGTTGGATGTCGGGGTCTCGGGTCTTGGCCAAAGAACGACGGCGGCGGCGGCGGCGACAACGACGCCCTCGCGGCGGCGCCCGCCTCCGCCAGCGCCCGGCGCCCCTGCTCCCGCAGCTCCTCGAGCGAAGGCGTCGAGAAGACGCCCACCTCGAAGCTCTTGCCGTTGGCCTTGGAGTGCAGCGTGCTCCCCTCCAGGCGCAGGTTCGCCTTCACTGTGGCCTCGTCGACCACCTCCTCCTCCTCCTCCTCCTCCTCCTCCTCCTCCCCCTCCTCCTCCTCCTCCTCCTCCTTCTTCTCATCCATCTTCTGCTCCCACCTCTCCTCCTCCAGTCCTTCTCTTTATAAGAAACTTCTCCCGTCGCACTCCGAGGCCAGTTTTCAGGGCGGGCCAGGCGTTTCGCCTGAGACTTTCTCACCACGTATGACCCTGAAGCTTAATAATTGGCAACAGCTTCACAGATGGAGGACGGGTCGTTTTCAAAATGTGGCTCTCGCCCTAGCGCCGCGCACACTCGTTTCAAACATTTGCCAGCGTTGCAGGGATTGAAGGCGGCTGGTTTTCAAAATGTGACTCTCGCCTTAGCGCCGCGCTCATTCGTTTTAAACATTTGCAAGGGCTTCAAGGATTGAGGGCGGATGGTTTTCAAAATGTGGCTCTCGCCAAAGCGCAGCGCACATTCGTTCTAAAAACTTCCACGAGCTTCACGGATTGAAGGCGGGTCGCTTTCAAAATGTGGCTCTTGCCAAGAGCTTCACGGATTGAGGGCGGTTCCTTTTCAAAATGTTGTTCTCGCCTTAGCGCCGCGCACATTCTTTTAAACATGTACAAGAGCTTCACGGATTGAGGGCGGTTCCTTCTCAACATGTGGCTCTCGCCTTAGCGCCGCGCACACTCTTGATACAACATTGCAGAAGTTTCACGGTTTCCCATGGTCGACATACCAGTCATGGTGTTTTGGAAGGATTCACGGTTTTGAGGGCGCAGCAGTTACGATGATTCGCAAGTTGAGGTCCCAGGAATTGTGTCACGATTTAGGATCGTCAAGACGCAACAGTCAGGCTCATCCGTGGCGTTGGAATGCAGAGAAGAATCTAGTGGCGCGCTTCAGGGTCTTCAAACGGTTGTTGCCTTCCAACGATGCAGGTCCCTCTGTGGAAGTGCACCGTTGTAAGGGCCTATGAAGAGGAAGCGTGGGGGGAGGGTTTATTCCAACATCGTTCGTGACTATTGGGTTTACACTGGTCCTCCTCCTTCTCCTCCTCCTCCCCCTCCTCATCATTTTCTCTTCATCCATTGGCCCCCTCTCTGTTCCTCCCTTCTCCTCCTCCTCCTCTTCCTCCTCCTCCTCTGCCTCCTCGACGGTAAAACAATATGGCTACTACTCTCCTCTCTTCCCTGGTGGCGTCCAAGGATTGTTCGGCCCCCCTCCGCGTACTGGTTGTTTAAACACAGGGCTCCCGGGAGTGATGTTTTAGCTTGGGTTTTCTTGCTTGTTTTCAAAATGCTGCTTTCGCTGAAGCGCTGGCCTCAATTTCGGGCTACCGCTCGTTCCGAGTCGTGCTCCCGCTGCAACGCTGGCCTCATTCCCGCGTTATCGCTCGTTCCGAATCGGGCTCCCGCTGCAGCGCTGGCATCATGCTTTCCAGCGCCATGCCACGGCATGGTTTTCGGTCCTTCAAATTGGCCCTATAATTCAAAAAACGGTCCCTGAAAAAACCATTGGAAGTGCTTACACATTCGGTGCCGATTCGTTGATCTCTGGGGCCGCAGAAGCCCCCCACTTTGGGGCGTCGCCACGCCATGCTATGTCAGGCTACGCGTCCTCATTTCCGCTTCTGCGCTTGGGCTGTTGTTAAAAATGCTGCTTTCGCTGAAACGCGGGTCCCATTTTCGGGCTACCGCTCGTTCCGAGTCGTGCTCCCGCTGCAACGCTGGCCTCATTTCTGCATTATCGCCCGTTCCGAATCGGGCTCCCGCTGCAGCGCTGGCGTCGTGCTTTCCAGCGCCATGCCGCGGCATGGTTTTCTGTCCTTCCAAATAGGCTCCCAAATCTAAAACAATGCCTCCCGAAGAAACCATCGGAAGTGATTGCGCATTCGTGGTCGATTCTCTGACTGTGTGGGCCGCAGAAGCCCGCCCACTTTAGGGCGCCGCCACGGCATGCGATGTCATGCTAGGCGTTGATATTCAACACCATGCTATGCCATGTAATGCTATGCCATGTTACGACATCCGATTGCGCGAATATAAAGGAGATCTGACGTCGGATATGACGCGAGCGCACCTAGCTTGTCCTCATCCCCTCTCCCTTATCCCTTCTTCCTCCTCCTCCTCTTCCGCCTTCTCTTCCTCTTCCTCCGCCTCCTCCTCCCTTTCCTCCCCCAAGCCTCCTCCCATCCCCGTTCCTCATTCCTCCTCCTCCTCCGTCCTCATCTCTATCCCGACTCTCCATCCATTCCAACTCCTCGTTATCCTCCTGTTCTAAGTGCCACAAAATTTCCGATTGCATCCAGGACGCCACAAGCATCCCCAGGAAGAAGCATCCTGGCCCTCCGTCTTCCTCCCTCCTCTATCACCCCTCCTCCTCATCCTCCTCCTCCGTCCCCTCTTTCGTCCTCTATCGTCCCTCCTGTTCGTCCTCTCTCACCCCTGCCCTATCCCACTCCCCCATCCCTCTCGTCGTAGACCTGCGAAGAACCTGTTGTTACCTCCGCCCCCTCTTAGAACATTCAAAAACCCGCTCAAACACACACTAGAACTAGTGCAAAGCCATAGCACCCATGAAAATCAAGCGGAGATCCCTAGAGCCGATGCCCAAAACAACCCAGACCCGCCTCCCTACATCACTCGCTCATCCCTCCCTCTTACTCTTCTTCCCTGCTTCCTCCCTGCTTCCTCCTCCTCCTCCTGCACCTGCCTGCCTCACCCTGCTCCTCGTCCTCCTCTCCGTGGCCTCGTCGACCTCCCGGAAGCCGAGCAGCTCCCTAAACCAGTCCGTCCGCGGGGGCGCGGGCCGCATCGCGACCGGCGGGCGCGAGCCGAGGGCCATCCGCCTCGCATCGGCGGGATTCGTTTCTCGGCAAAGGCTGCACTACTGCGCACGACGAGGGGCCTGCAGGTGTCCGGGCCGGCCCGCCCGCCGACCAGCTGTGCAGGCGACGGCTTAAGCTTAACACCACGCGGTCGCCTCGTCTCGGCGGGGCGAGGAAGGGGCGAGATAAGAGGACGACCCCAAGACGTCCCCCAGGATTACCCCCAGGGGCACCGAGGACAGTCCTGATGGCGTCCCAGACGGCCCGAAAAGTAGCACCCAAACGCTCCAATGCGCCGCCGGGGGGCCCCAAGATAGCCTGGCGAGGCCAACAGAGTGCCCCGAGATGGCCCAGCACAGGCTGAAGATGGCTCAGTGGTCCAGGGGTGCGGCGGCAGGGGTTACAACCCTTCAAATAGTTCACAAGACACGTCTTCTGTCAAACGTCGGGACGATATGATCCCCAAAGAGTGCTTGTACTTAGGGGCTCCCACGTATTATCTGATGAGCTCGATCCAAACGGTGCCCAATGCTTGTAGCACTGGTGCCGCCCATGGGTTGCGACGTGGTCGGCGCTGGCTCGATGTGGCCATGGAGTTCCGCTCATGGGGTCCAGCCAATTGGTTGCATCAATTTACTTTGCAAGGCTTCGCATTGCTTTTAATGCGCCACATAGGCTTCACACGTTCACCATCTTGGGTCCACGCTTGAACCGTATCATGCACTTATCCCCCAAATAAAAATACAGCCATAACCCCCCGCTGACTTGCCGGCCTCCCCCCCTGCACCACTCCATCACCTCCCTCCCCCCCCCCACCGCTGGGGCGCCAAAACTCAAACATTGGTCTCGTGGTCATATTCAAAGCGCTTGCTGGCAAATCAATCTCCTTCCTTCCCTTCTCCCTTCCAGCCTTCCCCGTGCGAACTGCTGAGCAGCGCGAGCTGAGTCTTCCTCCAAAAACACCGCGTCGCGGCACACATGACAATAGTATGACACAGCGCTGAAATTCTCTCGTGCGCGCCGACCACGACAAAAAAACAAATGCACCCGCTCGTGAGAGTTGAAACTAAGCTGAGGCTGGCCACATAGGGCATCGTGAGCCCTTTGGCTGCTCGACAGGGGCGGGAGCTGCTGAATGTGCCTCCGAAGGGAAGGTACTTTGACCGCAGCGCTGAAGACATCAGAGTGGGCGCCAAGCTGACTGCTCACATGCCCTGCAAAGTCCATCGCGCATACTGGACTCAGATGCATCCCAAAACCTGATCCTCTTTCTTGGGAGCGCTCAAGACTCGCACGGGCGGTGGTGGCGAACGGGTTCCCGTGCGCCTCAGAAATAATTGCACCGAATATGCAAAGAACAGGCACATAGTTCCATGGTGCACACGAAGAGCAAAAATATAGCATCTGCACAGGTACCTGCACTTCTTCCTGAACGCCATGTTTTGTACAATTGCAAGTCAATCATTGTTGATATTGAGCACGCGGAGGATGAGAAAGAGATGACCGGGGCCGAATATTGGCGGCGCGCACAAGGGGTAAGGGGAGGGAGAACACCTTCTCAGGAGATTGCTTCTTAAAACGCGCGCGTCTCACATTTATAAGTAAGGGCCACGCCGTCAAAGAAGCAGCCTCCTTCTAAGAAGCCTTCATCCCTCCCCCTACCCCCCACTGCGCGTGGCCGCGAAGGGAGGAGGAGGAGGAGGAGGAGGAGGAGGAGGAGGAGGAGGAGGAGGAGGAGGAGGAGGAGGGGGACGAGGAAGAGGAGGAGGAGGAGGAGGAGGAGGAGGAGGAGGAGGAGGAGGAGGAGGAGGAGGAGGAGGAGGAGGAAGGGGGGGAAAGGGAGGGGGAGTCCAAGTGCCCATGGGAACAGGCCATGCAACCATTAAATGATTGATTCGAACGAGCAGTGACATGATGTGTCCTTCCGCGTCTGAATTGCAGAGGGGTGCGGCCTTCGAAATCAAACGTTCGTCCTGCAATGCGAGATCCGGGACTGACGTCGTAAGGGACACATGATCCAAGTATGAATGGAACACAAGGAGCGCTGGCAGGGCTGGCAAAAAAGCGGGGGGGCCAGGCGGACTCGCTCCTGGAAGACCTGACAAGCAAGCAGCGCGGAGTGGCGCGTCTGAAGAGTAATGCTATACATTCCAAATCAATGAGGCTGGCACTGGAGGTCGACTCTCGACTTGTGAAGAATCTGGGAACCGACGGCAATCAGTTCGTGTGCCCTGGCACGCGAAACTTCAGCTGCATTGGGATCTTCGGGCGGCCGAGATCGAGACGCACGAGCGGGTCCGAGGGGAGGGAGATACGCCCAGGGAGAGCAAGGAGATGGACAGGGCGATGACAAACAATGTCGTGGGTGATCGAGCCTGGGCAATTCTCACACCCAAATCTACATGTGAGCGGGGCAAGGATACGAATTCTGTGCGTAGTAATCCAGGCGTCAGCGATGATCTCCAACTGGGTCCAAGCTCAAAACTTCACTTGTGGTAAATCATTCCAGCGGCTCCTCATTTCCTCCACTCCTGGGACATCCGGGGGTGGGAGCCTAGAGGAGAAACGGCGATGACACAGCAATTGTAGCTCATCAGGGTAGATCCGCAAGGTGAGGTGGGAGGAGAACAAGGACTGGATCCCGCGGCGTCGCGAGGGGCGGTCCTGCCCGCCGCGGGGCAGCTGTGCGCCCTTCCGCCGCCTGGATGCCCCCCCTTGAAACACTGTGCGGGGACGGGCGCGATCGAACTCGAGCTGGCTTGAAACCGCTCCACTCCCTGAACTTCTGCGCTATGCACATGGGTGATGGCCTAATATGGAGCTGATTACCGATGACGAAGCCAGTCAACGATCGCGCCGTGCTCTTGCACAACTTCCTCGTGCCGAGCGAGCCACCCCTCCCACCACCCACCAAGAGTCTTCGTGGCCATGCGCCAGTCAGCGGCAGCGGTCGCAACGAGGACGGTTGCGGATCCCCTGATGCCAGCCATATCAAATACTAAAGAGTTCAGAGCATTCTAACGAGGTGGGCGGGATGCGCGGCATGTTGCGCATAGCCCAGGATGTGGGGCGAGGCCGCACAGTACCGAGCAAGATGACCGAATTTTGAAACGCAGTGAGCGTTATTGAGTGTGACCGACGCTGCAGACGGCGTTCGACTCCCCCCGTCTCCCTCGCCCGAACCCACCACCACCTTTGTCCAGCAGTGTCCCATTCGTCAGCCGGAGTCGCACAAGAGCCAATCAAGATACCGAGGTACTTCGTGGGGGATACCGAAGTACTTCGTGGCTGACTCGATTTCAAAGAGAGAGGCCCGCTCTGGGACTTCGGTGCTCAAGAGGCGGCAAATGCTACAACCGATGTCCTCAGAGGCGAGGCTCCAGAGTGGCACCGGCCAGACGTTCCTGGGCTGGAGGAGGAGGCCAGCAAGGGCATCACCAGCCTGGAAGGGAGAAAAGAAAGCGCGAAGGTGCCGGATGCAACGAGGAGCCGCTCCTACATCATCTGCACAGGCTCTAAGGTCGCCCTGTGAGCCTCCAGCTACCACGAAGAATCTGACCATGCATCGGAGCAGGGGATCCATCCCGAGGGCCCATCGAGTCCCCGACAGTAGGCGTCTTTGAGGACAGATAAAGCAGAGCTCTAGCACCTCGTCTCCGACTCGAAGAAGCGCAACCGAGTTGCACATCAGCGCGCGCACGCCATTACAAGCGGTGGCTGGGATTTCAAATCGGCTGAAAACCTTCCCAATCCAGATCTGGCCCATGCTTGGAAAGGCGGTTTTCCCGTCAGAGCTGACAGAAAAGGGCGCACGAACACCGGCGCCCTCCCCGAAACTGGCCAATCGGCGCAACGTGGCAAGACGAAATGTGCGGCGCGCGAAGATTCTGCCGCTCACGCGCCCTTGCCGCGCAGCGTGGGCGCGGCGCTCTGCCACTTGCGCACGCCGACGGTCTGCGGTGGCGGCCGTGGTTTTGGCGTCGCGGCTCTTCGCGCTCAAGGGGCGATGCTGTCTTGGTTGCCGGGAGCAATCAACCGGGCCAAGCCCCTCCCCCACTTTGGGCACGAACGCGAATTCTTCGCGATGGGCCGCGGGAGGCGGGGCCGCGACCTGGAAGCGCGAGAGAAAGAGTTGATGGACAACCAGGGGGAAACGATGGGGGCTCTGGAGGTTTTTTGCACTCCGGGGAGGGGAGGCCAACGTCGCCGGGGAGAGGAAGGTGGATCTCAGCGGCCGCATTGGGGGGCCGGCTTGCCCTCTACCCTCTCCTTACAAACTGGCCCCCGATGCTCTCGGGTTGCCTCCGAAATTCTCTGGGCCCCGCGGAGTAGAACGACCCCGTCACCTCGGTGTGGGCTGGCTTGCCCTCTACCGCCCCCTCAAAAGCTGGCCCCCGATGCTCTCGGGCTGCCTCCGCGATCCGCTGGGCCCCGCGGAGTGTGACGGCACCGTGGCCTTCCGGGCTTGCCGGGCCCCCGGGGCTTCCACGGAAACGCCCCCTTCAACGGGAATCATTCCAGCCCCCCCCCTCCTCTCCTCCTCCTCCTCCTCCTCCTCCTCCTCCTCCTCCTCCTCCTCCTCCTCCTCCTCCTCCTCCTCCTCCTCCTCCCTCCTCCTCCTCCTCCTCCTCCTCCTCCTCCTCCTCCTCCTCCTCCTCCTCCTCCTCCTCCTCCTCCCCTCGTCCTCCTCCTCCTCCCCCCTCTCCTAGCCCCTTCGATCAGGGTCGGCGGCACCGGCCGTCAGGCCTCTCCAATCATTTCAGCCCCCACCCGCCCGCCTCGCCGCCTGCCGGCCCCGCTCAGGCGCGCCCCATTGCGGGCGAGCCTCTCGGGCCCACAGCGATCGGGGCCGTTCGGGCGGGCGTTCGCGCCGTCGACGGCGAGGCGAGCTGCCCCCGCAGTCGCGGGCGCCATGGGCCGACTGGCGAGGGAGATCCCGCCGATGAGCGCCATCTGGTTGGCGCGCCTGTCAGGGCGCGCCGCCGCTGGAGGCGCGATCTCGGTCGCGCGAGGGGGGGGCCCACCGTCTGCCGGCAGAAGGGCCCCCCAAGGTTAGCGCGCTCGCCACCTGACCGACGAGGCCGCGGGCGCAGGACACTCTCGCTGGGGTGGTCACTGAAGCGCACGTCGCCCTTGGCGACAAACGGGTGCCTCTGGATCCGCTGCAGCCCACTTTCTGTCCTTCACCCTGTGCGGTTTCACCTTGTCGCGCTCTTGATGCGGCAACTCGTAGTCTCGGGCCGGGCGAAAGGGGGGGATAGCAAAGGGGGGGTTTGAGAATCAGCTCACGTAGCTGATTTTACCGGCGCCTCCTGGCGCCGGGAGGCGCCCATGTATCGAGGAATGGGCCCGGCGGCGGGGCAGAAACCAGCTGCATGCAGCGGATTTCGTAACCCCCCCTTTCCCAAACCCCCCCTTTCGCCCGACCCGATAGTCGCGGGCGACGCGCGCCCGAACTTCCTCGGCCGAGACGGCGCGCTGCTTGAAATCATCTGGATGCGCCATATCGCGATGACCGATGGCGCCACCACTATGGTCGCACCCTAGCCCAAGCCGCTGCTGCCAAATTCGGGGATCAGAGCGGCGACTCCGCCGGCGCCAGTGCCCTTGCGCTGCTGAAGTAGGCTTTGTACTTGTACTTGGCGCGGCTGATCATGTTCTGGGGCGTCATGCGCTGCCCGTGAACTTCTTGGAGCGTGGCGATAGACTCCTGCCTCGCCAACGCATTCAGCCGGGGAGCTTTCTGCCCGCGCAGGCGGCCGCGCGAGTTCCAACAGGCAACGCGGCAGGCTGCCGCGGCTCCTGGTCTCAGCTACGGCATCCAGCGAGGGCTGAGAAGACGACCGGCTGGACGCGCCCACCGCTCGGAAGGGGCTCTGGAACTGCGCAGCGATGGCGGCCGTGCCCAGCTGGAGCGTAGCGCGCGCGGCTGGGCCCCACGTGGCCTTCGAGGGCTGGACAGCGCCCTGCGGCGCGACCTCGGCCACGGGGGTGGCGCCGCAGCGCGCGACGCCCATGGCCCGACGCACCCGCCAATCGCCGTCCATCGCTTCCTGGCAGAGGCCCGTTGGTTTCTTGGTCTGGACCTCCTGCCCGTTGGCCCTCGGATTCTTGTCGGGGTTGATGTAGAGCTTCTCAGAGCTGCCAGCGGTGGTCTGAATGAAGAATTCCCGCCGCCGACGGCTCTGGGGCCTGCGTCGCTGCTTGGCGGCCAGCGCCAGCGCTCGACCGCGGCTTTCGGCCGCGCCAAAAAATAGACGCGGAGCCGCTTGGTTTGCTCGCGCTCTTTGATATCGCCGTCCACTGCGTCGAATTCGGCGGCCGCGAGCCGTCCGCGCAGCGCCGCGAAGAGCCCCGCGGGAGCCGCAGCCTTACTGCAACTGGCGACGAATAGCTGCGGGCCAGGCGAGCGGCCCCAGTCCACCAGCCGCAGCATGTCGGGGGCATCGCTGCGGCCGAGCGAGTCGACTTGCGCCGAGGTGGATGGCATCTGGCGGATGTGGTCGCGCATCTAGGTGCTATCGTGCCCACTCTTCTGGGTGGTGGCACTGATGTTATCAAAGCCTCGCTGGCGTTGGTCGATGCGTTCCGCTTGCGGCTGGGTCTGCTTCTGGAATTCGCCTGAGATGGATTTGGCAGAGGCCGAGACCGTGCTCTGCATCGCCCTGGTCGCGCCCTCCATCTGCCCGCGGAGCGCTTGCTGAGCCCTCTCCTCGGCCGCCTCCAAGCCAGCGCGCGAGCTACTTGGCCTCTTGACTGCCGCGCCTCCGGCCTCCCCATGGGTCCGCAGCTCTGGGCGGACCTGGCTGCTGCCGATGCCGAGGTTGGCGCTTCCCCGATGGATTTTGCGAGCAGCTGGGCCGGCACGGCGCGCAGGAAGTGCAGCGACAGGCCGACGGCCAGCCACAGAGGCGCCCAAAAGGGTGGAACGGCATCAAGCCGCGCTCCTCGAGGAGCTCACTGGTGCGCACTGGTCCTCATCTGCCTCGGGCCAGCGGTATCCCTGCAGGCACGGGGGCGCGGAACCCCCACTGCGCAGGCATCCTGAGCCAAAGCGGCTGCGAAATTCGAGGAGGGGGGGTGCCCTGAGTTGCAAGGGAGGCTTGGGTTCGAACGAGGGGAGGCCCCCCTTCTGAGTTGCAAAGGGTGGGGGGGTTCAAACCAGGCCCCCCTCCCCACCTGTGCGCGTCGTCATCGTCGTCGCCGGTGGCCGTCGCCGCCGCCGCCACCGCCACCGCCACCGCCGTCGCCGTCGCCGTCGCCGTCGCCGTCGCCGTCGCCGTCGCCGTCACCGTCACCGTCGCCGTCGCCGTCGCCGTCGCCGTCGCCGTCGCCGTCGCCGTCCCCGTCGCCGCCGTCGCCGTCATCGTCGTCGTCGTCGTGATCGTCGTCGTCGTCGTCGTCGTCGTCGTCGTCGCTGCCCGACGGCGCCGGCGCCGGCGCCGGCGCTCGCCGTCGTCGGTTGCAGGGGGGCGGCCCCTCCCGTTACGAACCGCATGTTTGACCGATTCCAAACGACTGGCACCAAGTACATCGGACCTGGCCCCATCTAGACCGGCGAAACATACAACAACCAAGATTGAAGGGGAACTGGGACACACAAATAAATACACACAAATAAAAAATATCCCCCATATTTTCCCATATTTTCTGGGTTTTTGTCTTCCCCCCACTTCCCATATTTCCCCATATTTTCTGGGAATCGCCGATTAATTGTGTCTGTGTGTTTTTTTCCCTCCTGAAAGATGTACACACTCCAACCAGCCATTTTGAGGCGACAATGGGATTCTGTGTGCACGGAGCACCAGGGTTCAGAGAGGATTCGAAAATCAAATGAACGTATCCACGGTACAAAAATTGACATTCATTCTGGGGAACAACATGAGCGCCCCCGTCGGAAGTGGTACTAGTTTACTGTCCGGTATAACGGCGGCTTGTTGTGTTGAAACTAAACAGTGGTCGTCAATTTTACTGAAACTTCATCGCTGGTGTATGTGATCCGGATTGCTGTCGTACGACTGCGTAAAGCTTCGCGTTACGCAGTTTTCATGCGACAGCTGCGGTAGTTCCATCAGCGAGCACTACACTATCCAAAAGAAATACGGATCTGCACCAAACATAACGCAATTCCGCATGAAAGACAATGGCGCCCATATGAACGCTTCGGATGTCACTTCAAACCAAAGGCAGGCCTCATGTGCGCAAGGGGCGAAAACGAGCTGCTACCAGCATCCAGCAACATTATATCCGAGCTATGCGAAAAATATGTGAGCGTAAAAAGCATCTCGCTGATCCCAACCTCCCGCAACATTCTGCAATACCCAATGCGCGTTTCACTTAGAATGCGCGCCGACGTATTAAATCTTATATGCGCTTCCAAAACAACTTCGACTGGAAATGCGTTGATCGCGGCCCCCCGCTGCATGCTTTAACAGCTTACGCAGTTACTTGAACATGCATTACATCGGGAAATGGGCCCGAATGATTCGGCGGCGGCGAAAAAGTGTGGCGGGGGCCGAACGATCCAGCGGCGGCGGCGGAGGACAAGGCGACTCGTCCGGCCAACATCTGACCCCCCTGGTCTCGGGGGCCCCCCGAATCTACCAGGGCGCGAAGCGCTTTCATTGAAAGCGTCGCCCTCTGGGGTTCGGAATCCCCAGCCCGCAGGATAGGAGGCGGGACCGAGAGATTCGGTGGCGGCCACGGAGGGAATAGCGACCCGATCGGCCCCCCTCCTCCCACCCCGTGGGTTCGCCACCCCCCCCGCCCGAGCTTCCGAGGGCACGAGACGCTTCTATTGAAAGCATCACCCTCGGGGGCTTGGACTAACCTGCGCCCGCAGAAAGGGACTCGGCGGCAGCGGCGGGCAAGGTGACTTGTTCGGCCCACTTTCCCCCCCCCTGGGTTCAGGGCCCCCGCGAGACCCCGGCGGCGCGAAACGCTTCCATCGGAAGCGTCGCCCTCGGGGGCTCGGAAAACGCTGCGCCTGGAAAGGAAGGGGCGGGGACCGACCGACTCGGCGGCGGTAGCGGGCGCCGAAGTGGCCCGTTCTGCACCCCCTCCGCCCCCGCCGGTCCGGCGGCCCCCCGAGCCCCCGAGGGCGCGAAGCGTTTCTATTGTGAGCATCGCCCTCGGGGGTTTGTTTGGAGAGACCCGGGCCCGCAAGACATGGGGGCGGGGAGCGAGCTATCCGGCGGCTGCGGCGAAGGGCAAACTGACCCGTTCGCCCCCCCCTTTCCCTCCCCACGGGTTCGGGCGCACCCCCTCGAGCTGCCGAGGGCGCGAAACGTTCCCATTGAAAGCATCGGCCCAGGAAGGGATCCGCGCCGCAGGAAGGGGCACGGGGGCCGAACCACTCGGCGGCGGCGGCCGAAAGCATGGTCACTCGTTCGGCTGGGGGGCCGCGCGAGCTTCCGAAAGCACGAAGCGCTGCCATTGGAAGCGTCGACCTCGGGGCATGGAGAACCCTGCGCCCGCGGGAAGGGGCGCGGAAGCCGAGCGACTCGGCGGAAGCGGCGGGCGCGAAACGATGCCATTGTTGGCGTCGATCTCGGGGGTTCGGAGAACCCCGCTCTCGAAGGGAAGGAAACGGGGGCCGAGCGACTCGGCGGCGGCAGCGGGGGGCAAGGTGACCCGTTCGCCCCCCGTCCCCTCCCCCCTCCAGGTTCGGGTGCCCCCCTGGGCCTCCGATTGCACGAACCACTGTTTTGAAACCGTCGCCTTTGCAGGCTCGGAGGAGCCCGCGCCCGCGGGCAGGGGCGCGGGGGCCAAGCGGCTCGGCGGAGGGAGCGGCGGGGGGCAAGGTGACTCGTTGGGCCCGCCTTTCCATCCCCATGAATTCGAGGGCCCCCCAAAGCCCGAGGGCACGTGGCGCTTCCATTGGAAGCGTCGCCCTCGGGGGCTTGGAGAACCCCGCGCGCGCGGGAAAGGAGGCGGGGCCGAGCGACTCGGCGGCAGCAGCGGGGGACAATGTGACTCGTTTGCCCCCCCTCTCCCTCCCCAATGGTTCGGGGAGCCCCCCCCCGAATATAGGGCGCTTTCAATCGACGCGCTGCCCCTCGGGGGCTTGCAGACTCCCGCCCCCGCGAGAAAGGAAGCGGGCACCGAACGACTCGTCCCATTGGCTGTGCCGGTGACTGGGCGCATGCAGGCCTCTCTGCCCGCCAAGTCTACCCAGCAGGAACATGACTGCCTGAGTCGGCCGCGGGGAATGTGACCCGCCCTACACCCTGCGAAATGCTTTAGAAATCATGGGTTAAGAAATTCATAATCTCAGAATTTGAATAAAAACCCAGAATGTCTATTCAAATCTTAGGATTCACATTGAAACATTAAGAATAATCGATACTCTGGCCGAAAACTTGGGTTTCTTAAGCGTCGCCTAGAGTGTACCGGCACGTCTTCCACCAGCCCGCGGGACCCACCCACTTCCATCCGCTGGGGCTGGGCAAGTGCGCACTCGCGCCCACGGCGCGCCGCGAGGCGCGTGACAACGGAGCCGCCGCCGCAGCAGGCCCCCAACGGCGCAATGAGCACCGCAGTGTCACCCATCCGGGGCCGTGCGAGACCATGGTGCCTCAGCCGCGACCACCTCGAAGCAATCCCGCTGATCCTCCTCCTCCTCCTCCTCCTCCTCCTCCTCCTCCTCCTCCTCCTCCTCCTCCTCCTCCTGAGGAGCCTCTGAGGAACCTCTGAGGAACCTCGGAAGAACCTCTGAGGAACCTCACAGACCTGTCAGGAACCTCTAAGGAAGCTCCAGGGAAGCTCTGCGGGACCTCTGATGAAGCTCTAGTGAGCTTCCAAAACGGTTGGCATTGGTACCGTTGGCTTGGGCTTGGTAACGGAATGGTTGGAATACGCCCTAGCTGGTTGAGATTTGTCCCATTTTCGGATCGAGCCCCCCCGCATCTCAAGGGGGGAAGCTGTGCGCGTCGTCGTCGTCGTCGTCGGATGTCGTCGTCGTCGTCGTCGTCGTCGTCGTCGTCGTCGTCGTCGTCGCTGCCCGACCGCGCCAGCGCCAGCGCTGGCGCCAGGGGGGGCCGCCCACCCGGTTCGAACAGCCCCCCCCTCTTACAACTCAGGCGGAGGCCCCTGTGCGCGTTGTCGTCGTCGTCGTCGTCGTCGTCGTCGTCGTCGCCGTCGCCGTCGCCGTCGCCCTTGATTCGAACCCCCTCCCCCCTTGCAACTCAGGGCCCCCCCCCCTGGTTCGAATCCCTTCCCTTTTGCCCCTTCGGGGGAGGCCTCACCCCCGTTCGAGCCCCCCCCGCTGAATCGCAGGGGGACCCCCCCCCCGGTTCGACCTTCCCCCTTCCCAGCCGTCCACAGAAGGCGCTCGTTCACACGTACAGACGCCCCATACGATGAGGGCATTGAACAAGTACAGTCGGGGCGTTGACTTAAGGAACCCTAAATAAGGAACGAGGCCCCTTGTCTTCCATAAGGTAAGCTTCGATTTCCCATGGAAAACCAAAGGAAAACCAAAGGCAAACTGCGAAACAATTAAGGAACACAGAGCCCCTTCCTAACGCCAAGTGTTCCTTCTTCAGCGCCCCGACTGTAGCCCGCGGATCTGGAATTCAGAGTCTGCAAGCCAGGGGGGCTCCAATCGAGGCTTGGCCATGGGTGTCACCGCCGCCCTCATCAGACAGGGAACCCACCAAGGTCTGGGGCCTCCTGGGCACAGTGATTAACCAACGCCCCGACCGATGATGTATGTAACGCGCGTGTGTGTAAATATTGTATATAGATGTGCGTACACGTACGCAGGTGTACACTGAAATGACACATGAGAGGACACAGTTGTCCTGGGGCACGTGCAACAACACCCGACTCTTCCTCATCCGCCTCCTATCTCCGTCCCCCAGCGGCATCGAGATCAGGCGTCCAACTCACAGGGCCTGCCCCTGGGACCCGCCGCGTCAGCCTTTGACCCAGGGCACCCCCCGCAGAACCCGCCCCGCCTGCTGCGGCAACTTGCACGGCACTTCGGCCCGCGCCGGGAGCCTCCCTCTGAGGACAGCCTGCCTCCCGTTCCTCCTCGTCGCCCTCGTCGCCGGCGGGGTTCCGCGCCTCTGCCCGCGGCCGGCGCGGAGGGCCCGCGGCCCTGCGGCGAGCCGGGACGGCTCGGAGGGAGGCGCGGCGCCGACGGGGCTGCGGGGAGGAGGGGAGCAGACGGCTGGAGGCCCCTGCGGGAGGAGGAGGAGGAGGATCGATCGATCGAGCTATCGGGCCGATGCCGTGGTGACTGCTGCTCTAGCTACGCTGAGTACCAGTGGAAAATTAGCTCGGCCTAGCTGAGTTCACTTTCTGCCTGGGGGAGCAGGCGCTAGAAGGCGCTCGGGCCCTACCCGCACCGTATACCCCACGCGGGGGCCTCTGGGCGGGGTGGCACCCGCCTTCTCGGGTGCCCTCTCGCCGGTTGCGGCCGTGCCTATTGCGGTTGCTTGCCTCGTTGCGAAGAGGAGGAGCGAGACGAGGAGCCGAAAGACAAGGAGCTACAGCTACTATCTGACCCTCTGTCGTTAGTGCTGCAGTGACCGCGCCATTCTCGTCTAACTCGAAAACGCGGATTGTCTTCTAGTTCTCTACCAACTGGCCGACTAGTTCTACGATAGTCTGCTGCAGCCAGGTCCGAGTAGCCGCATGTCCAGTCTTCAGTTTTTCGGTGACCAGGTCATAGACTAGATCCGCCACGCGCCCGGGAGTCACGTCCTTCTCATCCTTGTCTCCCAGCTCGTCCGTGGTGGAGTCGATGTCGTTCTGGCCCTGCTTCTTGCGATCGTCGTTCTCCTCGAGACTGATCATCCCGCCCCCTGGCTTTGATGTGTGGTAGTGCTTCGGTGCCTCGATTTCGGTGCGATGAGGTTCCTCGGGCACGTCCTGCTTGAGGCGTCTGCAGAACTGTTCGTAGATCTTCGTGTAGTCGTCCCCCTTCTCGGCGATCTCCGCGAGCATCTCCAGGCAGTGTTTCACGGACACGTAGTGGAAGGCGTACTCCTCGTTGGTTACGTCCTTCGCCTTGTGCATCCACCACAGCGGCTTGTTCGCGATGAGCTGCTTCCGCTCGTGCAATGCCTCCTTCATCTTTCGTTCGTTCTCCTTGTGGCTGTGCTGGTCGTCGCCGTCCACATCCGTCTCGTAGATCGTCTCGTCGGCGCCCACGTCCGTGACGGGCTTCTCGCCCGCCATGCGCGAAAGAAGTGTGGGCGGTTCGGTACCTGAGATCTCGTCCCCCGCCTTGCGCATCCACAGCGGCTTGTTCGCGGTGAGCTGCTCCCACTCGTGCAAAGCCTCCTTCACCTTCTTCTCGTGGTTGTTCTGGTCGTCGCCGTCCATGTCCGTCTCGTAGATCATCTCGTCTGCGTCCTCGTTCGTGAAAGGCTTCTCGCTCATGTGGTCTTCCCAGTCGTTGGACAGGGACTTGTAGTAGGGGGCGTACTCCTCGTTGGTTACGTCCACCGTCACGTGGCGCATCTCCATGAACTGGCAGGCCGTGCGCGCTATGTGTAGGCGTAGTCGTCTGTCAGCGCGCCGCCGCGCCTGGGGGCCCCCTTGCAGGGGGTGCCTCAGCCCAGGCGGGGCGGGCACTCGTGACGCGGCGAGAGAAGGCATCCATGTCATTGCTGCCGTGCGGGCCTTCCGCCCAGGTTACTATCTCCTCATGCTGAGTAATAGCTGTGCGTTCGCGTTTGCTGCCCTGACAATCTCGCAAGCCCAGATGGCAGCTGGAGGAGGAGGAGGCTCCACTGAGACCGAGGCTCCGACGGTCTGGGGAGAAACTCGGGGCAACCCCCTCACTACGAGAACTCGGCTCTCCTCAACAGGAGGGCGCCAGCGACGGCGCCTCTCGGCGGACGTCGGCGCACGGCCGTGCACTCTCCCAAACAGCTGCTGCTCTAACGCTCTACTTTGGGGTAATCAACGCCTGACCCTCGAGCTCAAGATAGCCAGCTGGCCTGGGACCTGTAAAAACAGTAGCTTCATCAGTGCCCTGCAACAAAGTGATTACAGTGGCCTCAAGGATCGGATCGTTGATCGCGACCATCAACCTACGCACCTTAGAATCGTACATTTTTTCAGTACGAAAGAGTTTGACGAGGAGCTGGGACTGGAGGCTGCCTGGCACAAAATTATCTAAAAACTTGCGAAGGATGACCTGCTGGGCTTCACTGGCACGGGGCATCAGCACAAGTACTACTCCGAAGAACATGAAGCTGTCGGGGGCGCCGAGACCGTGCCCCTTGTTGCCTTTCACACGAGGGAGGTATTCTTGCTCCTGAGCCTGCTTCATAGCACAGAAGATCGGGTCGGCAACCTTGAGCGTGAACTGGAACGTGCACGCCGCCTCGAGGAGGCGGTTCCTCTGGGCATTGATGACGCCTAACTTCAAGGCGAGGTCGGCCTTCTTTTCCACCGTGGTATCTTCAACTGCAAACTTCTTGCGCGCTTGGATGCCTGTGTCCTGCCCAGCTGCCGTAGCTGGTTTCTCACCAACTTTGCCGAAGAGAGCGGTCCACTGCTGAGCCGCCATCAACTGAACGTGTACCAGTGACTAGAGAGAACAGCAACAGGAAGAAATGGAACGACAGAGCCTGGAACAGCGACGGCGAGACAGCGTAATCCCTCATGGTAGACGAAATTCATAGCAGACACCCAATACACATACACGACACCCACGAAAACGAACAGGGAGGGAAAGGCCACAGCACCACGATACAATCAGGGGCACCGCTAGAGTTCAAGCATTTGGTCATCTAGGGGAAGGTGTTGTCTCAGGTGCCACCTTGCTTCGTCATAGTTGTCGAACGAAATCTCGCATATCTCACAGGCGTAGGGGGGAGGGTGCAGATGTTCAAAGACCACCGCCGAACCTCTGGACCTGGGGCAAGTACGATTCACGAGACTCCTGATCAAGCGTTCGCTTGCTATTCTCTTCGTCGAATACATGTTGCCACACAGAATGCACGAGTTAGAAACAGTAGCCACCCTGGCTAATACACGGTAACCATGATTGGGGAGCTTCGAGTTAGACTGGTGAAGGAGGAGCTGACGCCTGGTAGAGAACACAGCATCGCAGACACCTCTTTCCTCCCCCATATAGATGCCACACTCGAACCCAGGGGGAGGAGGAGGAGGGGGGAGACAACCCAGGGAGGCGGAAGGAGGTATCTGCTGACCTAGGTACTCGCTCACCATCGCCCGAGGATCGACGTTGAGGAAGGCATGTCGCACCTCTTCTTCGCAAAATAGCGACACTGGGCGCTCCTTAACACGAGCAAGTAACTCTTCGTATTCACCTAAGCGAAAAAGCTCACCTACATCTTCCAAAAACTGCTTCCACCACTCAAACTCAGGACCGATTCGAAATCCCTCTCTGTCGACGAACCTGACTTCCTGCTCCTCCCACGTACTAACTCCGAACATCGCGCCTAAGAGCTGGAGGTTGCGCAGCGGTCTTCTCACCACATCTTGCAACCACTTGATTCTTTGCATCCTCAAATTCATGGACACTGGCACCATCCTCAAGGTGCGAAGAACACTCGAATTCGTCATAGCGTGAAAGGTGATGTCTCCTGCCTCATCCTTCTCCTTCCCACTAGCAGCACCTCGCAGGAGCCGGCGAGCCATGCTCGCTTGCGAACTATCTAGCTTGTGCACGCTGTCGCTGAGCAACGCCAAGGCCGGCAGGCCAGAAGATAAGGCCCTTCAACAACAGAGCGGAACACAATCCCTTTCCACCTCCTGTTAGTACAATGTTGCCAGAATTGCTGCAGAAAGTGCCACTTTCTGCGGCAATTCTGCCTTGGGATTTCGCTCAGAGAGCTGCCGTCAGCTTGAAGGAAGGGGCCTAGATACCTGCAGCATCGCAATACTTTGCCAGGCATAACTTCCCCACTCCTCAGCCTCCACTCCCCACTCTCCGTGTACCTGCCTCCGAACAGCCTCCTCTTGGCGGCGGTGGCACCGCGGCCGCACAGGTGCACCAGGCTCTCTTGCTTGCTCGAATTCGCCTGGACGCTCACGATACTTAGTCTGTCTTGCAGCAAAGCAGTGTTTTGTTCATTTAACCTAATCAGACCTTCCAGCGATCGCACAAGCTGAGTTCTCGCCAGATCGTCGGCGAAACTCGTGAGCGAAATGTCGATCGGTCTATCCGACCAGGAGCAGAGCAGCAAACGATCGTGCACATCATCGGTCAGACAGTGTTTCAACCAGGGGAGCGTGACGCTAAGCCCAGGACTATCAGTACAAATAACCCCGTCAACGGACCAGTGGTATGGACCCAGGAACCACAGACAAGCTATATATCCCCAGGAAGAATGCCCGATCCTATACCCATGTCCAGGACCCCGTCGACGCACTCGAGACTGACGTGACCGTGCACCAATCTTTGTGAAAAAAGCCGTGCAGAAACTGAATCAGAATGCAAGCGGATGAACATCATCAGCATGTCGTGCGAAACGCTATGGAACGCATTGGTGGCATCGTAGAAGTTGGTGTTAAAACTCAGCCCAGAGGACCTAAGACGCTCTTGACATAAGCCCTGCACAAGGATTGCCCCTTCACGACGACGATTCTTTAAGTAACCATAAGCATAATGTCTAGTACCTTCGTAGGACAGAGAGGGGTTGGCCTTCCACAGGTACGAATAAAATACCTTCCCGAATGGATCTAAACTATGAACTAGACGAAGCCCAGCACAGTCTCTCTTGCCGTTGCCCTTACTCAAGGTGAACGCCTGACTACAGTGCCATATCAAGGGAGTCTCAACATGGAATCTCACAGCAACCAAAATCATAAATAAACAGTACCTAATCTGTCCTAAGTCCCAGCTCTCTCTCGTCTGTCCTAGTCCAGCTTTGGCTCTAGATTTAAATTCTTGGGGCCAAAACATCATTCTCCATGCGCCCGCAGGGAGGGCCCAAGACGGAGGCGCACGGCGAAGTTTCACTTTCCTAAACAGACCAGACACTTTGCCATACACCTCCTTCGTCTCACTGATAGCTTCCGACCAGTCGTCCTCGTTCGGGTCACGGGACAGACGGCGATCTAATTCTTCATCATACTTGGGGGCGCATGCGGAAAATCCCCCCTCCCCGCCAGCCTTGCCCATGTAGTCCGACCAAGTTTCGCAATCTAAATACATGCGCGGCGACGAAAAAAGGCGTAGCTTGGGGCCCAAGGCCTTACCACTCAGCTTTCGAGTGAGCACCCAAGAATCGTAAAATCTCGCTGGTCCCAGGAGTCTTCAGGCTCGGACACCCGCAGCCCAATCGCACGGTTTCTGTCGCTCCTCGTGAGCTTCCTGACTTCTCTGTCAGCGCGCATGCAAAGAGTGGCGTGCTTAGACAACTTACTGTGGTCCCAGAAGACCTGTGATAAAGCAGAACAGATGCTGATCAACCTGCCACAGTCGACAAGCGGGAGCAGGGGCAACAACGAAGAGGAAGAGACAGAGGGCAGAGGAGGGGGGAGGGGCAAGGGGAGGGCAGAAACTCTAAGCTCCCTCAGCTGAGAGCGCAGCTCAATGCGCCGCGACAAGGCCGCAGAAGTGTCCTCAGGGCGCGACACTCTCTTCGGTTGGGCCTGAAACAACTCTGCTGCAACTGGCCTCACTGCGTTGTGCACGTGTAGATACAGAGCATCCCCGCATTGTCGAGCATGCTGGTCAGCGTCTAATGCCACTTGACCCAGCTCACGATTCACCGCCTGAAGAAACTCCAATCTATTTTCTCCAAAGAGTACAGCACGGTTGAGCTTGTCATGGTCCCACTTCACAGCGGTGTCGGTCTCTGGGAAGAAGGGGCCAATATCCAGCACTGCGACTACAGGGTAGTGGTCTCTCCTCGTGCGCGTATTGATCAGCTGCATCGCTTCTCCCGTTTTTTTCCCAGACTCTGCACTGGGTCACACTCCCTCGAACGTCTCCCGTGGAACAAATGTAGTCAACCCGAGCAGTAGATATACCATCTCCGTGATAGTACGTAGGAGAGCAATCGAAAAACGTATTGATCGCGTCAAGGTGATGCTCTTCCAGCATTTCTCTGAACATGAGGCCGTTTGTGTTCTCCGTGTCCGCGTTGCACAAGCCGATAGAACTGCTGTTGACTGACCCCACTCTTGCATTCGCGTCCATCAAGATGACGGGCACTGTGCGTGCAGGTAGCTCCCCCAGCAGTTCACTCATTTGCTGCCAGAACTTGTCGCATACTTTGTGTGCAGCAGCCCTGCCACGGCCTCCAGGGGGTTCCACAGGAGCGTACCCAACTGTCACCGTGACATCGGACCTCTCAGTCTGGAAACGCACAGCGCCAAGGCGCCCTGCCATATCTCCCGTAAAACTCCAGATGCGCCTTACATGCCGAGCAGAAAAGAACTTGTCTGAGACCAGCAGCGCACATCCTGTCGGACGACCAGCGACCCCCACACTGCGACCCCACTGGAAGCGTAAGAAGCGACCAAGGCGATCCTGTGCGCAGGGAACGTCGGTAGAAATTTGCGTGCCAGAGATGCCCACAATCCCACAATTCCGAAACTGTCTAGATACATCATGCCATCGCCCCGACTGCCTCAGCGATAGAGGGTTCCATGAGCAGCAGCGGATCTTCATGGCCGCCCGAGTCTAACACCTTGGGGGGCGGTGTCATGGCAAGTCAGGGACATGCCTGGGGGCGCTCGTTGCCCCGCCAAAATCCTGCCTGGGCCGCGGGGGCTGAGGAGGAGGAGGAGGAGGAGGAGGAGGAGGAGGAGGAGCAGGAGGAGGAGGAGGGGAGCAGACGGCTGCCGCTGAGGCCCCTGCGGGAGGCAGGGCCCGGGCCCGATGTGCAGCGGGGGCCCGGTCCAGTCTGGAGCCCGGCCCGGGGAGTCGAGACAGGGCCCGCCGTCGTCCTCGTGAGGGGCCTCGAAGGGCCCTCCTCTCGGGTCTGCCCTCCTCTCGGGTCTGCCCGGCGAGGGCCGATCTTGGAGCGGCTTGCCGCTCTCGTCCTGTTCTGCCCGTGTGGTGCGGCAGGGCTTCCTGCTCCTTCGCTCCCCTCTGATCGGGTCGTTCCTGACTCAGGTGGCCGCCGCGCCAATCCTCCCCCTCGCTGCCCCGTCCCGCTTCACTCCGCCTCTCCCACTGCCTCTCCCTCACATCTCCTCCGCTCCCCCCCGGTCGGGCCTACGTATTTGTCCTTCGGGAACTTGCCCGAGTACGGGTTCGGGGGCGGCAGCGGGAAATCCTCGGACTCGGCAGGGGGGGTCTAAGGATCCGCGCGGCCGGTTCAACTCGGGCGAGCGGGCTGCCGAAGGCTTGCAAGGGAGACGTATATATATATATATATATATATATAGCAAGAAAAAAGAGAGAAAAGAGAAAGAGAGAGAGAGAGAGAAAGAGAGAGAGAGAGAGCTCGCCCCCCCTGTGAAGATACATGTCGTCTCCTCTCTTGTCCTCTTCCTCCTTCTCATTATCCTCCTCATCCCTCTCCCCATTCGCCCGTTTCTCATGATCCTCAATATCCTCCTCATTATCCTCATTCTTATTCATTTCTTTCTCCGCCTCATTCTCCTCATTATACTCATTCTTCTCCAGATTCCTCATTCTCTTTCTCTTCTCATTATCCTTGCGTGGTGCTTCCCCAAGGATTCCGACTGTGAGGATTTCAATTAGAATCCGTTTGTGGGGCTTTCCAAAGGATTCCTGGTGTGAGGCTTTCCACACGATTCCCTTCGTTGCGCTTTCGAAAGTTTTCCTGTTGTGAGGCTTTCCAATTGACTCCCTCTCTGGTCCTTCCCAAAGCATTCCGATTGTGGAGGTTCCAATAGAATCTCTTCGAGTTGCTTTCCGAAGAATTCCTGTTTTGAGGCTTTCCGATCGAATCCCTTTGTGGTGCTTTCCGAAGGATTCCTGTTGTGAGGCTTTCCAGTTGAATCCATTTGCGGTGCTTTCCAAATTACACCAGAGAAAAACCCCAATCAGTGGATGGTTTCATCGATAAAAAGATCGACCGGTAACCTGGGAGGCCGGAACCCACCGGAATCGGCCCGGAACCAATAACCAAGAACACGGGAACCCAGCCGGCCACCAAAATCGGCGGGACACTTTCGTAACCATCATCAACACTCAACATCAGCAGAAGCAGCCATCAGCAGCATCATCAACAGCAGCATCAGTATCAACATCCCCACCACCGCCATCATCATCACCATCACCACCACAACCACCACAACACCGCCACCCTGATCATCATCATCATCATCATCATCATCATCATCATCATCATCATCATCATCATCATCATCGTCATCATCATCGTCATCATCATCATCATCATCATCATCGTCGTCATCATCATCATCACACCCATCACCATCATCATCATCATCATCATCATCATCATCATCATCATCATCGCCATCATCATCATCACTATCGTCGTTGTCGTCGTCGCCGCCATCGTCGTAATCGCCATCACCATCATCATCACAATCACAACATCATGACCATCCCCATGATCAGTATCATCATGACAATCATCACCATCATCATCAATCTCATCATTAATATCAGCGCCGTGGTCATCATTATAGCCACCGTAGTCAGCATCAACATCCATGATCAGCAGCAGCAGCCATCAGCAGCAGCTCCATTGGCAGTAGCATCAGCATCATCATCACCACCACCACCATCATCACCACCGCAACCACCACCAGCATCAGCATCATCATCAGCATCATCGTCACCAGCATCAGCATCAGCAACATCATCATCGTCGTCGCCGTTGTCGTCGTCGTCGCCGTCGTCGTAATCGCCATCATCATCATCATCAGCATCATCATCACCATCATCAGCATCATCATCATCATGATCATGATCATGATCATCATCATCATCATCATCAGCAGCATCATCATCAGCATCATCATCATCAGCAGCATTATCATCACCATCACCATCATTATCAGCATTATCATCACCATCACCATCACCATCATCATCAGCAGCAGCATCATCACCAACATCGTCAAGCGGGGCTGGGCCTGTCGAGCTGCAGCAGCACCCTGGAGGCAGCTGCCTCCACACGCTGCTCAGCTGCGCCCACTTCGTCTTCGGCGGCACCGACGTGCTCGTCCAGGGCGGCCTTCGCGGGTGCAGGCCGCCTGCCTGGCTCACAGACTCCTCGGTCCAGGCTGGCACGGTGCCCCAGGGATCTCCAGAAGTGTGTGTGCGTGTGTGGCTGATGCTGCGGGCTCCGCCCGCTCCGGCCGCCCGAGGCCCCGCCTTCGCCCGTGCCCTGTCTCCCTAATGAAAACTGTGCGCAATTGAACATAATTCGCCCGCCTAGCCATTAGCGGAAGAGGTTCGCTCTCGCCCCGCCGACCAGAAGTGCGGCTGGTGCTGCCAGCCCCCTGCGGGAGACAAGGCGGGCGAGGGCTCCGCGGCAAGGCACGCCGCTGGACATCTGGGCGGGGCAGCCCGTGCGCCGTGCGCGGGCGGCGGCGAACCCGCGCGAGGCCGACTCCTAGCCTGTCCTCCTGGTCCTCCACCTGCTCTCCCTCCTCTGGCTCCTCCTCCGCCTCCTCCTCCTCCTCCTCCTCCTCCCCATCCTGTACTTGTCCTCCTCCTCCTCCTCCTCCTCCTCCTCTTCATCCTCCTCCTTCCTGTACTTGCCCTCCTCCTCCTCCTCCTCCTCCTCCTCCTCCTCCTCCTCCCCTCCTCCTCTCTCCTCCTCCTCCTCCTCCTCCTCCTCCTCCTCCTCCTCCTCCTCCTCCTCCTCCTCCTCCTCCTCCTCCTCCACATCTTCATCCTCCCCCCCTTGTCCCTCGGGCCAGTTGCCCCGCCTCTGCAGCGCAACTCGCGGCACCAGACCAGGGACCCCATGAGAAGCATCGCGTCAGAGAGCGCTCCCTGAAACGGCGCAGATGACGATCCTCGAAGCTGGAGATGCCGACGAAGAGGATCTCGTCCTGAGCACCGGGAGGCAATGAGCGAGGAGAAAGTGCCAGTGAACAAACGGGAGACGCGGTGGTGAGGCATGAACAAGAGGGAGGCTGTCGGGGGGCAGCGAGTTGTGGGAAAAAAGGCCTTGATGCATCCAGGTGGTTCCATTTGCGTTGCAAGATGTCTGTGTGGGCTGATAGCCGCCAGCCTGGAGGAGGAGGAGGAGGAGGAGGAGGAGGAGGAGGAGGAGGAGGACGAGGAGGACGACGACGAATATGAGCATGCAGGAAGGACCCAGGATAGGGAGGCACGGAGGAGGATGCGAGGATGCGAGGCATGGCGCGCCGTCACAGACAGCGGGCAGCAACAGGCAGCAGCGGGCTGCCCAGGCGGTGGCCAGAAGGAGAAGTCCACTCACTTCCAGGGTTCGCGGGGGGCCTCACCCACCACCTACCAGCGCGGGCTGGCAGGCGCTGGGCCCAGCAGGCGCTGAGCCCGAGTGAGCTCGCCGAAACCGGCGAGCACAAAACAGAAGCCAAGGAAGAGGAGGGGCTCCTGGGGACCCCCCCCCAGCCCACCACGAGCCTGGACTGCTGCCAGCAAGGGGGCCCAGCAACGGCTGGGCCCGAAAGGAGCACGCCGAGGCGTCGAGCACAAGACAACCCTCGACGAACCCGCAGCAGACATGCAGGGCGCCACTGGCGCACAACAAGCCAGCGAAGCACAGGCGGACAGCAACCGGGGCAAACCTCACAACAGCGGCACCGCGCCGCCCCTCCTCGATCCGAGGGGCGGTGGCCAACGCGGGGACGAGGGCCAACCCAGCAAGCTAGCGACGCGAACCTCTCACGTCGTTGTCGTCGTCGTCGTCGGCGTCGTCATCGTCGTCGTCATCGTCGTCGTCGTCGACGTCGGCGTCGTCGTCGTCGGTGTCGTCGTCGTCGTCGTCGACGGCGTCGTCGAAGTCGTTGGAGACGTCGTCGGTGTTGGTGGCACGGTCCCCAGGCCGAAAGGAAGGATGTTGCCCTGAGTAGACGGGCGGCTCGCTGCCCTTGGGGTGCCGAGAAGCCATCGGATGTTCGACATGTAGAGCGCGGTTCTGCCTTCACCGCTGAGCACCCCAGCGAAATCGACGTACAACGCCTTGGAGTGTCAAGCATTCCGGCCACGAAACCCAGCTGCCACATAAGAAAATAGCCCCAGCACGCCTCAATCGATGACCATCGTGTGCAACGACCTCGTCAACATCCCAACACGGTGCTATCCTATCAACCATGGGCGGTCAAGCAGACAAGCCTTCCTCCTCCTCATGGCGGTCGATCGCCTCCAGCGCAGCCGCAGCCGCCTCAGAGGCCACGAAGCCCGTCGCTTTGGCCTTCATGATGTGCGCCTCCGCCCTGAAGCCATCGATGACAGTCGGGACACGCTGAGGGTAGAAACTGAGCAAACGCGGGTCCGGCACTGGCGCGCGTCAAGAGAGAGCACTTACGACATACTAAAAGAAAACAAGGGGAGGTTTCGGATAAGGAGGAATACGTAAACTGCAGGAGGCAGGGTCAGGACGCTTTGTGTTTTTTCCTCCACGACTGGGGCGATGTCCGGCTGGAAAAAATTGAGGTACAGTGTGTTTTGCAACCCGTCGCTGGATCGGTGCAGTGCGCGCGCTCCTGTCCTGACAACTCTGCTGGCTGGTGCACTCGCTCGATCGATGCTGCCACTCGGGCGAGGCGGTGGCAAGCAGCATGGGTCTAGTCCGCGCGCCTCCTTCGGAGGCTCTCCCTGTTGCGCAGCGCCGAGAGAGGGGGACCAAAAATGGGTGGCATTCGGTGGCGCTGTTCACCAATGCTTTACCACTGCTCAGATGATTCGAATTCGAATGGGCAGCAGTCGTCATCGAAATCGGGCTCCGCAGCAGGAGGAGGGGAGGGAGGTCTGGGCTGAGGCATTGTGCCACCAAGCGTTTATCCGTTTCCCAGCCATCCAGGTGGTGCCACACCAGTGCGGCGCAAGGCTGCTCCCTCCGAGAGGAAGGCGTTATTCACTGTGCCCCGCATCGGCCACACTGGTGCCACGAGCTGCAACTTTATCTTCGGTTCGGCGTGGCACGTCTCCATGCGCACCGCTACCGCGTATAGCGCCAAGTTCATACGAGTGATGGTCGGTTCGACGTCCGCGGTCGGTGGGGTGATTCGATCGAGGTAGCTGTGTATGTCCTTCTTGGCCTTGCCACCATGCCGTGAAGCTCGCGAGAAGGCACACCACGGGCGACGCCAGTGGACTTTTAATTTCTGTAGTGTTTCGGCGCCCTTCGTGCGCGCCGTCTCGATCATCTTGCGGTATTTTGTCATGATGCACTCAAGACAACTGATCACACAGTGAGCCTTCGGCATCGTGAACGTGTCCACCGACGTCGCCATGCGTACCCTCTATCGGAATGTGGTCTGGAGTGTGAGTTTGCAGAGCATCGCCAAGCACATTTGGACGTTCTGATCCTTCGAGCTCCATCCACTTCGTCTCGGTGTGGTTGCCGCTGCCGCTGCGCCTAGAACGTCGGCCTCTTTTGTGGCCACCCTTGCCCCGCCCACCCCCCTGCCATGCTGCGTCGCGTCCATCATCTCCTGGTCGCCGTCATTGTCGCCCTTGGCCTCCTTGCCCTCCTTGCCCTTCTTGGCTGCCTTCGGCGCAGGCGGCGCCGAATCGGCTCTCCCAGAATTGCTGGAGGCAACGGAGGAACCCTCGAGGAGCCAATGGGGTTTGTTCGTGGTCGCTCCGCCTTCGGCGCCGCTGCCGCCATCTTCACCCGCTGGTTCACTATGTCGGGCTACTGACGGTGCGAACAAAAGCGTCTGCTTGAAGGGTGTGCCGAAATGTGTGGCGCGGGCGCATTCGGGAGCCACTGCGACCTTCGTTGGATCCCCCCAGGGGGCGACGAAGCGTGCGAGGGGTGTGCCGAAACTTGTGGCGGGGATGCATTTGGTAACAACCACTGCGGACTTCTGTGGCGACGAAATTTGTGGCGGGGACGCATGTGGTCACAGCCACTGGGGCCTTCGGTGGCGCTCCCTAAGGGGCCACGAAACGTGCGAGTGGTATGCCGAAATGAATGGCGGGGACGCATGTGGTCACTGGGGCCTTCGGTGGAACCCCCTATGGGGCCACGAAGCGTGTGAGGAGCGTGCCGGAATGGGTGGCGGGGACGCATGTGGTCACCGCTACTGATGCCTTCGGTGGAGCTCCCTATGGGGCAACGCCGCGCTGTACTGGGTGCGCTGAGATGGTGGATCTCACGACGTTGTCGATGCTTTTCCCCAGCATCAAGGGGGCGAATGTACCCCCAGCCCACCAGGGAAGGAGCCGCCAGGAGACGACCTGGTGATCACCCCTCGAAGCAGGCCCCCTTGAGGCGGTGTTCCGCGAAGCGGTGTGTGTTGGGAGCCGGCGGTCTTTTTTCCTTGCGGGCCTCCGAGCGAGCGCACGGATGCCGTCTTCTCTCGCAAGCGTTTGGTCGGCCGGTCCGTCGTCTGCTCTGCAGAAGAGGCTGCTAGGCTATCGACGAAACGCTGCATTAGCGTATCTGGGGATGTGTCGGCGTACGTATGACGCATGACGTCCTCCGAATTCCACCCACCTTGCCGTTGGACCACGTGCGGGGGGATCTTTGCTACGTGCGTGAACCATTCTGTTCCGCCTCTACGAAACGAATGCGTGCTAGCGGCTGGGTCCTTAAAGTGTGACGAAACCGCCTTGCGCCACGAATCCGCGCTAACAGGCTGGAGTTGGGAACCTGTCGTGGTGCAGAATAGGGAAGGCACGTGAGCTGCCGTCGCGGCTTTCCAATCCATCCAATCTTGCAGGAATTTCGCCGGGGATAGCCCAGCAATAACCTTGAACGGAATGAAACACCATTGGCCTTTGCCACACGGGTCGTTCTTCTGTTTCCTGATGAAACAACACGCGCACGAGGCTTTAAAATGCACGTCCTGAACGCGGAGGTTGATCGCCTCCGAAACGCGGCGCAAGCCGAAAAAACAAAACGACGCGAAAGCTGCATCCCTCCGCCCAGCCGGCGTGCCTGTTGCCGCCCTGGCCGTGCAAAACAGCGCCCACTCTTCAACACTAATCGCACGTTTTTGGTGCGATGCGTGGGATGCTCTCTTTTTCAGGCCTCGCCAAAAATGCAAAGCCCGATCGGCCCAGCAATCGTCGAAAACCTGGCTGTAGTTGTTGCTCTGGTGCCACGCTCTGACGGCTGCTTTGTTGAGGCGTATGGTTTGCCATGCCATGCCGTCCATGCTGGCGAACAGGAGCACGAGCTTATCCGGGGAATCCAACGGGAGGATGTTGGAATCGACCTGCTGTTCGAAGCCGTGAACGTGCACGGACAACGCTCGGCTGTACGTCCGGATCGTGTTTTGCTCCCACCCGGCTCGCAGGATGTCTTGCGCGGTGTCCATGAGCGCGGCCCGTGCGGACAATGCCCCTGTCTGCGTGGATGTTTGCAGAACGTCGCCCCGAACCGGCGCGAACTGGAGGGCCACGTCGCCCGCGGCAGGGGCGCCGACAAGTGCCCGCGGCCCTCTGGTCGCAGGGCGGGCCAGCAAGGCAGGCGCATCCAAGGCCCTGGGTCGAGGCCGGACGGCCCACCGACTATCAGGCAACGGTGCTGAGAGCAACTCAACACCCCATGGCGCCGGAGAGTTTGGCTGGCCAGACACTGGTGCGCTCAACAAGTGCATGTCAAGGTCTTGAGCCGGGACGGCTGCAGGGGCGAGGGGCGGGGGGAGGGAAGGAGGCCAAGGGCGGGAGAAAAGGGCGGAGGTGGGAAGAGGGCCCTGGGCTGGAAGACGGCGCTGCGTCGCCTGCGCCCCTAAAGGAAACCGCACTCTCGCTGTGCCTCGCGAGCGCTTTCCGGGGGCATCAGTGCCGACGGGGAGTGTCCCCTGGAGCGGACCCGCCAGCGACTTCGCCCAGAACGTTTTCTGGAGACCTAGCCAGGAGTCGGCCGCCGGAAGCCTCGAGGAGCGGACCCACACGGGCCTGATTACCTGTCGGATTCCACCACAACTGCTGGCTACCTGGGATCCCGGCCCGGATCACGAGCGGGCCCGCCGGCCATGTCCAAAGCGTTTTCTGGAGATCCGTAAAATTAGTGATAGTTTTTGAGTGGAGCCCCGGTGGGCCCGCCTCCTCCTTCCTGGCACCACAGCCCCGCCGGGGCCGCGTGGTATGGGCACCTGTGCAAGCCTGTCCACAAGGCCGATTGTCCGCCCGTGTCTCGTAGACCACCCCGCTCCCGGTATCTCTCTCGCTCCCCCCCTTCACGTTATCTCTCCCTCTCTTATACACCTCTGCGTGCATGCGTATGCGTGAAATGAGCAGACAGCGAGAGAGAGAGAGAGAGGGAGACGGACGGAGAGAGTCGCCGTGAAATTTGGCCAAAAGGGTGGCCCACGGGAGTTCCACGGCAAAGGCTTCTCGTTACCTTGCATCGGAAATCTGCGGCGGCGCACTCGGCGCGCGCGGGCGCGCGACCATCTCTGTTGCGTGTCAGGCAGGGTTCCGACGAACAAACAAACAATGCCACAGCGCTGGCACCTGGCGGGGTTTGCCGTAGGCCTGCGGGTGTTATAGGCAAGCGCGTGACTGGCAAAAACGGGGTCTGGGCCCTCCCCCGCAAAGACGACGACGTCTGACCAGAGGGGGGGCCTGGAAACTTTCCCCCGCCCAAGCGATGCTATTTTTTCCTCGCGGTCCGCCTGCCGGGGCCGAAGTGGTTCGTCTGCAACCGGCCCAAGCGCGCAGGCTGTATCTGAACGAGCGTGCACGAATAGCACGGGGCATGTTCGCCCGCATGGGGCAGGGAAGCCGGCTCGCGGATTATAACATACAATATGCCACGCGAAAGGCCTCTCTGCAGCTGTCACCGGCACGGCTGTGGGCTCACCAGGCTACCCGGCCAGCCAAGCGAGCGGGAGATGGGACAGGGGAGATAGTCAGAGAAGGGGCGAGGCATGCCGCTCGGTTTGCCGGAGGGCTGCGCGCTCGCGCGCGGCAGGCGCATTAGCTTCTGCATTCCTCCTGCCAGTGGAATGCCACGATCCCCTTCTGTGCGCAGCGGCTGCACGGAGTGGCCGGCACGCCGCCCTCTTGCCTGCGCTGGGCCCGGCTGTGCTGGACGAGCCTCCGGCTCCCGAGCAAACAGTGGCGGCAATAGGTGCCCATGATGGACCTGATCGCCTCCTTGTCGTCCGGCGAGCCCTGGTGCTTGGCGTCGACGAAAGCCTGCACGGCGGCCGGCTGCTGCCTGCCCACCATGTTCCCGAGCTCCGACAACATCGCCGTCACGTTGGCTTTCTTGTGGTTGTTGTTCCCGCCTTTGCCGGTGCCCGGCGCCTGGGGTTTGCCGCCCTTGCCGGTGTTCTGGCCGAAGGAGTTCGGCTGGTTCTGGTGTTGCTGCGGGAGTCCCTGCTGCGGCGCCCAGCTGCCCTTGCCCCCCGGCGCCCCGCCGCCGCCCTGGGCTGGGTCTGCACGCAGGCGCTTGTAAGCGGGCCCACCCACCGCGCCCGGCGCGCCCTCGGGGGAGCCGGAAGTCACGACTGCCGTGACGGCGGGGCCGGGCGGAGCCATCACGAAGGGAGCGACGGCGAGGCGCGAGAGGCCCAGAGACCAGTCCAAGCTGAACTCGGAGCGCAGCATGATGTGCTCCAGGCTGTTCCGTGCCGACGCCTTCTTGGCCTTGCGGCGCATGGCTTTGAGGGTAACGAACAAGAGAGGCATAATCTCGTTCCTCTGGGCGGTCAACTTGGCGGCCGAGGTCGGCTTGGCCGTGGCTGCGTTTACGTGCTGGTTCTCGAGGAGGAGGAAGAAGCCCAACGCCTTCCTGGCGATGGCGGCGACAACCTTGTCGTCCCGGGCCGCAGCCTTGTCCGACATGAACGCACGAAAGCGGTCTGGACTGCCGCCGAACGACGACAGGCACAGCTCCCTCAAGGTGGTCTTGGGGGGCGTTGCGCAGACCGATCGCGTCTTTGATCTTCTGCGCATCCGGGTTGTTCGGGTTGGCCATGCACACGGATACGGCGTTGACCATTGCTGGGTCTGCCATCTGCGCAGAGACGTTGGCCAGCCAGTCTTTGTCCACGAACAGACGGTTCCACCCGGCCAACCACTCCTGCGCGTCTGTGGACCGCTCGACCTCGCGCCACGAGAAAGCCGCGTCAAGGTCAGCCTCTTGCTTGATAGCCTTGGTTACGAACTCCTCGCAGGCTATGACGCGCTGCTCGAGGGAAGCGATCACCGTGTCGGTGTGCCCGTTCTGCGTCTCGAACGTCTCCGCCGTTGCCTTGATCGCCGTGGGAATCTCCCCGACGTCCGAGGCCACGTCCGCTTGCAATACAAATTTTACTGCCTCGGCGAACGCTGCTTCCAAGGCACCGCCCTGCCGAATGGCTGGTTTGAACCACTCCGTCGCCTCCGCCTCGCCGAAGGCGCTTGGCTCGACTGGCGCAGCCATGGCCGGGGCGCAGCCGGGCAGTTGCGGCAGAAGAGGGAGGATGACTCGACTCAGAAGTGCAGTGCGCTGACTGCGACCTCAGCTTGAGCCTGCGCGGCTGCGTCGAAGACGGGATCGACATGACCCGCGCAGTCGGACTGAGCGATGAGACCGCGAGATGGACAGAGGACGAGAAGCAGCGGAGAATGCAAACGGACGGACGAGTACACGTTGGAATGTTTTCCCGAACGGCCCAAGAGCAGGATGGGCAGATCCGTGGCTGGGGCTCTGACCCAACCGCCGTCCGGACGCGGCACGCGGAACAAATCTGATCCGGATTGCCAGCGAGCAAGCCTACGCCACTTGTTAAGCTGCCAGGATCGGAACCAAGGTGCTCCGGTGTCCTCTGGCACAACTAAAAAAACAGCGCGGCACTTGCCTTCGGCAAGTGCCGTGGACAGGAACGACATGGCATGCCCTGCCAAGGCACGGGGCGGGTGTGCCCAGACTTTGTTTCCTGACACGTGCGCCTCAAACGCGGTGTTCTCGGGGTGAAACCAGAGCGGCGCTTTCGCGGTGACCCCCAGCCGGTCCGCGAAAAGATCGCAATCAAATGGGCCGAATTCGTTGGTGATGCGGTCCATCACCGACGCTTTCAGCACAGCCTCGCGGAAAGGGTCTGCATTCCATCGAGACGCAAATGCTGAGTCTCGGGAGCCGGAATCCGAGATGACATTCGCTGCGCCCGCCAAGTGCACGGCCAAACACCAGCACCCGGCCGAGCGTTCTGCATGCTCGAATTCCTCGGCCAACTGCACGAGGTGCGGTATGCGACCGGAGCGGAAGTTCACGTAATGGATGGCGGCCGTGTTATCAATTCGAAACACGACGCGCCATCCGCGCAACCATTCGGGTTCTGCCTGAACGGCCTGGACCACGACCCACAACTCTTTAAAGTTTATCGCGTCTGCGTTGTCTGCGAGATCTGCGAAGCCTGCCGGCCAAACGCCGGACCTGACCACGCCAGCGCTGCACAAATTATACGACCATCCGTGCAGCTTGCTGGCGTCAGTTTCTATGACGCGCAGGCAGCCGGCAGCCGCCAACCGACGCCAATCTTGGAACTCGGGGGATTTCGGCCCCCAAAGCGAAAGCTGCCCAGCTTCACCGTGCAGCGGTCGCTCCGGGGTGCGGTCCAGAGCGCGGTGCCACCACCTCAAAGCTTCGCGCGCGTCGGGGCTCAAGTGGACAACGGGGTTCGCCGCTGGGCGGCGAGCCCACAGCGCGTACACGTTTGCTGCGTTCAGCGACGCCCAGACATGATACAGTCGCCGCCTGCCTTGCAGGAACACCTCCGCAATATGGTTGGCCAGACCGGCGGTGGCTGCGAGGTCTCGCGCCAGCAAGGTTCCGTCTGAATCTGCCTGCAGGGCGGCGAGAATGAGGGCTTGGCACTTGTCGCACTTTGTACGCTCAACAGACAGCGTGTTGTTCAGAGTGTCGAACACCCATCCTACCCACGTCTGGACTTGAGAGGGCGGCCGGATGCCGCCCTCTTTTGCAGAGATCGGGACGCCGATCTTCAGGAAGAACCGGACGACGCGCTCCAGCTCCAGCCACGCGTCCTCCTCGGAAGATTGTGCACCCAGATTGTCGTCTACGAAATCTGTAAGCACGGCGTTCTCGTGCAGCTGCAACAGCCGTAATAACTCCTTCAAACTAGAATCGTTGATGGAAGGTGCTGTTTTTAGGCCGAACGGCAGGAATGTGTACATGCCGTACTGCTGTCGCCCCGGGGACCAGAAACCCAGCCACCACGCATCGGAAGGCAAGACGCGCCAGTTGCAGAACGCATCCGCCAAATCCACAACGTACAAAAAGCTCCGCGGGGACATGCGCGATATCGCCAGATCAACCGTCCCGTAGTTCACTGGGAGGTCGGGCAAGGAGGTGTTCAACCTGCTCCGGGAAAGGTCCATGATAATACGAACTTTGACCCTCTCCTCTCCTGGCGCGTTGTCTCTGGCGCCCGCCCGCGGCTTGACGATAGCCGCACACGGGTTGACATGCAATTGTGCGGGTCGACTAGTGCCTGGAAGAAAGGTAATTTTTCCCAACCGTTCCAGACGTGACCATTCCAAATCAGCGAGCCGAGCGTGATGCGACAGCGACGGGTGATTGGGAAAAGCTTGTGGCGTGAGCCCCCTGTCAACTTGAAGGCAGCAGCCGTTCTCCCAACGCTCCAGAAAAGTAGCCGAAGCACCGAGCTCCTTGAGCAGATCGACATTCAGCCGTAAGCCCGTGATGCCGCCTACCCAGATGGCCTGGCGTCTGCCACGCGCACCTCCCACAAGAGCCGCTGCAAGCGGTCGGTGCCATGGTGAAGAGACATGCCGGGAGGGCGGAACAACGGACACACGGGCTGCGCCGAGTTTGAGCCCTGTGTGTACGGACTCCCCCCGTGCAAGGTGTGACAGGCGAGCGCGCGCGGAGGCTGCGGCGACCGCCGGTGGACATTGGGGCCGCCCATAGCCACCTGGGAGGCCGCGGGCAGCCCGGAGAACTGGACCAGCGAAACACTAAGCGCCGCTGGCCAAGCCCCCCAGAAAACTGGACGACGTGCATCCGTATTTTTCGGCGCCCGACGGTGGAACAGTAAGCGCCACCAGCGGGGCCGCGCTACCAGGACAACAGCGCTTGTTGGCCACTGAGGGTTGTGCCTTGGCACGCGCCCAACGCGCCAAAAACTTGGACGACCGAGCGTCCACCAGCGACGGCGCCCACTGGTGGGACAATAGGCACCACCTGCAGGGCCAAACAAAACCGCTCAAAAAACGCGACCGATTGCGAGCGTGATTTAGGACGCGGGGGAATCCAAAGGCAACGAAACTCGCCGGTGGGACAGTTAGCACCACCAGCCGGCCTGACCAGCGAAACAATAAGCGTGGCTGACTTCATGAGCCGTGTTCGCGCGCATGCACTGCACCGCGCGCAATGTCGAACTGCACGTGGCGTGTATAGAAGGCGGGGCCAGCGCGGGAAGGACAATAAGCACCGCCCGGAGCCCCTGGCCAGCGGAGCCGTAGGCGCCGCTAGCCACTCGGACGAAGGCCAGGCCGACGGAGCAATAGGCGCCGCCAGCTGACCTTGTCTTGAGCAGTGGCTGTTTGAGCCGGCGAGACGCGCGGGGAGGACAGTAAGCACCACCCGCGGCGCCCCTGGCCAGCAGAGCAGTAAGCACCGCTGGCCCCCTGGACGAAAGCCATGCCGACGGAACAGTAGGCGCCGCCAGCTGACCTTGTCTTGAGCAGTGGCGGTTAGAGCCGGCGAAAGGGAGGAGAGAGGGAGGGGGAGGGAGGGGGGAGGGGGAGAACGGAGGGCTCCTCAACTCCTTTGGGACGGGGTCGAGAGCTCGCCATGGGAAGCCGCCCGTTGAACGGTTCTCGCAGCGGCACTGGTGTTACGGCCAACCATCCCTCGAGCGAGCCTGGGGCGCCAGCAGCCAGTTCTCGTGACACCACTTCTCTTGCGGGTTCTCGCATCGGTACGGCCAACCAACCCTCGAGCGAGCTAGGAGCGCCAGCAGACCGGTCCTCGCGACACCACTTCTCTTGCGGCTCCCCATTCCCACAGCGAGTTAAGTGGACAGTCTCGGTAGACCGTTCTCTCTCCTCTCGGCCACTAGTCGGTCACAAACACATATGAGTATATGTATAACTCCACCCTCCGACCCCTCCTCCTCCTCGGAAGGGGGGGGGAGAGGGCGGGGAAAGGGAGAGAGTGTTTTGGAGGGGCCGATTGCGCGTTTTGCGACGCGGCCTGCGCCCTGTGAGGCGTCCTGCCACGAGACGGCAGGAAAGTGCGAAGCAGGGCGCCATGTGAGACGCCCTGCGACGCAATGCGCCCTGTGCGGCGCTCTGCCAACGGACGGCAGGCACTCGGCCCCGCGGGGACGTGACCCCCCGAGCCTTAGCCCAGCGGCACACTAGGCGCCGACGAAGCCGGGTAAGGCCGCCTGCGGACCATTGCCAGCACAGTAGGCACTGGCAATGCTGATCGTGTCCCTGATGTCCGAAGCATCTGCGTCTCTAGATCGCCCATTATCCGAAAAGCTTCGCCTTCCTCCTAATAGGATCAACATGTGGAGGGCAGGGGCAAGGAGGGAGGAGGGGTGAGGAGGAGGAGGAGGAGGAGGAGGAGGAGGAGGAGGAGGAGGAGGAGGAGGAACGCGGGGCGCGGTCTCTTCAAACCGAAGGCCCAACACCGCAGGTTGGTTGGGAATAAATATGGGGGGGGGGGGGGGGCAGACACAAGCAAAGCGCCTGAGAAATCATCACAATCTACTCTACAAGCAAAGGGTGTCGGGCACCCAAACTAGCAAACCGCTTGAAACATCCCCACAGCCTGGGCGCGAACGGAGGAGTGAGATACCTCCTGGCGGCTTCCCCTTGGAGTGCTGAAACCAGCGCATCGCCTGAAACAGGCTTCCGCTAGGAGTACTGAGACCAGCGCCTCGCTTTTGACATCCTCACAGTCTGCGTGCACGAATGATTCTGAGCATGCGTGAATCTGAATGAGGAAGTAATGAATCTGACTGAGTCTGCGTGAAGGGAAGAGTGAGTCTGAGTATGAGTGAGTCTGAGAGAGCAAGTGATGCGACCGAGTCTGAATGTGAGTGGGTCTAAATATGAACGAGTCCGAGTGTGAGTCGGTCTGAGTATGAGTGAGCCGTAGAATGAGCAAGTCTGGTTGTGATGAGTGAGCGTGAGTGTGAGTGTGATTAAGAGGAGACGGAGGCAGGCTGCGGAGGAGGGGTCGACGAGGTCTTAGCAATCAGAAGGAACCCGTCTTAGGATATGGAGGACGAGCGCTTGCACGCCGAGACGCATGTTGGAGCCCCCCCTCCGCACACGTCTTCTTACGTGCCAAATGCCGAAGCCTGCTGCTCGACAACAGTCTGATACAGGGCCACAGGCTCGCCAACGCAGAGAGCACCCTGGGCCGGAGCCCTTACCAGGAGAAAAACAAGGGATGCGGAGGAGGAGGCGGAGGAGGCGGAGGAGGAAAAGGGGGACGTCCTTGTACCTCTCGTACATCTCCTCCTGGGCCGCGCTGCGAAACGGCGACCTCACGAAGATGACGTTCACGAGCTGGCCACGCTCCGTCCGGCACGGCTGGAACGGGTACTCGCGAACCCGCTGGCCCCAGCCAGGTGGGAGCCCCTGGGGCGCGGCGCAGAGCCCTCCTGCTCCGGGTGAGCAGAGGCATGTGTACATGCACTCCCTCCGCGGCCTGTGTGCACGAGTGGCCGAGTGCCAGCGCGGGCCAGCGGAAGCTAACTGCGCGGGCGTGGCCTCTGAGCTCCTCCTGCATGGCCACACCCACCCAAGGAACGCGCAACCTGTCGGGAGGTCTCCGGAAGCCTCCAGGGGACTCCGCAGGCCTCCGGCGACAGGCCTCCCCGGAGGTCTCCGCAAGGAGTCTCACGGCAACCCGCGGCGGTTTCGTGAGGCCAAACACTATTCAATCGGCAGTGCAAGCGGCCGCGGGGGCGGGAAACGAGTCCGGCGGGGCGCGCGAAGCGCGAGGCACGCGGAGCGGGCGGGACAGCAGAGAGCGGCCGCGGAGGAGGCAGGAGGAGAGGGAGGCAGGAGGAGGAGGAGGAGGAGGAGGAGGAGGAGGAGGAGGCACGACCGCCGAGAATCGGCGGGTGAGGAGCGCGCAGGCGGCCTCAGGTGCCGAGGACAGTGCACAGCAAGTTTAGGAGCAGAAGGTGGACCCCGATCGAGGTCCTGGATTTCCGGACGCTTTGGGGCACCGCTTGAGGAAACAAACTGAATAAACATACACTTTTGGAACTCTGCGCGGATCTCTTGGATCCGCGCTGGGCCCCTCTCCCTGGCGCGCGGAGCGCGCCAGGAGCGGCGCTGGCGGCGCAGCAGGAAGAGGGCCCGACGTGGATCCAAGAAATCCGCGCGGAAGTCCACACTTCACGTTTATGTTTGTGGTTTCAAACGGCGCCCCAGACTCTGGGGCATCGTTCTTCGGCGGTGGACAGACCTCCCTTTAGTACACCTCCCCTTAGTGAAACGCGCCTGGGACCGAAACCGACGGACCTGGACCCGCAAAAATGACGGCCGCGAAAATGACGGCCGCGACGCCCCCTCGCGAACCGAAAACGGCCAATTCCTTACCCGACGCGTCAGGGTAGGAGGCCTGCCCACCCCCGAGCTCTTCTTCAGACGCTGCTCCAGAGGAGACTCCTCGTCGAGCGACGCTCTGCGGCCCGAGCTTTTCGGGCGCCCTGGGCCCGGAACGCCCGAGAGCACCTCGGGCCTCGATTTTGGACACCCGAAATGGGTACCGAAAGAATGGGTACAATGCCCAACAACAAATGTTGTCCCAAACCAACAGCGGCCGCTGTTGGGCAGGCGGCCTTCTGTCTCGAATGGACACAGGCCGCGGCGGCGCGGACAGCGAGCCCTGTTCAGAATGAACAAGATCCGCTGTTGGGCATCGTACCCATTCTTTCCGTACCCATTCTTTCCGTACCCATTCTTTCCGTACCCATTTCGGGCATCGTACCCATTCTTTCCGATCGATCCTCGCAGCCCCGCGCTGGTGAGCGCCGCCTCCCTCGGAGAGCGGCCGCTCGGGGCTCCGGCGCTCGCGCCTCGCAGGCCCGCGCTTTGGCGCTCGGCGTCGGGCGGCGCGCCGAGCCCCCTCTCGCGCTCCTTCTCCCTGGGAGGGAGGGGGAGGAGGAAGAGGAGGAGGAGGAGGAGGAGGAGGAGGAGGAGGAGGAGGAGGAGAAAGAGGAGGAGGAGGGGGAGGAGGAGGAGGGGGAGGAGGGGGAGGAGGAGGGGGAGGAGGAGGAGGAGGAGGAGGAGGAGGAGGAGGGGGAGGAGGGGAGGAGGAGGAGGGAGGAGGAGGGGGAGGAGGAGGGCGACGTAGAGATGCTGAGGTGTTCCTTGAGCAGAAGCGCGTTCGGCCGCTTCTGCGCGACGCGCAGGCACTCTGCGGCAAGCTGCTGGGCCCCGCGGTTTCGGAACAGTGGTGGCGCGATGAATATGCCCCTCAGCAGCGCAAGCGGCGGTGGCGCGATCTGATTGTCCTAAGCCGTAGAAAGTGGAAGGTTCAGATAGCACTGCTGGGCGCCAGCGGCAGAATGAGAAACATACTTTCGGATGCTGTTGGGGGAACGCTTCAAACAGGAGGAGGACGAGTCGAGTGGGCTGCTCGACGACATGCTTCGGGAGACGGGCGTGGCCGCTGTAAATACCCGCGTCCCGCCCTTGACTCAGGACTCGTACGCGCTCGTTGCGTCTAAGCCAGAGTCCCCCCCCCGCCCCCGCAGAGGAAATTTCGCTGCGGCTGACCAGTCTATGGTTCCCGACACTGGACAGCTGTAAATTAAGTAGGTATCGGCGTCTTCTGCAGTGGCTAAGATAAGATCACTACCCCGTGTTTGTACGGCCAGACCAATGACAGAAAAAATATCCTTCAAGAGCATGAGACCCTCCGCCCGCCAAAACACGCCAAACCATGAGATCACCGAGGGTACCCTCCCCCAGGATGCACAAAAACATACGATAAGCATGGAGAACACCAGGGTACCCTCCCCGAGCCGACCTCGATATCATACTTCGGTCCGACTGTGTGCAGGAGACTCCAACCGAACTCGTTCGGTCCCAAATAGCGTTTCGGTCGGTCCCGCCTCATTGGCTTCCCAAGCACTCTTTCTCGCTCACTTTTCGGGCCCGTCTCGGGCCCCTCGTCGGCTCCTCTGCTGCTGTGTACTCAAGGAGCTGAGGCAGGACGCCGACTTCTCTCCCTCCTTCTTACTGTTCCTCCTCCGCCTCCTCCTCCTCCTCCACCTCCTTCTCCTCCTCCATCCCCTCCTCCTCTTCCTCCTCCTCCTCCATATCCTCCTCCTCCTCTTCCTCCTCCTCCTTCTCGATTTCCATCTCCCCCTCCTCCTCCGAAGAAGAAGAAGAACAGGAAGAAACAACTCGCCTGGCAAAAGACTCAACCATATGCAGTTGTGGGTGCCGTCGTTGTATGCACCGCGTTCGGTGGAGATCTCTATGGGGCTACGAAACGTATGAGCGGTGTGCCAAAATGGGTGCGGCGGCCGCATGCAAGCGCTGGCATTTGGGCCGTCGGTGGAGCTCCCTGTGGGCCACGAAACGTCCGAATGGTGTGCCAGTCTGCGTGCGGCGGCCGCATGCGAGCGCTGGCATGTGGGCCTCCAGTGGAGCTCCGGGGCCACGAAGCGTGACGGGCGTGCCACAATGGATGCGGCGGCCGCATGCGAGCGCTGGCATCTGGGTCTGGTCTTCGGTGGAGCTCCCTATGGGGCCACGAAACATGTGAGGGGTGTGCAGAAATGGGCGCAGTGGCCGCATGCGAGCGTTGGAATTTGTGCCTTCGGTGGAGCGCCGTGTGGAGCCACGAAACGTGCGAGGGGCGTGCCGACATGGGCGCGGTGGCCGCATGCCAGCGCTGGCATCTGGGGCTTGGGTGGAGCTCCCTATGAGGCCATGTGTGCCGAAATGGGTGGCGCGGACGCATGTGGGCACCGCTACTGCGGCCTTCGGTGGAGCCCCCAGAGGGGTGTGCCAACATGGGTGGCGCGGGCGCATGAGGGCAGCGCCACTTGGGCCTTCGGTGGAGCTCCCCATGGGGCCACGAAACGTGTGAGGGGTGTGCCGAAATGGATGGCCCTGACGCATGCGGGTAACACCACTTGGAAAACGTATGGGGCCACGCAACGGTTGAAGGGTGAACCGACATGGGTGGCGTGGACGCATGTGGGCACCGACGCTAGGGCCTTCGGTGGAGTACCCTATGGGGCCACGAAGCGTGTGAGGGGTGTTCCGAAATGGGTGGCGCGGACGCATGTGGACACCGCCACCGGGGCTTTCAGTAGAGCTCCCTATGGGGCCACGAAGCACGTGAGGGTGGAGCTGCTTGTGGGGCCACGAAGCGTGTGAGGGGTGTACCGAAGTGAGTGGCGCGGACGCATGTGGGCAACGCCACTGAAGCCTTCGGTGGAGCTCTCTATAGAACCACGAAGCGTGTGAGGGGTGTGCCGAAATGGGCGCGGTGGAACCGCATAAGAACCCTGCCACCTGGGCCGTCGGCAGAGCTTCCAATGGGGCCACCGAGCGTGTGCGGGGTGTGCCGACACGGGTTGCGATGATGGTGATGGTGACGGCGATGATGATGATGATGATGACGATGGCGAAAACGAACTTGATGATGCTGATGATGAGAAGGATGAAAATAATGATGGAAGTAATGATAACAATGGGGGTGGTGATGATAACGTGATGACGCTGGTGATGGTGATGGTGACGCTGCTGATGACGATGATGATGGTGATGGTGGTAATGATGACGACCATGATGACGACGATACTGCTTATGAAAATGCTGATGATGATGTTGCTACTGCTGATGCTGATTATGATGATGATGGTGATGTTGATGAGGATGATGCTTATGACGTCACCGATGGCGATTGATAGTATGCGGAGGGATGACGATGAGGGTGATGGGATGATGGGATGATGGTGCTGAGCGTGATGATGAGGATGATGATGATGGTGGCGGTGATGATGCTGATCCGCACGTCTAAAGGGGTCAGGGGATCCACGCTCGGACTGCCCCTCGGTCTCGCGCGCCACGGCACGCCCGCGCAAATTCGCCTGAGTGCCGAGAGGCCGCCCCCCGCCCCAGCCCAGCCGAAGCAAGCGGGATACGCGACATCCGAGCAGTCGCGGCGACTCAGCCCGCACTCCCGCCGGCTGGTACGCACCTGGCGCCGCCAGGCGAAACATCAGGCGAGCTCACGCGGCAAAGTCCTGGGGCCCTCGAGTGGGATCCCCAGGAGGATGCTGGCCACTGCGAGGGCCATCCGGGGGGCGGCCCCCGCCTCCAGGAGCTCGTCCACAGACAGGAATTCGAGGTCCTCGTTCTCGCCCAGGTCCAGGCCGAGGTCACGTTTGCACGGGCCCTGCGAGTCCTCCCGCCTGCCCTCGCAGAGGTCCTCTTCCTCGCCCAGGTCCAAGCCGAACTTGCGCTTGCGCATGCCCTTCAGGTCCTCCAGTCTGTCCTCGCGGAGGATCTCGTCTCCGTCTAGCTCCAGACCGAACTTGCGCGAGCGCAGGCCCCTTAGGTCGTCCATCCTATCCTCGCAAAGGCTCGCGTCAGCACCCGGGCCCACGCCGAACTCGCGCATGCGCGGGCCCTTAGGGTCCTCCAGCCTGCCCTCGCTGAGGACCTCGTCCTCGTCCTGGTCCAAGCCGAATTTGCGCTTGCGCATGCCCTTCCTGTCCTCCAGCCTGTCCTCGCCGAGGCTCTCCTCCTCGCCCAGGTCCAGACCGACCTCGCGCTTGCGAAAGCACTTCACTTTGTCCAGCCTGTCCTCGCAGAGGCCCCCGTCCTCGCCCAGGTCCCGGTCGAACTTGCGCTTGAGCCGGCCCTTCACGCCCCCCAGCCTGTCATCGCAGAGGCCCTCGTCCTCGTCCAGGTCCAGGCCGAACTTGCTGTGTTTGTGCATGCCCTCCAGGTCCTCAGCAAGCCTGTCCACGCAGAGGCCCCCGTCCTCGTCCATGTCCAAACCTAACTTGCGCTTGTGCCGGCCCTTCATGTCTTCCAGCCTGCCCTCGAGGAGGCCCTCGTCCACGCCCAGGTCCAAGCCGAACTCGCGCTTGCACGGGCCCTTAGGGTCCTCCAGCCTGCCCTCGCGGAGGCCCTCGTCCTCGTCCAGGTTCAGGCCGAACTTGCGCTTGTGCATGCTACTTGATGTCTTCCAGCCTGTCCTCGCAGAGGCTCTCGTCCTCGTCCTGGCCCAGACCGACCTTGCACCTGCGCAGGCCCCTTCAGGTCGTCAAGCCTGTCCTCGCAGAGGGTCGCGTCGGCGCCCTGGTCTTAGCCGAACTCGCGCATGCGTCGGCCCTTTCAGGTCATCCAGCCTGCCCTCGCGAAGGCCCTCGTCCTCGTCCAGGTCCAGACCGACCGAACTTGCGCCTGCACTCCAAAGTACACGCCCTCAGGTCCTCCAGCCTGTCCTCGGGGAGGCTCTCCTCCTCTTCCAGGTCCAGACCGACCTCGCGCTTATGCAGGCCCTTCATGTCGTCCAGCCTATCCTCACAGACGCCCTCGTACTCGTCCAGGTCCAGCCCGAACTCGCGCTAGAACCTGCCCTTCAGGTTCTCCAGCCTGTCCTCACAGCGGCCCTCGTCCTCGCCACCGAGAGCCTGGCATTGCTCTTCGGGTGCCGCCTCGAAGTCGCCGAAGGACACCGCGGCCGCCTCAGGGAGCGGGGGCAGCCACCCCAGGCGGGGGCCTGCGGCGGCCCGCACTATGCCCGGCGCGGATGCGCGCGCGAATCCGCCCGCAGGGACCAGCAACGCGTGCCACGCGGCGTTCCGCCGCCGCCTCATTGTGCCCGGGACGCGACCTCTCACGGCGGCAAAACGCAAGGCAGGGCGCGCCGCAGCCCCACGGTCCTGCCAGGAACCTGGGCCGCCTCTGTCCGCCTTGCTGACTGCCGGCTCGGCCGCGAGGAGGCGCCGTGCCCGCGCCCGACGGCGGGCCGCCGAGGCGCCGACCTCGGCCTCCTCCTTCATGCGCAGCGCACTGACACGCCTGATGGGCCGCCCCGCCGTCGCTCCTGCGGGCAGCCCCCCGTAGCCATTGCTCATCTCCCAATCGCGCGCCGAGACCGCAGAGCGTGGGCGCCTGCGAGACATGTGGAAAAAGAGTACACTCGAACCAACATGGCTACATATGTGATGATGTGATGATGATGATGATGATGATGATGATGATGATGATGATGATGATGATGATGATGATGATGATGATGATGATGATGATGATGATGATGATGATGAGGTTACTGATGCTGATGTTGATGCTGATGCTGATGCTGATGATGATGATGATGAGGAGGAGAAATATGATTTGTATGATGATGATGCTGATGATGTTGATGATGATGATGTTGATGATGATGATGATGATGATGATGATGATGATGATGATGATGATGATGATGATGATGATGATGGCGGGAGGGAGGCAGAGGAGGAGGAAGGAGTGAACGCGGAGCGCTGTCTCTTCAGAACGAGGACCCAACACCACAAGATGGTCGGGAAACAAACGGAAAACTGATCCTGGCGAAGGACCAAACCATATGCAGCTGTGAGTACCGTCGTTGTGAGTATCGCCTTCGGTTGATCTCCTCATGGGGCCACGACGCGTGCGAAGGCTGTGCGGACATGGGGTGGGGGCGCCATGCGGGTGAGGGGTGTGCCGTAATGGGGCGGCGGTGCCATGCGAACCGTCCCACTGGGGCCTTAGGTAGAACTCCCGATGGGGCCACGAAACGTGTCAGGGGTGTGCCGTAATGGGGCGGCGGTGCCATGCGGACCCTCCCCCTAGGGCCTTTGGTGGAGCTCCCTATGGGGCCACGAAACTCTTTGAGGGGTGTCCCGAAATGGGGCGGCGGTGCCATGCGAATCCTTCCACTGGGGCCTTTGGTGGAGCTACCTATGGGGTCACGAAGCGTGTCAGGGGTGTGCCGAAATGGGGCAGCGGTGCCATGCGAATCCTTCCACTGGGGCCTTCGGTGGAGCTATGGGGCCACGAAACGTGTCAGGGGTGTGCCCGAATGGGGCGGCAGTGCCATGCGGACCCTCCCTCTGGGGCCCTAGGTGGAGCTCCATATGAGGCCACGAAGTGTGTCAGGGGTGTAGCAAAATTGGGCGGTGGTGCCATGCGAGCCCTCCCACTGGGGAGATCCCTCTGAGGCCACGAAACTTGTGAGGGGTGTGCCGGTTTGGAGGCGGCGGTGCCATGCGAACCCTCCCACTGGGGCTTGAGGTGGAGATCCCTATGGGGCCACGAAGCGTTTCAGGGGTGTGCCGATTTCGGGCGGCGGTGCCATGCGGACCCTCCCAAAGGGACCTTAGGTGAAGCTCCCTATGGGGCCACGAAGCGTGTAAGGGGTGTGCCGATTTGGGGCGGCGGTGCTATGCGAACCCTCCCACTGGGGCCCTAGGCTGCCTATGGGGCCACGGGGGCAGAGGCAGAGATGGAAGGAGGGGGGAGGGCAGCGGGAAGGAAGGGTGGACGGAGGGAGACGCGGGGCACCGTCTCTTCAACACGAGGGCCCAACTCCACGGGACGGTTGGGAAGAAGAACGCCACAGGCATCCACTTCCCTGCCATTCCTCCTAGCGTCGTCTCCCTCTTCACCGAGTCGTCGCTGTAGTGTAAAACAGGGCTAGGATCGGGATAAATCGCTCCAGAGCGTTCCGGAGCGCTCTCAGAGCGTTCCGGAACGCTCTGGAGCGGCCGCGGCGCCCAACACATCCTCCAAGCCCGCCGATTCTCAGAGATTTCGAGTGATCCCGATCCGATGTTGGCCCGATCTTCGCGTCGTTTGATAGGGTCGTCAGGGGGCGCCGGCACAAAAGGCGGCACCTCGAAGGATGAGCCGGTGGTACGCGGGGTGCAGCTGCGCCGTCGGCGGCGGCCGCGTCGCGGCCGGCAGCTCCGGCGCACCTGCAGGCCGCGCGGGCCAGATGACCGGGCCGCCCGCCCAGGTTCGCGCCTTCCCCGTATAGCAAATAATGGGAGCCTTGTGTACTCCAGATTTCGTAATAAAAGGGAGGGGGTCTGGACCCTCCAAGACAAGCCACTTCAGACCCCCCCCCGTGGGAGAGCCCTCCAAAACATCGTCCCCAGACCCCCCAGGCCCTCCAAGATAGCCTGGAAGAGACCCCCCCCGAAATGAGACCCCCCTCCCTTTATTACGAAATCTGGAGTAAGCGTCGACTAGCGTGTGATAGTCGATGAGATGGCGTCGATGTGGCGTCGATTAGCGCCGACTCGCAAGAGCCAACAGGATGGTATGAGAGGCTCCCAGGAAGTGCCACCGAACGCGCCTCGTGTTGGGCGACGTGCGACGCGCGGTTGGAGGATCAAGGAACTAGTTTTCCTGTTCCACCGAAAACAACCAGGAAAAGCAGACCGACAAATCCGCCACCGCTCAGGAGGGCTGCCTCAATTGCGCAAGTCACAGACAATCGAGCTCAGCGAGAAAAGTGCCCCGCCAATTTTGATCGGGGAGACAGGTTTGGCACAATTTCCCCCCCCTTCCGGGTGTCCAGAGATGTGGGTCACCTGGTTTTCGCGCTTCCCGCTCGCGACGTGGCGACACCCAGTGTAGGTTCGCGCTCTCGCGACGCCCCATCGAGAAGAGCAAACCTCTTGCCCAGGCCGCGAATTTGGAAGCGCGCCCATCTTCGTGCCCCTGCTGACGCCCTACGAGGAACTGGCCCGACCCCGAGCGCCGAGGGGAACCATCGACGCAACTACGAGACTCGTCCTCCATTTCCTCCTCGTTCTCCTCCCGGGCCCTCTGTGGGGCTCGTCGGCACGCCTGGATCCAACCTGATTAGAGCGCGCTTCCGGACAGGTCCGGGAGAGGACGAAGAGGACAACGACGACCCGGACCTCCAGGCAGCGCGAGAAAGGTCACGACGGGCCCAGGTTCTTCGGCACCTTCGGCCTCTGGGGGCCGTTTTTTGTGCCCCACGACCATCGAAGATCGACCCGCGGCGAAATTGGTCCTGGGTTGGAAACCCTCTCGGGGCCGTCTTGAGGCCTCTCGGATATGTGTCGCAGGCTATCCTGAGCCATCTTAAAGTGTATTGGGCCATCTTGGAGGCCATCGTGGGCTCTCTGAGGCCTGGGGGGCCACGTTGTGAGAAAGTCACGGCGTCGGAGGTCTGAGCCGTGGGCTGCTCCCCCTCATCTGTCCCCGCTGCCTCCCGCATCCCTCCCACCTCTCCCTTCGCGTCCCTTGCCGACTGCCCCGCTCGTGCCCAAGACAATCACGCACTCCAACCACGACCGTCCTCACGATTCGTTGAGCCACCTTCCCTCGGGAGAAGAACCAGACACCTTCCTAAGGGGCTGGCCTTTCTCTCGAGCCAAGCCGACTCCCTGACAGAAAGCTGGAAACACACACGGCTGGACCCACATGCGGAACATGCGTCTTGTCATCGCTCGGACGTCCATTCCCCGTACACTTTTCGATTTCGTGCGTTCACATTTTCGCAAAATGATCCGAGATGCTCATCGATGGCCCTCGCCGAGAAAAACGGCATATGTCCGAGCGATGCCAAAGCGCTGGCAACGCGGTGGACGCACACGCGGAAGGACGGCGAGCCTGGCCATAGAAGGCGGAGCGCTGGAAAACATGCGGCCACATGTGAATTCAGCCATCGAAAAAGCCGGCCACAATACGGTAGGTTCGTGTCGTGCCAACCCTGGCGACGACTTCTGACACCGCGCTAGATCGTTCAACCTTGAACGATCGGCCGTTTCCGAAACGTCAGATCGTTCAGCATCGACCGATTCTGGGTCGCAGGCGGCGATCAACGTTGAACGCCAGCGGCGGGGTCGCCGCCGGTCGCCACGACGCACCCTACCGTATATGTATCCAGCGCCCTGGGGGAAAAATATGCTCAGGCGGCTTCCACTCGGCGCCCGAGCCTTGAGGTTGTTTCCCGTGCCGTGGAAGATGTTCGCACTAAACTTGCGTGGCGCCATCAATTCAAGCATGTGGACCCTTCTCCATCCGACGAGTGGAAACGAATCTGTTCGAAGCCACGGCGACCTCGAGAGTTGAGAGTTACAGGGTGAGGTTTCATCCTACGGTCAACGGTTGTGCTCATGACCTGTACTCGGACGTTTGGAAAGCAATAGTCTCATCACGGATCCGGGTAGGACCGTCTCCCGTTTTACCCTTGATCGTGAGACATGGCTTCAAGCGGCTTCGGCACGGACTCTGGAACGTTACCGACCGGCAAAGACGACGGATTTGCCTTGGTACACAAATCAGCTCTTCGTGAAGGATTCTTCAGCGTGCTAGCAAACGACTTCCTGTACAAACCGATTGGGGTATTCGATCTTATTTCACTTCTTGAAGAATGCCGTGATACAGCTCCGGAGGTCGCAACAGTCGGATTCGACAAGCCATGCAATAGTTTGTTCCAACACCTGATGTCTGTTATGGACGAGGACCCGAAAAAAAGTCAGATACACATTGGGGGCTACGGCGAAAACTCACATGCCCCAAAGGAATACAATCATCACGCTTCATTCGATTCAGGTTCATTCTCCCATATCCCCGATGAACAAGCTGATTGCCCATATGTCGAGGGGCCATTTTGGAAACGCAGCCTCATCATGTTCGTGATTCGACGGATTTCCTGAAACGCATCCGGGCGCTACGTGTCTGTGTGTCCTTCTCGCTCGTCAAGATCGACGAGAAGGAATACTTTATGCCAGGATCCCACAGCAAGCTTCTAGATTAGGTTTCAATTTGTTTCGTTGGGTCAGCACGGCGGCGCTTTCAAATAATAGTTGAGGCTCGCACTTGCCAGCCAATTCGCTCAATTGTAAAATTTAGATTTGTTCACAAACAGATATGCGGGTCAGGCATGAGGTCATGTGTTCGGGTAAGGTGAGCGATGCTGCATTGCATCAAGTCGCAAAAACAAATGCTCGAAATAGCCAGTACATGAGCAAACCGGCTTGCTAACACATTTCCGCCTTAGAAAATGCTACTCTCGCTATCAGCGACGGGGCCCGGAAAACCGTGCACACATGTAGCCAACATCTGTGTATATGCCCGTGTCCCTTTTCGAACTGCAAATGTACCCTGTGAGGTCGGATCGGGTGGTGTTCTTAGATGTGTAAATATTTGTATATATGTATGTATGTATGTATATTTATATGTATATAATTACATATACATATATGAATATATATATATATATATATATATATATATGTATACATATGTACGTGTATATATACATATGTATATGTACACGTGTATATATATATATATATATATATATATATATATCGATGTACCGTCCGGGAAAGCTCGTTGGATGAACGCTGGACTACAGCGCCCATGTCAAGAGGAGTTCACCCTGGACCCCTCTGTCGAGGAACTCCCGCCACCACCCGTCGGCGCACGAGGCGCGGCCTCGAGCCATGCCCCGCGGATGCCACAGACTATACGCAGGCATCCGCGAGCTGCCCAGGGCCATACTTGGCGGCGCGTAAAGGGGGGCAGGGGGAGGGGGGAAGGCTTCTTAGAAGCACCCTGCTTCTTAGAAGGCCTCGGCCTCACGTCTATAGAGAAGGCCCGCGCCGCCTGAGAAGCAGGGGGTGCTTCTAAGAAGCCTTTCCCCCTCCCCCATACCCCCCTCTGCGCGCCGCCAACATACATCTACATGCCTAGCCTCCCGCGGACGTGCGGGGCACAACCTGCCGAGCGGACGAGCCGAGCGTTCGGGCCGACGCCCGCCGCACGCTCGGTCCAGGCCAGGGCGCGGACGGCATGCTTTGGCATCGTCGGCCCACAAGGCTCGGCAGCCCCGGCGCGCACGGAACCAACGAAGTGTACAAAGGTCGGCCACGGGACGCTGTGCGCGCGCAGGAGCCATCGGCGCAGCGTCCCGTCCGCGCGCGCGAGCGACTTCACCGCGCTGAGGCACTCGCGGCCCGCGATGTCGTCCAGCGCCCGCTCCCGGTCCGTGCAAGACCGCGCCATCTCCAGCAAGAGCGCCCACATCTCGCCGAGCAGCCAGAGCAGGCGAGGCCTCCAGAGAGCCCACTCGCAGGCCTCCAGCTCGCCACGATTCTCCTCGGCAGCGGCGCGGCACCTCCGCACGTAGCGGGTGCGTGCTATCGCGCGGGCCCCTGGCAGGGAAGCGGCCTCACGCCTTTCCTGACCACACCCGGCCAAGAGGCTCATCACGGCGTCGTCCAGCGTGACTTGCTCGGGGCGGCCGTGGAGCGCAAGCAGCCGCTTCTACAACGGTTCCTCGCCCCCCGCCTGGTTGACGAACTCCTGCAGCGGGAGACGTGCCTCCTCCACGCTGAAGTCCGCGGCCGCCGCCGCCGCCGCCTGCACGAGCATCTCCTCGAACTTAGGCTCGTCCGCCTGCAGCGCCAGACGCGGGACGGGGAGCCCACGCCCAAGCAATAAGGTTCAAGGGGACCAGGACACACAAATAACTACACACAAATAAGAGGATTCCCAAAATTTTCATATATTTTCTGGGTTTCTGTCTTCCCCCCAACTTCCCATATTTTTCAATATTTTCTGGGGAATCGACGATTCATTGTGTCAGTATGTTTTTTCCCCCTAAAAGGTGCTGACCCGCCGCCGCGCGGCGCCGAAGGCGCACGGCCCAGACGGCCGAGCGCCTGAGCCCAAAATGGCCGCAGCCGTTGGGCAGCGAGGAGGCTACACCTACGTGCTGGCACACGGGGGCCAATGCTGGAAGTGATTTGGACGCCCGAAGTGGGTACGGAAAAAATGGGTACAATGCCCAACAACAAATGCTGTCCCAAACCAACAGCGGCCGCTGTTGGGCAGGCGGCCTTTTGTCTCGAATGGACACAGGCCGCGGCGGTGTGGACAGCGAATCCTGTTCAAAATGAACAGGAACTGCTGTTGGGCATTGTACCCATTCTTTCGGTACCCATTTCGGGCGTCCAGAAACGACGGGCGATGTCCACAGCGAAGTTCTCCACCACGTGGCGGGTTCCGGAAACCCTGAAGCAACTGGCACTGCCACCTCTCGGGAGGCCAGGGTTTACATTCCGCCGGACTCCGCCGGCCCTCCGTCGGCCTTCCGCGGGCGGAGGCGGCCTCGTGCTTCCGCCGCCCCTCCGCCGCCTTCTCCCGAGGAAGAGATGGCAACTTGTTCGACCCATGTCCCAGAGGAGGAGAAGGGGGAGGAGAAAAGAGAAAGAAAGAGGAGCAGGAGGAGGAGGAGGAGGACGAGGAGAAGGAGGAGGAGGAGAGGGAGGAGAGGGAGGAGGAGGAGGAGGGAGAAGGAGGAGGAGGAGGAGGAGGAGGAGGAGGAGGAGGAGGAGGAGGAGGAGGAGGAGGAGGAGGAGGAGGAGGAGGAGGAGGAGGAGGAGGAGGAGGAGGAGGAGGAGGAGGAGGAGGAGGAGGAGGAGGAGGAGGAGGAGCGCCCTTTCTGAAACGCCCCATGTCCCAGACGGACGCGGCTGCGCTCTGCGAGCACACCTCGGCGCCTCTGCCACCTCCTCCCTGTGAGCCCCCGCCCGGCCTCAGAGGATATCTCTGACGGCGCGGCCGCGCAGCCGGCCAACGCTTCTCCACGGCAGGGCACGCGACTTCGGCGACCGATCTTCGGCGACCGATCTTCGGCGTGGCTCGCGTATTCAGGCATGTTCCAATCTCAAGGTCGACCCCCACGACCCCATCTCGAGCACTTCCAGACGGCATCCCTAAGCGGATTCGAGTCCAGCCGCGGCGACGAGGGTCGAGAGGTCCAAGAAATCGAGAAAGATGTCCCAATGCCCCCTCGGGGGGGATGGGGAAGAGGAGGATGAGGAGGAGGAGGATGCGGAGGAGGAGGAGGAGAGAGGAGGAGGATGAGGAGGGGGAGGAGGAGGGGGAGGAGGAGGCGGAGGAGGAGGACGAGGAGGAGGAGGAGGAGGAGGTGGACGAGGAGGAGGTGGAGGAGGAGCGAGGAGGGAAGGATGGGTGAGGGAGGGAGGAAGGAAGATGAAGAGGAAGAGGAAGAGGAAGAGGAAGAGGAGGGGAGGAGGAGGAGGAGGAGGAGGAGGAGGAGGAGGAGGAGGAGGAGGAGGAGAAGGAGCTGGAGGAGGATGGATGATGTAAGAAGAGGAATGAGGAAGGACCCCCTTCCCTCCTCTGGCACGTGGACACCACCAGACCTCTACTAGAGCGCGTTCTGACTATGATTTGGGGGAAGATCCAGCCGTGGCGACGAGGACCACCGAAGGCCGAAACGAGGAAAAGGAGGATGCCCTGGAGGTCTCCGGAGGTCCCTGAGGGTCGGCGGAGATCCCCGGAGCTCTCGACTGAGGTCCTGGAGGTCGTCGGAGGTCGCCGTAGGCCCCCGGAGGTCTCTAGACGCCTCTAGAGGACACTGGAGGCCCCTGGAGGTCTCTAGAGGCCTCTGGAGGTGGCTGTAGGCTCCCGGAGATCTCCAGATGCCTCGAGAGGTTGCTGTAGGCCTCTGGAGGCCCCTACGGTGAGGGCACGGGAGAAGGAACCATCGAATCAGGGATCCAGGGTCTCGAGGCACGTGGAACTCCAGTCGTGGATTGGCCAAGGGTATCACAGCCGCCCCAATCAGACAAGGAATCCTCCAGGGTCTGCAGCCCTCTGGGCACATTCCTTGATCCACGCCTCCACCGTGTTTCGGGAGCGGCCAAGAGGGGGGTGTCCAAGAGGGGGGGGTGCAAATCATGACGGGCGGCATGTGCGCGGCCCAGCGGGGGGGCCAGGGACGTAATGAAATAAGAAGAGGCGCCATGAAATCTGGGGAAATATCATGGCCCACGCCATGATATCCACCCCGACTATAGTCATCACCCCCCTCTTTTCCGCCCCCGGGTGTTGGCCCCTGGGGGTCGGCAGAGGTACCCGGAAGTCTTCGGTGTTCCCCGGAGGTCCCCCCCTCGTCCGCCCCCTCGTCCTCGCCCTCCCATGGGTGAAGGGGCCCCAGGACACACAAATAAATACACACAAATAAAAATAGTACCCATGTTTTCCCATATTTTCTGGGTTTTTGTCTTCCCCCCCACTTCCTATATTTTCCCATATTTTCTGGGGGGTCGACGATTAATTGTGTCTGTGTGTTTTTCCTCTCCTGAATAAGAGGGGCTGCCCCCCCCCCCGTCCCCCCGCGCACCGCGGAGCCCCGATGCTTCCGCAGCCGCCTCGGGCATCCCCGCGGGCGCCGCGGCGAGGGGCACGTGGCTCCCAGCGGCGCCGCCGGCCTGCTGGTGACAGTGACAGTGACAGTGACAGTGACGACGACGACGACGACGACGACGACCACGACCATGACGGCGACGACGACGACGACGACGACGACGACGACGACGACGACGACGACGACGACGACGACGACATCGTCGACGGCGACGGCGACGACGACGACAACGGTGGCCGACAGCAACGACGGCGCGACGACTACAACGGCGACGACGACCATCACGACAACGAGGACGGCGACGAGGACGAGAGTAACAATAAGGAATTTCGCGTATTTTGTGCGATCCTGTGGCCTCTCGTAGCCGCCACGGCTGGATCCGCCTCCCTACCTGGGCCGTGACGCGCCCCATGACAGGCCCAGGAGAGGACGAAAACGACACCCACTAAAAGCCCCGGGCGAAGTGAAACGAAAACACGACAGGCGTGAGCTGCTTTGTGATTTCGGCGTTTGGGGAGACGACTCCGTGCGCTGAGACAGTCACCCAGATACTATCCCAAAGTGGCCCAGGCAAAAACCGGCCCCATGGAGCACAGGATTGGGCCGAGAGCTCTACGGGCCCACGTCGTTAAAAAAGACTCCGTGGAAGTCTGGGGACACAACAAGGACAATCGCCCCATAATGTATTATCCGCCGTCCATCTGTGTAACTGGTGGCAACGTGAAGCTCTCGGACCATGATCTGCCACGGAAGTGTCAAGGGACGACCAGATAGTGAAACACACTTCGGCTACATTCGTGCAAGTGCAGCTGCTGCATATTTGAGCTGCGCGTGTCATCGCTAGCTGAGTTAGGTTGAAGCGAGAGCACGGTAACTCAAACTATCTGCCTTCCATCCGGGCAACTGTGGGCAACGTCAAGAGTTGGAACTGTAAGAAGTGAGGATGCATAAAGCGATGACCGTGCTTTGAACATCACATGCCCTCCATTCGAGTAGCTGTTGAAATTATGATTGCAACAGGAATAGCATGGACATATCGGGAAAACCACCCAGGCCATCCGATAGGCTCGTCTAGTACTGCGACGAGGCGGAGACGTCTTGGATGATAAGTTGAGATTGTCGAACAACGCTCCTGCCATGGTTTACGGATTGGTGGTCTGCACACCTCCTGGGGGCTCGCAATGACCGCTCTGCGACCCTCAGACCCACGCGACGGAACTTGAAACGACCGAAGTGACGAACTTCCAGGCGGTTGGATACTTCGTCAGAACGAACGAGCGAAACAACACAATTCATCAACTCAAGGCCAGAATTTGCAACGCAGACCTCTCACTCAGTAAACGCAGCGGGCGGTTTAGTAAACACAGCGGGCGGTTTAGTAAACGCAGCGGGCTGTTTAGTAAACGCAGCGGGTGGTTAAGTAAACCGAGACAGGGCACACTTATGTAATACATCGTGCAAGCGGGGGAGGGGGGGCGAGGCGCATTTCGCAACACGCCCGAAGGCTTACTAAATCCAAGATCGGCTTTCCAAGCTACTTGGGTCGGCAAAACGAGTGCCCGAATATGTGAAACAACTGCTCTGATTCGTGAGCACTCAAACGTAGTTCGCCGCTGAAACGCTGCAACTGGGTCCCCTGGAGAGCTAATTCCGGTAAGGTCCTCTGGAGGCATTGCAGATGGGTGATTCTGAGCACCCAGGAAGGTAGGGGCGGTTCTTTGCGCCCTCGAATAAGGGGACGATCTGCAGGAGACGTAGTGGGAAGAGGGATGGACATCGCTTCTAGCAAAAGGAGGAAGGAACAGGTTGATGATGATTACATCAATGGTATGGCTGGCTAAAGAGGACCGGTGGCTCAGACCTGGGGTCGTATAGGGGTGCCGCTTCAGCTCGCACTGCTGGCCGAACTGGAGGCGCAGGGGAGACGGATAGGGGGCGGAGGAAGGCGAGAACGGAGGCGGGGCAGAAGCAATAATAACAGAACGCGAGAGCACCAGGAGCGGAAGAGCCCAGATCCGAGGTGCTTGTGCCAGCCTCCACACCGCCGACCTCCATCGCTGCGGCCTCCACGTCGCCAGCCTCCACACCTCGACAGGCGCCCGTGGGAAGAAGGATCTGACCAGGAAGCTGCAACACACACACAACCACACAGACACACGCACACACGCACACGCGCACATATCTCTCTATGTATTTGCCTCTATACGTGCACATTGATATTATACGCACGTGCGCAGCAACGCGGCGGAGTCAGGCAAGCGGCTAAACCTAAGCACAATCACAGACACACACGCAGACACATACACACATCAACAGTAATACCGACACGACACACACACACACCTGCACACACAAACCCACGCACGCTTAATGTCAAAATGGGCCCGATGCGATGCAGGAGTGGTGCCTGACTCTGAACAATGGCGAGTGCACAGCGCGGACCGAAAAGCGGGGCACGCGGAAAGCCTTAGCAGAAGGCACGAAGCACGCACAAGAGAGCCAAGGTGTGACTCGAGATAACGAGCGACCGACCAGCAGACCCGAAGCGTCAGAGAGCACTGCACGGTACACCAACAGAGAGAGAGAGAGAGAGAGAGTCAGCGCCACGTGCCAGGCCTGGAGTGAGGAGGGTATGGGCTAGGACCGAGGGGAGGGGGCGACGACGACACGAAAGCGGCGACGGCGACGCCGACGCCGACGAGAAAAGACGACGACACAAGGACGAGGACAGCAACGCCGACGACGGGCGAACGACGCGACGGAATGGAAGCGACGACGAGCGGACGACGACGACGACGACCACGACGCCTACTACGACGACGACGACGACGCCAGGGCCTCCGAGCGCCAGCGCGCAGAGGCACGCCGCCAGCAGCAGGCCGCCGAGCACGAGCAGCAGCCGGGGGGGAAGCAGCCGCCGGCACCTGTCCACGCGCGCGAGCGCGGGGAGGCGAGCAGAACGACGAGCGAACGACGAGCGACGACGCCGACGCCGACGCCGACGAAGACGCCGACGCCGACGCCGACGCCGACGAAGACGCCGACGACGAGGCCGACGCCGACGACGAGCTGACGACGACGACGCCGACGCCGACGAAGACGCCGACGCCGACGACGACGACGAGCGGACCGATGCCGACGCCGACGAAGACGCCGACGCCGACGCCGACGAGCGGACGACGAGCGGACGACGAGCGGACGACGAGCGGACGACGACGACGAGCGGACGACGACGAAGACGCCGACGCCGACGCCGACGCCGACGACGAGCGGACGACGAGCGGGCGACGAGCGGACGACGACGACCAAAAGCGGACATCGACGACGACGACGAAGACGAAGACGACGCCGACGCATACGACGACGACGAAGGACGACGACGACGACGACGACGACGACGACGACGACGACGAGCGGACGACAACGACGCCGACGTCGCCGACGCTGACGCCGATGACGGCGAGCGGAACACGGCGACGACGACGACGACGAAGACGACGAAGACGAACGGACGACGACGACGACGACGAGTGAACGATGAAGACGACGACGACGACGAGTGAACGACGACGGCGACGCCGACTCGGGCCTACGACGACGAAGAAGAAGACAACGACGACAACGACGACAACGACGACGACAATGACGAGAGAACGACGAAGGCGACGTCGATGACGAGTGGACGACGACGACGACGACGAGCGGACGAAGATGACGACGAAGCCCATCCTGGACCCAGGATTGGTGCATACGCCTCCCTGGCCAAGCCAGGCGGGCGTATAAGCCGACTCTGACCGATGCCGGATGCAGGAGCGGCCCGACCCGGATCGGTGCTGGAGTTTTGCCGGTGCCCTCTGGATGTTGAGAGACATCGAGCAGAGGATCGGACCACGACGACGACCACGACGACGACGATGAAGAGCGGACAGCAACGCCGGCGCGCGCGAACAACGATTTGGACGCCCGAAATGGGTACGGAAATAATGGGCACAATGCCCAACAACAAATGTTGTCCCAAACCAACAGCGGCCGCTGTTAGGCAGGCGGCCTTCTGTCTCAAATGTACACAGGCCGAGGCGACACCGACAGCGAGTCCTGTTCAAAATGAACAGGAACTGCTGTTGGGCATTTTACCCATTTCTGTACCCATTTCGTTCGTGCCGAAACGACGAGGACGAGCGGAGGAGAACGGTCTTGACGGCTGTGGCCGTTCAGGGGCCTCCTGGGGAGGCGTCGTCGCCACGGCTGTTTTTCCGCCTCGGAATATCCTGAGCAGCATGCACCGCGGGAGAGGTCCCAAGGGGGGAAAAAGCTTGAGTCAAGAAGCCGAGCTCTATACAACCGACACCTATTCTGGCCCCGCACTGATGCTCGCACGGGAAAGCGGATCCTGGTGTACACGGGATCCTGGTGTATACATCCTCTGTTGCTTCCCCAGGAAAACCGGGAAACAAGTATACACCACACCACCCCGACGTCATCCCCGACCCTCAGGAAGTCCTGGGATTGAACAACAGCCGGCCACTGGTAATGTATGTGCTCTAATTTCCGATTTGAGTCAAGAAGCGCGTGCCCTCCTCTGAGACCCGGACGTCGTGGTACAGAGCACGACGGGAGCTCGTGCCCAGTTCCTGGCCCGGGGACCCTCGCGAACCGATCCGCCACAGGAAAGATGGGCTCGGGAGCTCCAGGCGTGAGGCTATGCATTGCGTTGTCCTTCCAACTGCCTCCCGGGGACCGCCAGACGTAGCGAAGCTTCCTCAGCGGACGTGTTTCACCAGCTCGCATTGCAGAGGGGACATGTGCGGGGTCCTGGAACTTCAAAGGAACTGGCTCACGGACGGCGAAAGACTGGTCCTGGAAAAGAGTGGAGAGATCAGAGAAAATGCCTTTCACAATCACTAGCCGTCGCAACATCCCCCGCCCCCTTGTCGGAACTGTGACCTCCCCCCCCCGCCTCCGAAATCTACAGCGCCCTCCTCCGGAACTGAGGCCCCGACCCCATCTTTCCAGCGAGAACCCCCTCCCACCCAACCATCTTCGAAAGCGGGGGGAAGGCTCTGCGCGCCGCCGCTTGCCAGCGACAAAGACGACAACGACGACGACGACGACGACGACGACGGCGAAAACGACAACGACGACATCGACGGCGACGGCGACGACGAAGCCCATCCTGGACCGAGGATTTGCATACGCGCCTCCCTGGCCAAGCCAGGCGGGCGTATACACCGACCCTGCGTCTGAGGTGTGCTGGTGCATCGCTGGCGCCACCCGGATCGAGAGGCACCGAGGCCGGACCTGCGCGAAGGCCGCTCCGCCCGCGAGCGCCGTTCTCACCCCAGGGACCTCCTGGAGGTCACGGCGAAGTACGTCTCCCGCAACATGTCGCGGAACCTATGCCCGTGCTGCAGGGCAGCCCATCACCGCCTGGCCGCACCGTGCAGGCCGGTCGGAGAGCGAAGCGAGGGAAACGAGGCCCGGAGCCCGAGAATTCAAAACCACTGGGAGCAGGAACGAGGCGAGGAGAAGGAGAAACATTTTTTGGTCTGCGGGGCGAGAGCGAATCTCTTCCGATAAACGAAGAAGGAGAAACATGGACAGGGGGAAACTTGCAACATGCGTCAATGTGGAAAGGCTATGCAACGCACTGCTTGGGCAATGGTGATGGCTCGTATGACAAGGTGTTCAAGGCTAAAGGGGACCAGGGATCATAATCACAGAGACGCCGCACTCGCAAACCGAAGTATGACGCCTCCAGAACACACTCCATGTTGGTCTCGCTCCAGATGCAAAACACTTTCGCGGCTCCCTGTCTGGCATAGCTCTGTTGTCCAGCTCGGCCGTCTTGGTCAGATCCACGCCAGCTCTCGTCCTGCACGGGTGCGGCCAGGCCTGTCGCGGTCGCCGCGTTGCTTCGCCCCTGGCAGTTCCAGAATGACGGCGCTACGTCGATCCAAACGGGACCACCTCATCTTCACCGGTTCTTCGGGACGGTCTTACGCAAATCCCTCCTCTAATCCTCGTTCCTTCTCTTCGTCGTCGCGTTGTTGTCCTTCTTTCTTTCTGCCTGGGCCGCTGACGTGGCCAACGGCTTCGGTAGAAGAAACAAAAGCTGCACACACATAATATGTTGGAGTTCTGGAAAACTATGCTTATGCCAGTGTTTCTTCTGTTCAAATGTTTTGGCTACGTCAGATTCGTGTCGTGCCGATTTCGGCGTTGGTTCTTGAAACCGCGGGGATTGTTCAATCTTGAACGATCGGTCGTTTCCGAAATGTCAGATCGTTCAACATCGACCGGTCCTGGGACGCCGGAGGCGTTCAACTTTGAACGCCAGCGGCGGGGTGATCTGAGGGCAGGAGAGCGGTGGGGCGCTGCGGAGCTGGGCGGCTCCTGCGGGGCTGCGCGAGGCGTGGGCGAAGCCCCGCTGCCATGGCGCCGCGGGTCCTAATAGGCCGCGCGCGCGGGAGGCGGAGGCGCCAACCATAAGCTGGCAGGGGGTGCGTGGGAGGGGCCACGGGGAGGAGGAGGAGGAGGAGGAGGAGGAGGAGGAGGTGGAGGAAGAGGGGAAGTGAGGAGGAGGAGGAGGAGGAGAAGCAGAGGGGAAAAGGGAGCTTCGAATCACGTGAAGACATCCCTCTGCTCACAAGCAACGGTGGATGTGAGATGTCCCGCCTGCACGGGCGGGCAGAGGACGCCCGCACGGAAGGAGGAGGAGGTGGGGGAGGAGGAGGAGGAGGATGAGGAGGGGAAAAGAGAGTGGTTATTCCCATCCTACTCGCCCACTCCCGCGCGCGAGGGAGAAGGAAAGTCCAAGCCAACGCTGTCGGACTACAGCCTCCGCCACGCAGGCGAGAGCGCACCCAACTCGCTAACAACTGGGCACCCGTAACTTCATTTGGGTGGCAACCATCTCGTGATAAGGGGATGCTGCCCTCCCAAAGAATTAGAGCCCAATCGTAACAATTCTGGCGCTGAGCAAAACAGTGTGTACAATTCTGCTGTTCCGTCCCGCATCGGCTCATTGATGAATCGATTGACCGCGCCCCAGGACATGAGGTTTCGAACAAGTTATGGGAGCGGAGATCTTATTTGTTGCATGGGGATGGTCAACGCAAAAATGGTTTAATGAAATGAAGCGTTCTGGACGGCCTCGCTAGATTTGCTGGAAGCAAGACCATACATTCTACTGGGCTCTCTTGTCTAAAAGCAAGCAGGAAATATTACGACCTGCGTGCAGTACAAGATTTGCACGTGCGGCAGTTTGCGTTCGCGCAGTTATGCCCCCACACTAAGCGCCTGTATTTTCGTCAGACAGGGCGACCCCATGCCCCCAGCGCTCTTCACAAACATTGTGAGGGAATCGATGGCAGCGCTTCGCTTGCACTGGGAAAGGATGGTTAAGGTAAAGAACTTGGGATAGCACGATAAGCATTGGGGCACATGTTGGCTGCCATCCAGGAGCATCTTGGGCGCACTGGTTTGCAGTTGAACGCAGACAGGTGCCACATAATGGACAAAGAACGACGCTAAACAAGCATACTATGTTTGCAAAAATGTCTCCTCTGTGCTGCTGCGACAGAGGGTTCAAGTCCGTGAGACAATGGTCACTGTGAGTGGGAGCGCGGACGCGGAGTTCGAGGCTCGACTGAAAGCGGGCCAAACAAAATTATCAAGTTGCTACCGTGGTTGGTACAGAAAGATTAGTCCAAGGCCAGGCGCCTCCGCTCCTTTGGTCCCACCGCACCGAAAAATGTCTGCAGTGCGCCGAGTAATGGGAACACGCAACACATTAACACCGGAAACTGAAAAGCGCGCGGCGGCACATGCTTGAAGGGGAACTGGGACACACAAATAAATACACACAAATAAAAAAATATCCCCCATATTTTCCCATATTTTCTGGGATTTTTGTCTTCCCCCCCACTTCCCATATTTTTGCATATTTTCCTGGGAGTCGCCGATTAATTGTGTCTGTGTGTTTCTTTCCCTCCTGAGGAGGAGGAGGAAGAGGGGGAGGAGGGGAGGAGGGGAGGAGGAGCAGGAGGAGGAGGAGGAGGAGGAAGAGGAGGAGGGAGGAGGAGGAGGAAGAGGGGGAGGAGGGAGGAGGAGGAGGAGAGGAGGAGGAGGAGGAGGAGGAGGAGGAGGAGGAGGAGGAGGAGGAGGAGGAGAGGTGGGGCCCCAGAGACGTGCCGGCATATCTCATGCTCGCCAGTCTTGAGGAGGACAGGGCCATAGGCTGATGGCCAACGTGTTGTGTCGGGCCTCCTCAGCTGCTCCCCTCCTCTTTCCTCCTCCTCCTCCTCCTCCTCCTCCTCCTCCTCCCTCCTCCTCCTCCTCCTCCTCCTCCCTCCTCTCCTCCTCCTCCTCCTTCCTCCTCCTCCTCCTCCTCCTCCTCCCTCCTCCTCCTCTCCTCCTCCTCCTCCTCCTCCTCCTCCTCCTCCTCCTCCTCCTCCTCCTCCTCCTCCTCCTCCTATTCCTCCTCTTCCTCCTGTACGCGAAGTTGCGATGAGCGGGGCAGGTTGCGAACCTGCGCATCGACAGGTGGGCGAGAAGAGGTGACAGCATGGAGGGGCAACGCCTGGTGTGCAACCGGCTCTTTCTGCGCACAGGCCCTGTCCAAGGCCCGCGCACCGGGAACGCTGCGTCTGCCACCCGCACGGGCCGCCTATGCTCGACCAGCGGCAGCAAACTTCGTTCGTGCGAGCTCGCTCGAGAAAGCCCACGCCCGCAACTTAGCGGGGGATGCCCCACGTGACACCCCGACTCTTCTTGACAGTAGGCAGATACTTTGAATTCCTTTTACTCTGAATCGCCCGAGGGAAAGGGGAGGAGGAAAATCAGGAGGAGGATCAGGATCAGAAGCAGGAGGAATGAGGCGGAGGCAGGCAGAGAGGAACAGAGGAGGAACAAGGCTGATGACGGAGGGAGGAGCGATGGTGAGGAGGGAGGAGAAAGGAGGGGGAGGAGGTGGATGAGGACAAGACAGGGGAAGGAGTCGGAGGAGAGGAGGGAGGAGAGGGATCCGGATCGGGGAGGTTATCCTGCCCTCAGCACCAGGGATACGGCGGGCGAAATCCCTGCCGCCTCGAGACTGAGGTGCGTCCACGGGCGTCGGCCAGGAGTGCTGATAGCAGAGCTAACCTCGATCCGAGGACGCACCCTCCTCCTCCTCATCATCCTCCCCTTCTTCGCTTCCCCTACCACTCGTCTTTCTCCTCCGCCTGTCCTTCTCCCCTCTCCTTTCCTTTGTCTCCCCCATCTGCTCGTCCTTCTCATCCTCCCTCCTCACCCCTTCTCCTCCTCCTTCTCCTCCTCCTTCTCTTCCTCCTCGCCCTCCTCCCCTCCGTTGTCCCACTCCTCGTTCCTCCTCTTTTGTCCCAGCCATCCTGTGGTGTTGGGTCATCGTTTTGAAGATACAGTGCCCCGCGTCACTCGCCTTCGCCTCCCCCTCCCTCCTTCCATGCCTGCCTCTGCTCTCCGCAAGTCAACCAGTTCGAAACACCCCTCATGCGTTTCGTGACCCTTTTACGGAGCTCCGCCGAATGTTCCAGAGCGGGTGCACGACATGCGGCCGCCGCACCCATGTCGGCACACCACTCACAGGTTTCGTGGCCACACAGGGAACTCCACCGAAGGTCCCCACCAATTTTGGCACACGCCTCACACGTTTCGTAGCCTCACAAGGGGGCTCCACCTAATGCCCCAGGGGAAGTGTACCACATACGGCCGCCCCGCCCATTTCGGCACACCCCTCACACGCTTCCTGGAGACACAGGGAGCTCCACCGACGGCCCCCTGGAGGTGCACCCCATGCGGCCGCCACACCCCCCACACGTTTCGTTGCCCCATAGGGAGCTCCAGGTTAGGCCCCAAGGGGGGTGCACCACATGCGGCCGCCCCACCCACGTTGGCACACCCCTCACAGGTGTTGTGGCCCCCATAAGGAGCTCCACGGAAGGCCCCAAGGGGGGTGCGCCACATGCGGCCGCCCACACCCCTCACACGTTTCTTACAGCCACGTCGACGGCCCCCAAAGGGGGGGGCACCACATGCGGCCGCCTCACGAGTTTCGGCGCACCCCTCGCGCGCTTCGTGGCCCCGTGGGGAGCTCCACCGACAACTCCACAGGCCATGTCTACATGCGGCCGCTCCACCCGTGTCGGCACACCCCTCACGGGCCTCGTGGCCCCCTGGGGAGAGCCCCACCGAAGGCCCCGGTGCCAGAGCCCGCATGCCCACGCATCGTGGCCCCAGAGCTCGACCGAAGGCACCAATGACAGCGCCCGCATGGTGGCCCCGCCCGATCTCGGCCCCATCGGGGGCTTTATCAAAAGCCCCACTGGCAGCGCCCGCATGGCCGTCACACCCCATGTCGGCACACCCTTCACATGCTACGTGGCCCCATGAGGAGATCCACGGGAGGCGACACTCACAAAAAAGGCACACGCAACTGAGTAAGGTTGGGTCCTTCGCCAGGATAACCATTAGTTCATTTCTTCCTCCTCCTTCTCCTCCCCGCTCTCCACCTCCTCCTCCTCCTCCTTCTCCTCCTCCGCCTCCTTCTCCTCCTCCTCCTTCTCCTCCTCCGTCCTCCCCTCATCCTTCCACCCCCCTCCCTCCCTATGCGAGGGAACCAAACAGGTACGGATACCGCTACTTTCCGGATCTCGCCGGGGGTGCGTTTTGACGCATATGTCAAGGCGAATCCAACAGTGGCGACGAAGGTAGAGCAGCGGTATCGGTATATTTTTCTCTTGTGATCATCCACGTCCTCTTCCTACTCCCGCCACCTGCCATGACACCCGAGCTACGGACACTTGCTAGGCCTGGCTGGGATGCCGACAACAAAGAGAGCGCACATGCTGCCAGCCTCGATCAAGATGGTGGGCCCGACGTTAACCTTGATGGTGAGCTGCATCCTGCTTGATGCCAGAGAGCACCCGTCTTGCCAAACAGTAGTGCAAATCGCGTCTCGAGCCAGTGGATTTCAGAGACAACAAGTCAGAAGTACGAGGACATCGATGCTGGCCACATGCGGAAGACAGGCGCCATTAGGGACAAGCAGGTATTCAACACGCGCCGGCTACAAGCACAAACGAAAACAATGAAATGGGCTGCCACAAACTGCGTAGAATAATTGACTGCATTCCGCCAGAAGCGCATGCACGCATGGATCCCTCCTCTCTGCCTAAAGTAACTGGATGCACGCGGCAAGGTTTCGCGATGTTGCGTGCCCGTGCCGCCTCGCGGGCGCCCCGTGCTCGGACCTTCCACGACAGAGCTTGTACGACATAGCGTGCACCACACAGCTAACACCACACAGCTGACATAGCTCACATAGCTGACACCACACAGCTCACATAGCTAACACCACACAGCTCACATAGCTCACATAGCGTACACCACATAGCTAACACCACATAGCTCACACAGCAAACATTCCCCGCGTAAGAGGAAACGCCAGTTGCTGCCACCCTCCCGACTCCCGAGCCCGGACTTACCCGTTCCCCATGGCGTACCGAAATTTACATGTGACGTTGCTCCGTATCCTATGCCCCATATGAAGTCGCACCATCCCAGCCAAGCACGTTTCGACCCCCCACTCGCCATCTCTGACAAATAACACGATGCGCGCGCTCGTTTACCTCGAAAGATGAGACATCAGCATGCTGGCACTGTTCTAAATCATGCGAACAAAAAGTTACACTGACCACCATGACCATGACCCATTAACCATTATAAGAACCCTGTGACGTACCCGACCCATGTGCATCAAGTGACGAGAGGACTTGGCCCAACGATGCCCGGACAATGACAATGCAGGCACCGTTACATGCTGCGCAAGCCACACGGGAAGCGCTCGCGTAGCACGACTCACAGAAAAAAATCAGGACAAGGAGCGACGGCCCAGGCTTGAGGAGAACATGGGGGCTGGAACGAAGGGCAGGAGAAGGACGCGCGGGGGCCGAACCGTCCGGCAGCAGCAGGAGAAGGGAGGGTGGCAGAGAGGCAGAGGACGACGACGAAAATGACGGGAGGAGGCCGAAGAGTATTGCTGTTGTCGGTAGTGCGCACAAGATGCAGCGCTGCCTGTGTCATGTCGCCGCAGCGCTCGGCAAACTGATTACACCTATGTACTTATACCTGCTGCAAGAAGCGAGCGAGGCCTAGCTCGCCCGCCAGCGTCGCTGCTTCCTTCCTGCACTTTTCCATGCGGGAGGCAAACGATCGAAAACGCGCGCGGACGGCCCGCGACAGCGCTTCGCTGGACTCCCCAGCAGCCCTCGAAAGTGGGAGCAAGTTCGCAGGTCGCAATCCCCCAAGGATGATGTCGAATCTGAGTCTGCGCACTGCGTCACTATGCTGGACCCCCCAGCAGCCCTCGAAAATGAAGAACGTTTCGCAGATTGCATCCCCCTGGGATGCGAGGTGTAGTCTGAGTCTGGGCGGTGCCTCAATCAGCTGGACTCCCCAGCAGCCCTCGAAAGTGGTGACAGCTTCGCAGATCGCAACCACCCCTGGATGGCGAGGCATAATCTGAGCCTGGGTGGTGCCTCACTCCGCCGAACCCTCTTGCAGCCCTCAGAATCATCACTAGAAGGCGGGATGTCACAGCAGAGAGCGTGCACTGAAGCACACACTATGCTAACACAATACACTGCCGATGCAAAACCAGCACTCAGATCGGGCTGAAGCTGCTCATGTTGGTGAACACGTCTATTCTAGCATCGGCAGAACTGCGGACGCTGTTGGCGAACACGTTGAGCCAATCTCTGGCGCAAACCCGGGAAACGCCTGGTGCGTCTCCGTGATCATCCCGCTCCACTGGCGAAGCCATCTCGCTGCCCGGCGGTGTGCCCAGGGAAAGCGAAGTATAATCAGAGTCTGCGTGGTGCCTCACTCCGCTGAACCCCTCGAAAGTGGCGACATTTTCGCAGATCGCAACACCCCTGGGATGGCGAGGTCTAATATGAGTCTGGGTAGTGCCTCATTCCGCCGGACCCCCAGCAGCCCTCGAAAGTGGCGACGGCTTGGCGGATCGCAGCACCCAAGGGATAGCGAGGTCTAGTCTGCATCTGGGTGGTGCCTCACTTCGCTGGACTCCCCAACAACCCTCGAAAGTGGCGACAGCTTCGCAGATCGCACCCCCCTGGATGGCGAGGACTAATCTGAGTCTGGGTGGTGCCTCACTCCGCTGGACCTCCCAGCAGCCCTCGAAAGTGGCAACACCTTCGCAAATTGCAGCCACCCCAGGATGGCGAGGTATAATACGAGTATGGGTGGTGCCTCACTCCGCTGGACCCCCCAGCAGCCCTTGAAAGTGGTGACAGCTTCGCAGATCGCTGCGCCCCAGGGATGGCGAGGTCTAATCTGAATCTGAGTGATGCCTCGATCCTCTGCACCCCCAGCGAATCTCGAAGGTGGCAACGGTTTCGCAGACCGCAACCAGGGATGGCGAGGTCTAATCTGAGTCTGGGTGCTGCCTCAGCCTCACCCCGCTGGACCCCCTGACCGCAGCCCGTGAAAGGAGGGGCCGCTTCGCGGATCGCACCCCCCCCTGGATGGCGAGGACTAGTTTGAATCTGGGTGATGCCTCACCCCGCTGGACCTCCCAGCAGCGCTCGAAAGTGGCAACAGTTTCGCAGATCGCAACCACCCCAGGATGGCGAGGTCTAGTATGAGTCTGGGTGGTGCCTCATTCCGCGGACCCCCCAGCAGCCCTCGAAAGTGGCGACGGTTTGGCGGATCGCAGCACCCAAGAGATAGCGAGGTCTAATACGAGTCGGGGTGGTGCCTCATTCCGGGGACCCCCCAGCAGCCCTCGAAAGTGGCGACGGTTTGGCGGATCGCAGCACCCAAGGGATAGCGAGGTCTAACATGAGTCTGGGTGGTGCCTCACTCCGCTGGACCCCGCAGCAGACCTCGAAAGTGGTGCTAGTTTCGCAGGTCGCAGCCCCCCAAGGACGGCGAAGTTTAATCTGAATCTGGGTGGTGCCTCATTCCACGGAAACCGCTAGCAGCCCTCGAAAATGGCAACAACTTCGCAGATCGCAACACCCCTGGGATGGCGAGGTCTAATATGAGTCTGGGCGGTGCCTCATTCCGCCGGACCCCCCAGCAGCCCGCGAAAGTGGCGACGGTTCGGCAGCTCGCAGCACCCAATGGATAGCATGGTCTAGTCTGAATCTGGGTGGTGCCTCACTTCGCTGGACTCCCCAACAGAAAAGGAGAGCCACAACCTTTGTAACACCAAGAGAGGCAGGGGCCAACCCCGGAACAACAATCCAAGCCAGGCCCCCCAACCATTGTTACGGTCGACCCCGCCTTTAAAACGAACTCTCACTCCTGCGAAAGCTTTCAGCCCTGCACCATTCCCATGCCATGGCCCCATGATAAGACGATAGAAGATCATTTTATGCAGGACTAATTAACGCTGTCGGGCCCAGCCTGCAAGTCGGGCCAACGCATGCATGTCTGCGCGGGTGCGAACGCACGCGCGCATCTAGGCTTCGCGATGCCGTCTCAAAATAAAGCGACGCTGGCTGGCAGATGCGAGAATACACCTCCCGCCACGCCAGAGTGAGCTGGGAGCGCTCCCGCCGCCCCCTCAGGGGGCGCAAGCGACCGCAGTCGCATCGGCGAACTGAGTGAGTGAGTCGCTTGACCCGCGCAGGGCCGAAGTACCCACTCTGGCACTGGTCTCTAACCAGGCACCAATCGGCACTAGCGCAAGGAAAACGGCGACCGCCTCCACAACGACGCGCACCACCCCCTCCCAGGACAACCATAAACGCCGATTGCCTGACAGGCCCCCCCGGAAAAAAAAGAGCTACGCCGCGCCTCCAGGAGGAAGCGCTAACAACTCGCGCGCCGACATGCGATGCTGTCCCTCCTGCGTCACTGACACTGATGCCGCGCCTGCGCGGGCGAGGGCAAAGTCACCTGCGACACGGGCCCAAGGAAGAACATCCACTCCTCGATGTTGCCGTCGAAGGCCGCGCGCTTGCCGTGGACATCCACTCGGCTCTGGCGCTTGTTGACTAATTGCGCAGTCACGCAAGTCATCGGTGTGACTCTAAACGTCACTTCCACCGAGGGCTGGTTGGCATCCCCGGTGGCGACGCCAAACGAGGGGAGGACTCCCGTCACCGATGCACCCCTGCGCACAGCGTGCTGGATCCCCACTCCCATTGCTTCAACCTGGGCGTGGAGGTCGGCGGCTGACGAGCAGCCCGAAGTCAAAAACACGGCCTGGAGCGCAAGGCGCCCATCCCAGCTATCCCCTGTTGCCTCACGCAACAAGACGAGCCATGGGCCCTGCGCCTCCTGAAGCTGCGCGTGAGTAGTGAAACGGGCGCGGGCCATTGCCCTCAGCCCCGCCGCCTGCTGAGTCTGATGGGCAGGGGTCGCCTGAGCATCCTGCTGCTGTGCAAGTTGCTGGGCGGCTTGCCCCTGGGTAAGGGCTGAGGTTACTAGCGCGCAGGCAGGTGCCACGGGAACCGCGCCCGAAGGTGGGGCCAGGTCCTGCGCTGCTCGCTGGGGCTGGATCATAGGGGCCTGGAGCACTGCCAAGCGCACCTTTAGCGCAGGCGCATGAGTTTCGAGCGCAGTTCATCAGGAGCAACGGTTGTGGTTTGGCCCGTGGTCCGGTGCACCCATACCTCGCCGCCTTCCGAGCCAGCGATGGGGTTCGCGCCGCCGCGGGCCGAACGCGCAGCGTGCTCGCCGCCGCTGCGCTGGGTGGGGGCTAGCCCGGGCTCGCCACCGCCGCCGCCCCCACCGCCGCCACCGCCTCCGCAGCCGCCCAGCGCGCAGTCGGCGGACGCGGCTGATGCGGGCCCCGCGGCGCCTCTCACGCCGACTGCGGCAGCAGCCTCGGAGGCTTCAAGCACCTCGCCGGCGCCGCCGTCGCCGGGGTCTCCGCAGCTGAGTCCACCGGCTCTCCCGCCAGGCTGGGAATCCCGGCGTGACTTTGGCAGCGGCGCCCTATGCTTGCAGCGTCGCCCATCGGGGCGCACTCAGTGGAATCACCTGGGCGACGAGAGAGGGCTCGAGGCTCCCCGGGCAGCCGAGACCAGGGCCGCCGCGCCCGCCAGCGTGGCCCTGGACCCCGCTGGGCTAAGCCCACGGCAGGAGCCTGCAGGGCGAGGCGCAGACGCGCAACAGGGGCAGGGGCCGCCAGTTGTCCGCCAGATGGCCACGGAGATCGCCACGGCCGCGGCGTCGGCCGCGGGCGCCGCGGGCGGCAGGCCAGGCCTAGGGGTGGAGGAGCTCCAGGCCGTCAAGGAGGAGCTCGCTCAGTTGCAGGCGCCCGCCAGCGCCCGCGGCGGAAACGCCGGGCGCGCCTTCGCGGTGACCCCGGGCAAATAGAAATCGCCAGGCGGCGGCTCCATCATCGGCGTCGACGGCGCGACGTCCGCCAATGTAGTGGACAGGCCGCCAGGGCGAGGCGGCGCGGCTGCAGGCCAGGGGCTCGCGCTCAAAGTGCGCGTGCGCGGGCGGCGCCTGCGACGGCGATCGCGGCTGCGGTCGCGCGCCCTGCCCCGTTCGCTGCCGCCGCGCCTGGTTCTGCCGCGGCCCCTCTCGCCATCGCGGCCTCGCTCGCTAGACGGCATGGTCTTGACACTCTCTAAAATGCTCGGCCGGAGGTGGCGCACTTCCGAGCCAAGGTGCTCGAGGCTTTCGTGACACTTCAACGCTCCCTCCCGAGAAAGCCGAAGGCTCCCCGACAGACGGTCGACGGCGGTGACAGTTTCAAAGGACCGGGGCACGGGGGGCCACGCAAGGCACGGCAGTCACAGCACGGCGCCACGCCGCAAGGCACGGGACATGGCGCGACACGGCAGCGGCGGCACCCAGCGCACAGCACCACGCCACGCGGCACGGCAAGAGGCACGATGCGGTAGTGGCGGCGCCCAGCCGGCCCCGCAGCTCCCGAAGGATGGCGAAGGAAGCCGCGAGGCAGAAGGAAGAAGGCAACAACATGGAATACATAAGCATTCATACACAATTCCAGCATCGCGCATGCCATGTCCTACGTCGCCTCGCGTGTGCCATGACCTACACTTCAGAACAAGACGGCGACAGCAGAGGCGCCCGACAGACTTGCAAGAGCGCGGCCCCGTCTTGCAAACACGGCGGGTGGCGTTTTATCCCTCCCCCTCCCATGTAGAAAGTATTCGGCAAACGTGGGCGGGGCAAGATGCAACAGAAGTGCCAGTGCAAGCAAAGCAAGTGCAGCATGTCATGTGTCAACGCGCGGGGCACAGGAACAGTGCGTGCCATGGCCATCGCGTCGCGAGCCGACGGCGAGAGCAACGACGACGACGACAAAAGCGGCTACGGGGGCTACTACACCAGGGCAGCCCGACAGATTTGCAAGAATGCGGCCTCGTCTTGCAAAATCGGCGGCTGGCGTCTTGCCCCTCCCACAAACAATGATTGGGGGCAGAGGGCCGCGACGCCGGGGCGGCCAACGACAACGACGCGAAAGAGGCGGCGGCGGCGGCGACGAGACCAGCGAGGTGGGCCGACAGATTTGGAAGAGCACAACCTTGTAAAAAACAGCCGTTGGAGTTCTGACCCACTGAACGCAACGATCAGGAAAGGAGGGCCGCCCGAACAATGACATCGGGACCATAACATGAATGAACAGCGCGTGGCGAGACAAGGAGACACGTTGCAAGCGAAGTGTTCTTGCGCGTGCCCAAGAACACACACGCATCAGACAGCGGCAGCGACGACGACAACGACAAAGACGACGACGACGACGTCGACGCAGACCGACAGATTTTTTAGACCGCGCCCTTCAGATTTGTTTGAGCGCGCCGCGGCATGTGTCCCGTAGCAGGCAAGAAAAATCACGAACCGAGGGGCGGCAGCGACAAAGCAACCATAATAACATCATATGCTGAGTAACTCATCTGCTCTGGTCAGGGCCGTCGTTGGCCAGGCTGCTCGCCGCGCTGTGGGTGGCACTTGCGCCCACCCGGCTGTCCCGCCCCTAGTCTTTGCTCTCCGCTGCGTCGTGACATGCGCGCCATGCTCGGAATTCAAAATGGTGCCCGTCCGCAGCAACTTTACGCACAGCGGCCCCAGAAACGCAGCCCTCAAAGGAAACAGCTTGGGGGGGGAACGTTCGTCGGCGTCGCGGCCACAGCGCGTAGACCAGCAAAAGGTTCCACATGATAGATCTCAACGTCGACAACGCGAATGCCATGTGGTTCAGGGGCGCGCTGGCCGCGCCGAACGGCATCTTTCGCAGCCCCCCCAACTGGTGGCGCGAATTAGCCTGGCGAAAGACCCAACCATGCGCAGTTGTGACTACCGCACTTGCGAATAACATCTTCGCCCGCGCCCCCGATGCGGCCACAACTTCCCGCCCGGGCCCGACATGTTCAGGGGCACGTTCGTGGCCGCCTTCGCGGGCGCCGACGACGACGAGGACGGCGCCCCCCTGACCGAGGAGCAGAAGCAGGAGAGGGCTCTGAGAGCCATGAGGGAGGCTGCCGCTGGGCCCTTCGGTGGAGCTCCCTATGGGGCCACGATCCTCGTGAGGGGTGTGCCGAAATGGCCCGAGGCCGCCATGCGAACGCTGCCACTGGGGCCTTCGGTGGAGCTCCCCATGGGGCCACGATCCTCGTGAGGGGTGTGCCGACATGGCCCGAGGCCGCCATGCGAACCCTGCCACTGGGGCCTTCGGTGGAGCTCCCTATGCGGCCACGATCCTCGTGAGGGGTGTGCCGAAATGGCCCGAGCCGCCATGCGAACGCTGCCACTGCCCTTCGGTGGAGCTCCCTATGGGGCCACGATCCTCGTGAAGGGTGTGCCGAAATGGCCCGAGGCCGCCATGCCGCTGCCACTGGGGCCTTCGGTGGAGGCCGCGATCCTTGTGAGGGGTGTGCCGAAATGGCCCGAGGCCGCCATGCGAACGCGGCCACTGGGGCCTTCGGTGGAGCTCCCTATGGGGCCACGATCCTCGTGAGGGGTGTGCCGAAATGGCCCGAGGCCGCCATGCGAACGCGGCCACTGGGGCCTTCGGTGGAGCTCCCTATGGGGCCACGATCCTCGTGAGGGGTGTGCCGAAATGGCCCGAGGCCGCCATGCGAACGCGGCCACTGGGGCCTTCGGTGGAGCTCCCTATGGGGCCACGATCCTCGTGAGGGGTGTGCCGAGATGGCCCGAGGCCGCCGTGCGAACGCGGCCACTGGGGCCTTCGGTGGAGCTCCCTATGGGGCCACGATCCTCGTGAGGGGTGTGCCGAAATGGCCCGAGGCCGCCATGCGAACCCTGCCACTGGGGCCTTCGGTGGAGCTCCCTATGGGGCCACGATCCTCGTGAGGGGTGTGCCGAGATGGCCCGAGGCCGCCATGCGAACGCGGCCACTGGGGCCTTCGGTGGAGCTCCCTATGCGGCCACGATCCTCGTGAGGGGTGTGCCGACATGGCCCGAGGCCGCCATGCGAACGCGGCCACTGGGGCCTTCGGTGGAGCTCCCTATGGGGCCACGGAACCGCGTGAGGGGTGTACCGAAATGGGCGAGGAGGGGAGGAGGAGGAGAGCATGAGAGGAGACGCGGGCCACCGTCCCTTCAAAACGAGGACCCAACACCACAGGATGGTTGGGGGGACAAAAAAAAAACAAGCCGGCGCGCCCAGCATAGCGACGCACTCGCTCCGCGAAGGCGGGCCCCGAGGGTAGATTCGAAACTCGCGGCTGCTCAGAGCGACTGTCTGATGCCCAAGCTGGCCCAGGTGTCGCGCGAGAGCCCGCGTCGACGCCCAGACAACCCCCTCCGCCAAGAACGCGCCTAAATCAATATCATAGCCCCAAGCAGCCATCGCCTGATCGCGCGCAGCTCATAAGAATCACACCCGCGTGAGCGCGCGCTCGCCCAAGGTGCTGGCCATAAAAACACCGTTGCAATCGAAACGGCCGCCCCCCATGCGCCTGGACCAAAAGATACAACATCGGCACAGGCCTGATCGAGCCAATTCACTAAAAATGCTGGGCTCAAGAATTCCTTCCTGAACGGTCGAGCCGGCTACGGCCGCCGTTTGCTCGCTCGTCCACAGCGGGTCTGAGCAACAGTCAGCCCGGACAAAACTGGCCGGCGCGATGGCGAGGTTGCCGCGGTCGCCAACAGGGCGCGCTTCAACTCAGAGACAACCAAGGTAATGCGAGAGTGCATAGCGGATGCCAACTGAAACAGTGCAGGGGCAACGGCGCTGCCGACACTGAAAAAGGTTAAAAACTTGTCTGCCTTTGCAACTGTAGTTTGGTGCAAGATAGGGGCGTCCTCCAACAACTTTGAAACGGCCTCACTCCTGGCGCCAGCGTCTCTATGAAGAATCTTTCCTATTGGGGTAAATCTCGGCGGTCGGGCGCCGCGCTTATCAACGCATGCGCGAAGCTCCATCTCCAAAGACGGGGTTGGGCCATCAGCGCCGGCCGGACGTTGGCGAAGCGACGTGACCGAAGTAAACAAAACTTCGGGCGGGCACGGCGACTTGGGCAGGGGGGGGGGGGAAGAAGGAAATGCAACGCGAGACAACTGTTTGCCATCCACCCAGTGGCGTTGTCAACCTGCAGAGCCGCGCCCAGCCTCCGCATTTGACACCGGAACAAACACGCACACGCACACGACACACACACACGCACGCAGGCATGCACGCACGCACGCACGCACGCACGCACGCACACACACACACACACACGCACACACTCTCTCTCACACACACACACGCACACACACAAACACAACCGCGCACGCACGCACACACCCGCGCACGCACGCACGCACGCACGCACGCACGCCTCCCCCCCTACACACAAACACACACACACACACACACGCACACGCACACGCACACGCACACGCACACGCACACAAACACACACACACACCCACACACACACACACACGCACACGCACACGCACACGCACACAAACACGCACGCACACAAACACAAACAAACACACACACACACGCGCACACACGCACACACGCACACACGCACACACGCACACACGCACACGCACACGCACACGCACACGCACGCGCACACGCACACGCACACGCATGCACGCACGCACGCACTCACGCACTCACGCACTCACGCACACACTCACTCACTCACGCACACGCACACGCACACGCACACGCACATTCACACTCACACGCACACTCGCTCACTCACTTACTCACTCACTCACTCACTCACTTACTCACTCACTCACCCACTTACTTACTCACTCACTCTCTCACACACACACTCACACACACACACTTACACGAACACTTACACATGTACACACTTACACGCTTCCACACTTACACACTTACACACGCACGCACGCACGCACACCCATTCACACGCACACACATACTTACACACACTTACACACTTACACACGAACACGCTTACACACTCACACACGCACGCACGGACGCACGCACGCACGCACGCATACACACAGGCACGCGCACACACACACACACACTCACGCACACACACACACACACGCACTCACACACACAATCTTGCCAGGTCGAAAGACCATCCGTGACCCTGAGACCTTTAGTGAGCGAATTGTCGCAAGGCCTTTCTAGTATCCGATGTTGTAATAGCGGGTGGTGTCCATGATGCCATGGCCCCTGTGGTGTCGCCGAAAATGGGCCCTGTGCTGCGCAGTCCCATTAAGAGGACGTCGATTTCTGCATTACCAGTTCCCGTCCCTCATCAGGACAGGACACGCCAATGACGGGGGCACCGCGTTTCGGCTCACTGGTGGCCAAACCAGCGAGGGGCGTGCCGACGCGGTGGTTGCGCATTGCATATCACGTTCGTTTTACTGTGCGCGCGGGCCGGTCTCATTACGGGACGCCCCTTGGACACAAGGGTTGCCTCTGGCATGGGGCCTCGACGCCCCAAACCAAAGGCTCGAAGAACGAGCGGGGAGCCAGACATGCACCCCCCCTGTTTGGGCAACGATGCCTCCTGAAAGTGAACAAGTGCCACGACAGATGCGCATCCTGCTGGCAGTCGCACCTGGCCTGCGCGCTGAAGCGCGCGTGCGGCGGCGACGCGGAAGAGAGGAAGGAGGGCGTGACATGGGCCCGACGCCAAGGCTGGACGGTGTGAGTTGCTTGTAAGATTAAGCTTGGCGTTTGCCGATGCACATCCATGCGATGGGCTGTTGCGCGGTACGTCGAAGACATAGCCGTCGATGCCGTCGAAGTTCGAGGAAAGCGCTCGCGTCGCCAGAAATGAAAACTTCTGATATTTTTGAGGGGGAGGTGCGACGGAAGGAGGGAGGGGGGAAAGTAATGAAGTACTCCGCCACGACGGAGTTGAAGCTGGTCCTGTTCTTGCCCGCGACCCCGAGCACGACGCCGCCCCCCCCCGCTGCCGTCGACGGAGGGACAGGGAAAACGACGCAAGGTAGGCAAGAAAGGAGCCAGGCGCCTCGACGGCGCATCGGCAGAAACTTTGCTGCGCACATGAACGATACCGATCGGCTGTGACGTTATGTCGGCCGCTGCGGTGGGACTGCTGGAAGTCGGGCACCACAAAAATACACATCGCTGAGTTTCCCCGCGCGGCGTGGCCACGCACGACGACGACAACGACGACAACGACGACGACGACGAAAGGGGGAAGGACGGGGCGAGAGAAAGCGAGGATGACGGCACGGGAAAACGACAGGAAAGGAAGGAGGGAAAAGGGAACGGAGACGACGAGCACGACCGAGACCACGACGACGACCCGACTGCGAAGCAGAGAAACACGCGGAACGGCCCAACCGCGCCTAAGGTTCCACATTGCGCGGCGCGCGCGGCGATGCCAAAAACGGCGGGGGAGAAACGACGACGACAGCGACGACAACAATCGCAACCACCAACGGCAAGACATAGCGAGGAGAGAGCACCGGGAGGAAGAAGTGAAAGCAAATATCACTCCCAGGGCGCACCACTAATGGTAAGTCGCACGCGCAATGCCGCCCACGCGGAACAATGCCCGACCATGGAGAGCCCGCGGGTGGAGCCAGCAGGCCTAGACGGCACGCCCCAGAATTCCGCACTGCCACATGTGCACAAATGAAGATTGTTGTAAGATTGGGGCCTGCGTTGGAGCGGGGAACGCAAGGGGGAGGGAAGAAGAGAAAACGGCGACGTGGGGAGAGAGGGCGAAAAGGGGAGGGGCAGAAGAAGAGGGAGTGCCCGCGCGGGGCAAAATCAGCAGACTGCCGCACAAGCTGGTTGTAAGGCTCCTCGAAAGGGGCCGCAAAGCGGTTCATGGACAGCCGCGATAGTAGCGCAAGAATGCCCTGGAGCACGCCGAAGCAAGTCCGACGCACTGGCCAGGTCAAGAGACCATCAGTTACCCTGAGACCTGTAGTAAGCGATTTGTCGTAAGGCATGTTATAATATTCGATGTTGTAGTAGCGGGTGGTGTCCATGGTGCCATGGCCCCTGCGGTGTCGCCGACAGTGGACCCTGTGCTACACAATCCCATTAAAGGGACGTCGATTTCTCTATCACCAGCCCCCGTCCCTCATCAGGACGCGCCACTGACGGGGGCACCGCGTTTCGGCTCACTGGTGGCCAAACCAGCGAGGGGCGTGCCGACGCGGTGGTTGCGCATTGCATATCACGTTCGTTTTACTGCGCGCGCGGGCCGGTCTCATTACGGGACGCCCCCTACACGGACAGACACAGAAAGACACAGACAGACACAGACAGACACAGACAGACACAGACAGACAGAGACAGAGACAGAGCACAGAAAGACAGAGACAGAGACAGAGACAGAGACAGAGACACAGACAGGCACAGACAGGCACAGACAGACACAGACACACACAGACACACACAGACAGACACAGACACACACAGACACACACAGACACACACAGACACACACACACGCACACACACACACGCACACACGCGCACACACACACGCGCACACACAGACACACACAGACACACACACACACAACACAACCCAACACAACACAACACAACAAAACACAACACAACGCAACACAACACAACACAACATAACACAACACACACACGCACGCACGCACGCGCACACACACACACACACACGCACACACACACACACACACGCACACACGCACACACGCGCACACGCACACGCGCACGCGCGCACACACGCACACGCGCACACGCGCACACGCGCACACGCGCACACGCGCACACGCGCACACGCGCACACGCGCACACGCGCACACGCGCACACACACACGCACGCACGCACACACGCACACACGCACACACGAACACACACATCGCACACGCACACGCACACACACACACACGCACACGCAAACGCAAACGCACACGCACACGCACACGCACGCGCACACGCACACGCACACGCACACCCACGCACACCACGCACACCCACGCACACCCACGCACACCCGAACACACACTCCACCCGCACGCACGCACGCACGCACGCACGCACGCACGCACGCAAGCACACACACACACACACGCACGCACGCACGCACGCACACGCGCGCGCACGCACGCACGCACGCACGCGCACGCGCACGCGCACGCGCACGCGCACGCGCGCACGCACGCGCACACGCACACGCACGCACACGCACACGCACGCACACGCACACACGCACACACGCACACGCACACGCACGCGCACACGCACACGCACACGCACACGCACACGCGCACACGCGCACACGCGCACACGCACACGCGCACACGCACACGCGCACACGCACACGCGCACGCGCACACGCACACGCGCACACGCACGCGCACACGCACACGCACACGCACGCGCACGCGCACGCGCACGCGCAGACGCACGCGCACGTGCACGTGCACGCCAACGTGCACGCGCACGCGCACGCGCACGCGCACGCGCACGCGCGCGCACGCGCACGCGCACGCGCACGCGCACGCGCACGCGCACGCGCACACACACGCACACACACACACACACACGCACGCACACACACACACACACACACACACACACACACGCACACACACACACACGCACGCGCGCACGCACGCACGCACACACACATTATCTCCGTAGCGGGGATAGAAGTAAGTGATTGCTGAAAGCCTCCCTTTGCTTCGTTGTCCCCCAGCATAAGGGCGCGCACATTATCGCCGCAGCGGGGAGAGAACAGAGGTCAGGAGTGCGAAATGAGGTCAAGCACTGAGAAACGGCCTCGGGTGAGGATCGAGGGATCCTGAGACATTTCACTGGCTCAAGCCAGTTTGAGCAACAGTGCCGTGCGCGGGCATCAGGTGCTCCACCGTGCACGGCGCGGCCTGGAGCGAATGCTCGCTGCTCGGAGGTGGTTGAAGAAAAATCGATTGTACGTTTTTCTCTTCTGTGAACCGCATCCCCTTCTAGACGCGATGTATCTGTGCGGAGACCGACGAGAGGAGAGTAGCGGCCCGTGCAGTTCTGGCTCAAACACTGGTGTCGTGCGCTGAGAGTTGTGAGAGTTGTTCTTCACGGCTCGTGGAGGTGCCTGGCAGCTGGTATCCATAAAATTTATTGTTTGGCATTGGTTTGATTCTCTGAATATGTGCCAGGGGAGGCACGGCTAACATGGCCTTTTCCTTCGACAACCCCCGAGGGGGTTACCGGCAAAGTTTTATCAGCTAAAAACAGCACTGGTAGTGCCGAGCGCAGCTGGATTGGAACAAGTACGTACCTGGGCATGGACGCAGGCAGGTGATGCAAAAGTACAGAGAATATGTTGTGCACTGGCGGTGGCGATTGATTGTCTTGTTCCTGCTACATGTGCATGGGGTACGGCAAATCTCGTAAAAGCATTTAGTGTTGTGGAACTGTTCGTGGCGTTGGCAGTGGCACGACTACGAGCAGAATATCGACGTGGGCAATTTCCTAAATGGTTGGTGAGGGTTGCAAGGTGTATGGCGCCGGGTACGTTTGAAGAACTAATGATTACTGGATCATGTTTTGAATTTCTACTGCGACAGATGCTCCTAAGCAAGATCTACAGAGATGGTGGAGTTGTGTATATGTTGTGGAGCTCGGCAGGCGTGTAATATTGGTAAAGCACCAATGACAAGAGCAACTGGTCCTGGGATTGCGCAAAGATGCGCAGAGCATGTACGGCTACTACTGCGCCCAGGGAATAGGGATTCTAACAAGAAACGGTATGTGCAACATCGACGTGTATTGGGCACGGTCAATGTCATGCCAATTCTAGCGCTGGAATCACCAGCCAGAGTCACAGCGATGGAGAGTACCTTGATAGCGACGGAGGCACCAGATCTGAATCTAGCCGAGATGAGAGAGGATATGCAAAAAAGAGGACGAGGGCTGAAGTTACCTGTGCGACGGGCTCCTAGATCACGACCACCGCCTCGATTCAGAAGACCTGGCCCACAAAGTAAGACCCGCAGGTGTTCAACTTACTGGATGGATCCACGGCATGGGCGCGGAGAGTACCATCGGTGTGGTCGAGTCCACTCGTGCAGAATTTGGTGAACAAGAAAGAAGAGAGGACTGTTGGAACACATCAACAGTTCAAAGGATTGAACAAACTACATTACAATGGCCTGTACCGTTTTATGCTTCGGGAAAAGGCTGCAGCAACAAGTGAATTTGGTCCACTGTGGTTGTTTGCATGGGAGAATAGGCAACTGTGTGCGACGTGGCGTGCATGGAAGAGACCGATATTTCGTCTACCGAAGCCGTGGTGGAAATGGCAGATAGTACAGTACTTATATGGGCTACTACAAGAAGTGGATACCCTTGTGGGTCATGTACCACGTAAGCTACATTTCAAAGCGAACATTGAAGTATTACTCAAACGCCATCGGCTACTCAGTGGTTCCCCGAAGCCATTACTGTTACCGCCCGAGCTCATGAGGTATAAAGAAGTATTGGCAAAATCAATCCTGCGCTCGTTGGGTCATAAAAGATGCGCGCCAGCGCGCACATGGTTGCAGAAGCGTTTGAGGATTCAGCCAGCAAGCATCAAGACGTGGAAATGAAGGGCGAACGGTAATGCAAAGCTCCGGTACTTCAATATTGAGAATGCTCCAGATGCCCATATGGAGGTTGGGCGAGCAAGTCACGTACCAAGTCTTCGTGCAGTTGATGGTGCTTGGAGGCTTCCCGAGAGAGCACGCGAGCATGAAGTGGAAAAGCAGTTGTGCGCAACATGGCACAAGTGGGCCGCGCAAGCACGTGTGCATGCCAGGGTTCACGGCATTGGACGGGACAGGCTTCATCATTTTATGGCTCATTGGCCCCGTGAAGAGCGACCTGCAGAATGGGAAGAATTGGAGCAACCTCTACGGATGGCTATAAAAGAAAAGAAGCTTCTTCTTGGAGAAGATCGGAGTTCGAATCGAACGTGGGTGGTTGGCGCAGTGGAAGCATACATATATATATATATATATATGTTATCAGCTATATTGAAGGATACAGTTGTGTGGCAGCGGTCAGTATTTTCCCTGGCGCAGGTACAGCAAGTTCTGGAAGCACGGGCACTGTGGGGTTTACCCGAATTTCTGCGCAGGAGAGTGAAGAAGGTGGATCCATCGCCGAATATTTTTCCATTGGTGAAGTCAAAATGCTGGGGGGCAAATGGTAAGCATCGATGCGCATCGGGCCCGCAACGCAGTTGTTGGCGCAGGGTCATAGACACCTCCCGCACGACGCGCCAAACAGGCTGGCGAGTCATCGCTCGTGCGATCAGGAGGGTGGTCACTACATGTCAAGTTTCTGCTGAAGTTTTCAACCTTGACACCGTCAGGCAAGAGCTGGCACCGACATGAAACAACTTCGCTGTCGGGCGACAGGCTCATGTCTGAGGTGTGGTGCGGACCTTGCCGTGCCACTCAGTGTTGTAGGTTGCCGATATTGACCAAGCGTTCGAGGCTTGCTCGGCGTCGCGGGTCATGCCCAGCTGGCCGGAGTTGCTGGGGATCTTCCAGCAGCAGCCACAAAAAAGCCATCCTCGTTGGGAAGGGTCGCAAAAGTTGCACTCGTCTCGGTCGTGAAGGTCTCGGTCAGAGTTGGTGGCTACTAGCGATAGGTATGATGTTGAAAGCTCTCTTAGCAACATCGCTTATCAGTTTTGGCTGCCTGGTGCCATTGGTTTTTACGTGTGCTGGATTACCGATTGGTGGGGTAATGTCTATGCCTGCTGTGGCTAGTGTATTAGCTCTAGAAGAATACAAGTTCGAGGTTGATACTGATAAAGGAACACAGAATAGATATGTGTGTGAAGGGTTCGGCCTTCGAGAATGCGTCGCTCGAAAAATATGTGGATGACTTATGTTTGGTATCGAGGTGTTGGTGCTGCGAATGTCTTCGGAATCTCGCATCGATCACTTATGTTGAGAAGCTATCCCCCGTCTCGGACTCATCGCAAGGACCGATTACGTGGGTGGATATGGAACTCAGGGTGATCGGCGGAGGCCTCCTGATTTTGCAGAAAAATGTCAACCGCAAAGCACTGTTGGAGTTTGGAGCCTCGGGATATCTTGACTGGTCGTCTTTCTCTTCGGTGTTTATTGAATGGCCAGGTGCGATGCCACGTGGGTTTAATATGATTCGACCGGTCCTCTTGGGACGTATAAGTAGGTGCCAAGCACTAGAACTGGGGGAAGGAATTTTGGAGATCTACATGTTGGAAACGAGACTAGACTTGCACTTGGTCATATACCCACGAACGTTGATCCGTGCCCTCATCCATAGCCTTCCTTTCTCAAGCGGTGCGGTGTCCGCCCGACGGACCTTCCGCCGCTGGTGCAGCATGGGGAAACGCCAGAATGATTCCAATTGGGGCGGACATAATGCGAAAGGCAATGGCAGCTGGCGTGACAGAGATCGCGGTTACGGTGGTGGACGAGGCAGCTACCACAGGGATCGTAGCTACGACTACTACGACCAGAAGCGGACCCAGTCGCCTCGCGAAGGAAGGCGCAGGCGTTCCCCATCGACCTCACCAGACAGCAGGACGGCAAAGGAGCTGGAGAGGGCGAAGAAGCTGGCGCGTGAACACTCACCGACGTACAGGGCGGCCATCGAGGCGAAGGCGAAGGAGAAGGAGGATACGAGGAAGGAGGAGATGCTGGAGCAGGGGAAGGTCCTTGCGGAGGCGCTCGGGAAGCGCTTTGAGGACGTGCTGAAGGCTGTGGTGCCAGCGGAGCCGGTGGCGCCATCTCCGCCACCACACTCGCGAAGGATGGAGTCTCCAGGTGGATCGACGGCCGCGTCTCCAGGGCCGACAAGGACATCATCATTCCCGCCGACTCCACCAACTTCGGGGACCTTACGCCGTGGAGTACCAGGAGGAGTACACGTTGAAGAACAGAGTGAAGTATGTACGATCTTGTCAAAAGATCGGGTAAGGTGGATCCAAGCAGAGCTTGGAGGCAGTATCAAACTGGGCCAGACCAAGGAGGAGTTCGTTGGGGTGATCAAAGCATACAAAGCCAAGGAAGTCACCGACTAGTTGAACACGTTGTGGAAGAAGAATGGTGGGCCGCCAGTACTTCCAAGGTCCATCGAGGCGCGTGCTGCGGGCCTCTTCGAGGCCTTAGTCAACATAGACTGATGGGAGTGCGACACGAACGAACCCGACTCCGAGGATGACGGAATGGCTGAGCATGCTCGAGTGGCTTTTGGGAGGAAGAAACGAAGTATCCGATATCATCGTATTTTGTCTGCAATGTTGGTCATAGGTGCTCTGAGTTTTATGCTTGGCATAATGGTGTGCGATCAGAGTGGGCATAGTTATTTCAACAGTCCGCATCTGCAGATATTCTTCCAGTGGGTAAAATCGCATACAATTCATCGGAGGGCCGCAGAAGACCTTGAATAGTTGGGGCAAGCGACGGGCCTGCCGATCCAAGTTACATCAAGTGCGTGGCCTGGTGTAATCTCTGTCATGTTGTGGGTTGGAGCAGGTATCAAAGGAGCGAGGGGGGCCTTCTTGTAAATGCCTGTGGGGTCTTGCGCGTGCTTTGCTGGCGTTCGCAGGCGCAGGAGGCTCTTGAAGTAAGTGATTGCTGAAAGCCCCCCTTTGCTTCGTCGTCCCCCAGCATAAGGGCGCGCACATTATCGCCGCAGCGGGAAGAGAACAGAGGTCAGGAGTGCGAAATGAGGTCAAGCACTGAGAAACGGCCTCGGGTGAGGATCGAGGGATCCTGAGACATTTCACTGGCTCAAGCCAGTTTGAGCAGCAGTGCCGTGCGCGGGCATCAGGTGCTCCACCGTGCACGGCGCGGCCTGGAGCGAACGCTCGCTGCTCGGAGGTGGTTGAAGAAAAATCGTTTGTACGTGTTTCTCTTCTGTGAACCGCATCCCCTTCTAGACGCACGCACGCACACGCGCGCGCGCGCGCGCACACGCACGCACGCACGCACGCACACACAGACACACGCACACACGGACACGCACACACGCACACGCACACACGCACACACGCACACACGCACACACGCACACACGCACACGCACACGCGCACTCACGCACACACGCACACACACGCACACGCACACACGGACACGCGCACACACGCACACGCGCACACAAGCACACGCGCACACAAGCACACACAAGCACACGCACACGCACACACACAAGCACACGCACACACACACACACACGCACACACACACACACACGCACACACGCACACACGCACGCACGCACACACGCACACACGCACACACGCACACACGCACACACGCACACACGCACACGCACACGCACACACACAAACACACACACACACAAACACACACACAGCGCAGGACACGCACAAGGATACCTGCCTTGTGCTGTAGTTGGGGACCAGCAGAAGTATAAGAACAGAGCGCTTTCTTGCACAGACGTCGCCGAGTGTTTTGCCATCTTAACAGAGGCGACAGAAAAAGGCTAGACTCAGAGGGCCCTGAGCGGACCACCGGCCCGGCATCATGGTGAAACTGCGGGCCGACAGATTTGCAAAAGCGCGGCGCCGTCTTGCAAAAGCGGCGCTTGCACGAGCCCATGCCGCGCACGGGCGGGGGGCGAGGGGGGGGGCCAGGGCAGCGAGGGAGAGGGGAAGCAAATTATTCACAGCGTGGAGCTCCCCATATGTGCAGCTATTCGCATGGACCTGTCCGCCATGAATGTCTAGGCGCAAGAGCTTTCGAGTATAAACGGGCTTCAATTGTGGCGGTCTGGTCGTGAATCTAACTGCGAATGGATTGGAGTGTGAATGAGCCTCAGTAGTATTAGCGCGTCTCTGCGCATGAGCCTGGGGCCTCCTGGAGCATCCTGATACCTACTGTGGCTTCCCGGGGCCTCCAGGAGCCTCTTGGGGCCTCCTGGGGCCTCCAGGGACCTCCCAGGGAGGGTCCGTGCCCCAGGAGAGGCTCGATCTATAGCAACCAGCGCACATAAAACAGCGCGGACTGGAGCCACAGGACAAGGGCAATCAATATATAGGGACACGTGTAAATCACCAAGGACTCGTGCCCCAGGAGGGGCCCAACATATAGGGACATACCTAAACAAGTTTAGGATTGTGTCCACAGGAGAAGGACAATCTATAGAAACATACGGATAACGTCGAGGATTCGTGCTCCAGGTGAGGCCCCATCTTTAGGAGCACACGTAAAACCCATGGGGTTGGAGCGAGTCCTGTTGCCTTATGAGGCCTCCTGCTCCTGGGGCCTCTTGGGGCCATCTGTTGCCGCCCGAAGTCTCCTGGCGGTTCCTGTGGCCTCCTGTGGCTCCCTGAAGCCTCCTGGGGCTTCCTGGTGCCTCCTGGAGCCTCTTGGGGCATCTTGTGGCCTCTTGAGTCTTTCTGTGGTCTCCAGATGCCTCCTGGGACCTCATGTGGTCCCCAGGGGCCTCCTCGAGCTTCTCGGGGCATCCTGCGGCATCCTGAGGGAGACCTGCGCCCGCGAGTCTGGCCACCAAAACAAGCAAACCCAACGAGACATCCCCAACATCTGGCCCACCTGGGAAGTGAAAATGAGCGCCTCGCTCGAGACATCCTCCCAATCTGCTCCGAAAGCGAAGGGCGTTGGACGAGAAAACAAGCAAACCGCTGGAGACACCCCCATCAAACGACCGCGAACGGGACCGTGTCATACCCCTCGACGGCACCCCTCAGGGCGTGAAAATGAGCGCCTCGCCCGAGACACCCTCCCAATCTGCTCCGAGAGCGAAGCGTGTTGGGACAGAAAACACGCAACCCCCCCTCAGACATCCCCGCAAAACGGCCGCGAACGCGACCGTGTCATACTCCTTGGCGGCCCCCCTTAAAGCGTGAAAATGAGCGCCTCGCTCGAGACACCCCCCCAACCTGCTCCGAAAGCGAAGAGTGTCATCCCCGCCAAACGGCGGCGAACGGGGCCGCGTCAAACCCCGCGGCGGCCCCTCGCAGGGCGTGAAAATGAGCGCCTCGCCCGAGACATCCTCCCAATCAGCTCCGAGAGCGAAGGGTGTCGGGCGAGAGAACACGCAAACCCCTTCAGACATTCCCACAAAACGGCCGCGAACGGGACCGTGTCATACCTCTCGGCTGCCCCCCCTTAGGGGCGCTGAAACCAGCGCCCAACCTGAGACATTCTCACAATGTACTGTGTGTAGAGTAAGTCAGACAATGAGAAGGCCTGGGTATGAGTAAGTCTGGGTAGGAGTGAGTCTCAGCATGAGTAAGTCGGAGTATGCGTAGGTCTGCGTATGAGTAGGTCTGCGTAGGAGTAGGTCTGAGCATGAGCAGGTCTGAGTATGAGTAGGTCTGAGTATGAATAAGTCTATCTAGGAGTAGGTGCGCGCATGGATAAGTCTGGGCACGCGGAGGGGGGGGGGGGGAGAAGAAGAGGAAGGAGAAGGAGTTGGAGGCGTCCAAATAATAACAAGAACCCCATCTTAGGATATGAGGGACAAGAAAAAGGAAGTGAGACGCCAGGGCCTGGCAGCAAAGCTCCAGACGACGCCCCCCGCTGGACGAAGCCGAGCGCCAGTGGCCACCCCCCCCCCTGCGGCACGAGAGAGCAATGCTATTTTGGTCTGCCACAACTCCGTCAAACACAACGCGGAGCCCTTCAAGAGAGACTCATGGGAAATCTGACAGCGTGAAATCAACCGCTTGTGAGAATATGACAACGCCAGGCTGCTAACAACCATCCCAATGGGGGGGGGCAGGCGAGGAGGGAACCGGGGAGAAGAGAGGCAGGGGAGGGCGAGAGGGGCAGGACAGACCCACAGGGGCGAATCATCCAGCCAAACACCACTCCCTCCCGTTGGATTTCATACCGCTTGCGGCGACGTCTGGTCGGGCGCCCAGGCCCGCGCCCGCGGACGCGTCGCGCCGTGCCGTCAGCCCCCGCGGCGGCTCACTCAGCCCTCGCCTGGACGCTGCGGGCGGTAGAGAGAGCCGCTAGGTGGCCCCGGTTTGGTAGTGGTCTTTCACTCCCCATCGCAGGCCCCCCAAGGAGTGCGAGCGCTCGCCAGCCCAGGCCGCGCATGGGCCCCGCTCGCGTCAGGGGCATCCGTGCGTCGCCCCGGGGCCTGGCCAGCATCGCACGAGCAGCATCGCGGGGAGAAGGCAAGCAGCAGCAGCGAATGGCAGAGGCCCATGCCCTCTCCAGCATGCTGGGGCCAATGCCCCGACGCGGCGAGCGCACGGGCCCCCGGCCTGGTCCGCGCCCGAGGGGTGCGACGGCAGCGCGCGCCGCCATGGGGGGGCGAGGCCAGACAACATGGGGAGCGGGAGCAACAATAGGGGCAAAGCGCGCTTACACATGGCGCGGGGGGCTGTCGAGGCGCGCAGCTGGCGGAAGCACCCGGACAGCTGTCCTCTGCAGTGGTCGAGTGCTAGCGGGTGACGCGCGGATGTCTCCACCTCATCGCACAGCGCTGCTCCCTGGGCAACGGCCAGGAGCCCTCCCCACCCACTGGACCATGCCCAGGTGCGGCGAACGCCCCTGGCGCCCCAGGGCGTGCGAAGCGGAGAGAGGAGGAGGGGAAAGAGCAAGGGCGGAAACAGGCAGCGCTGGCACAAACGGTTTCGCCCCTCGACACAGCAGGCACCCCGCAGCAGCCGCACTTTGTGCTGGTCAGACTCGCTGGCGGAGCAGTGTGCTGCTGCTGTCGCGAGTAGCCTGACGGACCGAGCCCGTGCCCACGTGACATGCGGAAGTTAACGATGTGGGATTTGTTCACAGTCTCAACGCAAAACCAGCTGCCTACCAAGCCCACCCAGGAAGAGTTCCGAGAGACGGCGAGGCAAGCCAGGAAGGGGCCACGCTAATAGGCGCCGCTCCTTTGTCGACCGACGCCCGCCAAGGACGGCCCGAGAGGGGCACCAAGGCAGCTTGGCCAAGAGGGCCCCAACAGTACCCTAAGATCTCCAAGAAACCTATGAGAGACGCCGACCTGGAAGGCCCGCGACTGCAATTCTGGCTGGCCTCCTCGGATCGGGAGATTCCAGTTGATTTCTGCAAACTGTGCCGGGTGCGCCAGACGTCGTTGAGGCAGAGGCAAGGAGGCAGGCTCCGGAGCAGGGGGGGCTACAAGCGAAGAGTCGGCGGAAAAGCGGGGAGAGGAGGAGGAGGAGGAGGAGGAGGAGGGCGACAGAGGAGGAGGAGGAGGAGGAGGAGGAGGAGGGTGTGCCACGTGACGCCGTCTTCTGAAACAAACCGTCAGCTGTTTCATTAACCTCACGAAGCAATTAAGGACCACCACCACACCTCCGGCGAAGCGATATCCCCCCCGCACCTGGAAGCGTTAACTCCGGCACCGGCGGCTAGGAGGAGGAAGAGGAAGCACATCGCCTGAGACATCCTCGCATTTCTTAGTAGAATTGGCCAAATCACTTGGGACATCCTCACATTTTTAAACAGACGTGGCCACATCGCCTGAGACACCCTCATATTTCTTAACAGAATTGGCCAAATCGCGTGAAACATCGTCACATTTCGTGCGACAGAGAATTGGCCAAATAGCTTGAGAGAGACATCCTCACATTTCTTACGAAAATTTGCCAAATCGCTTGAAAAATGTGTTCATATTTTAATACAATTACCAAAATCGCCTGAGACATCAACGCATTTCTTAATAGGGTTGGCCAAATCGCTTAAGACGTCGTCGCGTTTCAAAATAGAAACTTGCCAAATTGCTTGAGACACCCTCACATCTCTTAATAGAAGTGGCCAAATCGCCTGAGACGTCCTCACATGTCTTAATAGAATTTGCTAGATCGCCTCAGACATCCGCATACTTCGAAGTAGAGTTTGCCAAATTGCTTGAGACTTCCTCATGCGTCCAAATAGAATTTGCCAAATCGCTTGAGGCATCTTCACAATTCATATTAGAATTGGCCAAATCGCATGAGACATCCTTACATTTCTTATTTAGTACATGAAATCGCCTGAGACATCCTCACATTTCTTGACAGAATTTGCCACGTCGCTTGAGACATCCTCACATTGCTTAATCCTCATCCTCTTCCTCCCTCCTCTCCCTCCTCCCCCCCAGCTCGCCTTGTCACAGTCCTGGCAATATTAGGGCAACCTTTCAGTGCTCGGGAGAGTTCCTGCCTGTGCCTGCCGCCATTCCAGAGCTCAAGCGTTCAGTTTTCAAAATAGGATTGGCCAAATCGCTTGAGACGTCCTCACTTTTCCCAATGGAACTTGCCAGATTGCCTGAGACATCCTGGCAATTCTTATCCGCATTAGCCAAATCGCCTGAGACATCCTCACATTTCTTAACAGATTTGGCGAAATCGCCGGAGACATCCTTACACTTCTTATTAGAATGTGCCACATCGCCTAAGACATCCGCGCAATTCTTACCAGCATTTGCCAAATCGCCCGGGACATCCTTATTTCTTAACAGACTTGGCCACATCGCCTGGGACATCCTTAAAGTTCTTACCAGAATTGGCAAACTTTCGTCCGACATCTTGATTTTTCTTAATAGAATTGGCCAACTCGCCTGAGACAGCCTCGCACTTCTTGGTCGAATTATCGAAATGAAATGAGACATCCTCATACCTCTGCATAGAATTGGCCAGCTCGCCTGAGCCATCCTCGCACTTCTTTGTAGAGTTGGTCAAATCGCCCGAGGCACCTTTGCATTTCTTAATAGAATGAACATGCAAACTCGCCTGAGACATCCTCACATGTCTTAACAGACTTGACCAACTCGCCTCACAGTTCTTAGTAGAAAAAGCCACATCGCCTGAGACATCCTCGCAGTTTTAGAAGCATTTGCCAAATCGCCTAAGACATCCCTGCCATTCTCAGGGAAATTGCAGATTCGTTTACTCGTACTCGTACTTATATTCGTATCCCTACTCCTACTCCTATACTCCTACTCCTACTCCTCCTCCCTCTTCTCTCACTCCTACTCCAACTCTTAGTTCTACTAAGGGAGCCCAAAGACCCCTGCGCGGCCGAAGGGGCTTCATAATAATCCAAGATGACCGAAAGGTCTCAGAAGAATCCAAGACTGTCCAAGACGTATCGCAAGGGGTTCTCATAGCAGGGCCCTGGAGATGCCTTCAGCCAGTGGCACCTCGCCTTCCCTCAGTGGCCAGGGCCTCTCCGGGCCCAAGGAGCTCTTATTCTCAAAGGCCTTCGGCCGATCCGCCTGGCCTCCTCCCCCATCGGGGTCCAGGGGCATCTTAGGGCCCAGGGAGCTTTTATGCTCAGCTGCCTTCGGAGGCAGTAGTCCAGGTATTGGCAGGAGTCTAGGCACTCAGAAAGAAGCAGCTGCGCTTAATGTTTTGGTCGCCTTGGCCACGTCGCCTAAGACATCCTCGCCTTTCTTAGCAACAATTGGCAAACTAGCCTGGGGCATCCTCGCACTTCTTACTACAATTTGCCCAATCGCCTGAAACATCAGTTCTTCGTTGGGCCTCTCAGCCATGGCATGGTTGTCAGGAGTAACTATCTACCACTGATGTCTTCCGACGGTTTCGCAGCGACAAGCACGACCTGGCTGTCGCATTGTTTTTTTTGTTTTTTTCTTTCTCTCCAACCGGGTGCTAAGCTAACGCCACGGTGCGGGGTGGGGGCGATATCCTCGGGTGGACCACCCCTTACGACGGCCGAAAAAAACGCACTTCTCTAAAGGATTTCCAATAGAAACCGCATCGGAAAAAAAAAAAACAAGCGGATCATAACAAAGAGTCAAAAAGGAAGAAGAGGAAATCGTGTGAAACATCCTCACACATCTATGGCACAAATCGCCGGAGACATCCTCGCATTTCTTCTCAGAAATTGCCGAATCGCTTGAGACATCCGCACACTGCTTAACAGAATTGCCCAAATCGCATGGGGACCCTCAAATTTCTTATTTGAATTTGCCAAATCGCTGGCGACACCCTCACCTGTCTTAATAGAATTGGCAAAAATCACTTGAGACATCCTCACATTTCTTCTTCGCCTTCGTTCGTATACTCGTTCGTTTAGTCGTCTCCTGACTCGTAGTCTGCGAGGGTCGCTGCTTTGTTCGGAGTACCTCGACCCCAGGAAGATCATGAGGAAAACTGTGTTTATTGTCAGTATTCTTACAATCAGTCGTATTCCGTTTCTCATTAGTCGTATTATTCGTTCTCTTCTGCTTATTATTCTTCTTATCTTTGTTCGTGTCTTCGAATATTCGGCGACGACGAGCGCGATCTGGCTGTCACACGGATATTTGTTTTGGCCGTGTGCTACGATAGCGCTACTGTGCGGGGTGGGGGCGATACCCTCGGGTGGACCACCCCCCACGACGGCCGAAAAAAAACGCACTTCTCTGAAGGATTTTTCCAATAGAAACCTCATCGGAAAAAAACAAGCGGGCCAGAACAAAGAGTCGAGAAGGAAGAAGAAGCAATCGCTTGAAACATCCGCACGCACCTTAAGAAAATTGCACAAATCGCCTGGTACATCCTCGCATTTCTTTTTCGAACTAGCCAAATCGCTTGAGACATCCTCACATTGCTTAACAAAATTGCCCAAATCGCCTGAGCACCCTCACAAATCGCCTAGCAGCGCGGCAACAGTAACAGTAGCATCACGCCGTCAGGTCTCATCGTCACCATGGTCACAGTAACAGGTACGGTGTCAGCAGTACCTGCGGCACTGGCCTTATTCTTATTATTGTTATTATTAGTGTTTTCATTCGTTTTCTTATTCTGATTACACTTCAATTGGGATGCCATCCGAGGCGGGGCGCAGGAATATGTACTTTCCTTTCAAACGCGCAATGCTAATTATATCGTTCGGCGAAAACCCCGTAGAATAATTATCTAATTACGGAGCGGTGCTAATGATAACCCCGGCGGGTTCCTCAATTGCTTCATGAGGTTACGTAGCACGCTCCTTCACACGGGCCTGAGCATCTTGCCGCCGTTGGCCCTCTGGGCGTAGGTGGTTTAACGCACTGTTCGGCACCCAGGCCAGCGTGGCCGCACGGGGGCGCCCCCCGACGAGCGCAGGGAGCACCCCTAAGCCGAGCGCCACAAGCGCGACGAGCAGCACCACCGAGAGCACCACGACGGCGACTGCCAACGCCACAAGCAAGGCGACCGCCACAACGGGACCACAACAACGACCGCGACCAGCAGCAGCGCCACCACTACCACGAAGGCGACAAGCACCACCAAAGAAACCACAACCACGACAAGCAGCCCCACCACCACGACGGCAACAAGCAGCACCATGACTGCGACTTGCAGCGCCGCCGAGCTTGCGAGCCGCGCCGCTACTAACAGCAGCACCGACAACACGACAGCGACCAGAAGAGCCACCACGACCGCGTCCAGCAGCCGCACCACGACCGCCACGAGCACGACCAACAGCAGCCACCAGCACGACGGCGACCAGCGGCACAACGACGGCGACCAACAGCAACCTGGCGACTGCGACCTGTACCGCCGCCAGCAGCACCATCACGACGACTGCAACCACCACCACCACCACCACCACCACCACCACCACCACCACCACCACCACCACCACCACCACCACCACCACCACTGCAACCAGCAACGCCACCACGACCGCGACCAACCGCACCACTGCAGCGGGGAGCCCGCGCGGCGAGGGACGCGCGCCCGCGCGTTCCCCCTCCTCTGGGCCTGGGCGGCGAGGGGGAGCGATCCGCCAATGCGTCGTATCGCGCCGCAGGGGGGTTGTCTGCCGGCGCCTTGTGGCCGGGGGAGAGCGTCGTCCGGAGCTCTACTCAACGAAACTTGCTCCTTCACCTCTTCCTCCTTCTCCTTCTCCTGCTCCTCCTGCTCCTCCTGCTCCTCCTCCTCCTCCTCCTCTGTTTCCTGTCCCCCCTCCTGTTCGTTCTCTGCCTCCCTCTGCGCGCGCGCCGCGGGAACGCGTGTTGTGTTGTTTGCGCATGCGCGTTGGCCCGGCGTGGCCCTGTTGCAATGCTGCGCGCGCGTGGAGCCTGCGAGCAAGCAGCCGCCTCGCCTTGCCTTTCACGCATCGGGCTTGCATGCGCATCGATCCACGCCCGCATTCGCACCCTTGCCGCCGCAAAAGGTTCATATCACGAGCGGGCCAGGGGGCTTGCATATCAATCCCTTTCTTCACTGTCCCCTCCCTGGCCCGCTCCTCCCTCCCCTCCCACTGCTCCCTCTCACCGCGCGCCGCTCTTGGCCGTCTGTTGCAGGGGGTGCTGTCCAATGGCGCTTTGGGCGGCTGCCGTTCGGGGCGTCGTCTGGAGCGCAGCCGACGCCGCTGCCTCGTCCATTCTCCCGCCCTGCCTCTTGCTGCAGTGTCTCCGTACATGGTGTCGCTGCCTCGCGCGCGTGCCGCTCGCGCGCGTCGCCGCGTCCGCAAAGGGGGCAGGGCGCGGGCGGGGCTCGCGGCTCCAAAGCGCAGGCCATGTGGCGTCAGCCCGACGGCGCGTCCTATTTCTGTTAAGGGGTCGCAACTCGTTTCGGCAAACGTTCCAAAGGCTACCTGTCGACTGCGGACGGCACCCGAGCAAGAGTACATATATCCAAGTGTCCTAACAGCAATGTGCAATGAACGGTCTATTTCATGAGTCGGTCGTGCGTGGTCCAAACGCGTTGAGGTTTGAGGAAGTGGTACCGCCAAGGTTACCCATCCCCTGTGTGCAGGAAGGACGACGGCGTGCAAACACAATTGCTCTTTCTTTGCTTTTTGGGGAATTGCACGGCTCGAGGAAAGAACCGGTTCGCTTTCATGTTCCTTCGGGGCGCGGGCCGCATGGCATTAGGAATGTTTTTCACGGCCTTCGTCGTAGCGCTCACAAGTCAATGGTCGACTCTCGCGACGCTCTCCACCAGGCTGTCTTGTCGGAGTTTATTTATCAGGGCGTAGACGCGACGCGCGTCGGCAGAGCCCCCGTTCGCTGAGATTTCGGGGGATTTCGCCCAACCTAGTTTGGATTTTACGTTCTCCAACTCGCCGAAGTAGACTTTGCCGCTACAGCCACAGGACAAAAAGGCAGGGCAGAGTAGTCATGCACGCCACTCGCCCAATTTTTGAAGCACACATCGACGAGCTGCTGTTCTTTCTCGGCCACGCCAGTGAAATAAAAGGCACCGAGCCGAAGGTCACGGCGCAGGGGCTGCTGTCGGCACCAGCGCAGCCCTGCAGTGCGCGCGAGCTGCTGCGCGAGCCACCTTCGCGCGACGCGACGTAGCGGCGTCCTGCCTGCTTGCGCTGCGGCGCGCGGAGCAGTTCGCGTAGGTGCGTTGCAGAGCACGGCAGCACCTGCGCGGCCGAGCTTCTGGCCAGTTGGACCACGTGGCCCTGGCGATTGATCCTCTTGCTAGCCACTATATATATATATGTGTATATATACATATATATATATATATATGTATATGTATATATATGTATATATATATATATATAAAACAATAATCCTCTCTCTGGCGCGCTTCCCCCCTCCGCTCGGTGGACCCCCGTAGCCGTTCGGCTGGGATGGTGCCAGGGCAATGCTCTCGCGCGGCCGAGGGGGTTCGATCTCCAACTTTCTACGCGCGCATTCCTTCCAGGCAGAACCCGCGCGACACAAGAAGGATTTGGCGCCCCCTGCCGCGCGATCTGGGGCTGGCCCCCTGCAAGGACGCGCCCGGGCATCCTGGAAAACTGGCCCCGGCTTTTGGATCCTGGGCCCTCACGTGGGCAAAAACTGGCGCCAGAGTTTGCCCGCGTTCTCCGCGCTCTGCCGTGTAGTCCCCCTCTTGCCCGCGCTGTGTCTTTCCCCGCCTCGTCACCTTTCCCGCGCGCCCCTCCTTCTCCCCCCCCTCCCTCGCTTCTTCCCTTCCCACGCCTTCTTCCGCAGCTGTGAGCCATCGCGAGTGAAATGCGGCCGCCCGCGACTGCAGCCGCCGATTCGGTCGCCCCGCTGCCCCCCGCCCACCCCTCCACCTCGGTGGCATCCACTGTCTCAATCGTCGCAGCCGTTGCCTAGGCGCTTCGGCCTTCAACGATGAAAGGCGGGCGTTGTTTTGGTTCACCGCTAGTGCTTGACGGAACCCATGCCAGCCTCCGAAACGCGGGAACTCTGGGAAAAGTGACCGCCGCGCGTCTTCTGGAGGCCGCATTATCCTCTGCACGGCCTCAGAAAGATTCGTGGCAGACTGATGTGTGCGCTGTATGCGGCGTCACCTCGTACAACCTCCCTACCCTCGAAGGTAGGTATCTGGCCAGGATCCCGGCGATCAGACAGAGCGAGGTCCACGTAAGCGTCAGCTTGCGCCGACGCAGCGGCAGGAGGTGCGTCTATTTTCGTCGACGCAGCGGCAGAAGGTGAGTCAGCTTTCGCCGACGCAGCGCGGGAATATGACGGCGGAGCTGCTCTGGCTATGGCCCGAACCGGCCCCCCTGTATGCGCGCAGGGGTAACGTGGAACGGGGGCTCGCACCACCTCGTCTGGAAATGGTGTGACCATGTTCGGTGGACATTGTATCCATCCCGCGCTGCGTACAAGAAGCACGGAGGAGGTATGGTCTTCACCTTGATGACGGCCCCCGGCTGTCCGAATCAGAAGTTGTGACCTAAATCGTTAGCCTTCTGGAAGCCGACGCAAATCCATACGAGAGAAGTCCAATCGTTAGTGGGCAGCTTATCGTAGTAGTAGTAGTAGTAGTAGTAGTAGTAGTAGTAGTAGTAGTAGTAGTAGTAGTAGTAGTAGTAGTAGTAGTAGTAGTAGTAGTAGTAGCAGTAGTAGTCGTCGTAGTAGTAGTAGTAGTAGTAGTAGTAGTAGTAGTATTAGTAGTAGTAGTAGTAGTAGTAGTAGTAGTAGTAGTAGTAGTAGTCGTCGTCGTAGTCGTAGTCGTAGTCATAGTAGTAGCAGTAGTAGTAGTAGTAGTAGTAGTCGTCGTCGTCGTCGTCGTCGTCGTCGTCGTCGTCGTCGTCGTCGTCGTCGTCGTCGTAGTAGTAGTAGTAGTAGTAGTAGTAGTAGCAGTAGTAGTAGCAGTAGCAGTAGCAGTAGCAGTAGTAGTAGTAGTAGTAGTAGTAACAGTAACAGTAGCAATAGCAGTAGCAGTAGCAGT
>CAUYUJ010012525.1:229968-231785 GCA_963575745.1 Prorocentrum cordatum | reverse complement strand
TAGTAATAGTAGATAGTAGTAGTAGTAGTAGTAGTAGTAGTAGTAGTAGTAGTAGTAGTACTAGTAGTAGTAGTAGTAGTAGTAGTAGTAGTCGTAGTAGTCGTAGTAGTCGTAGTAGTCGTAGTAGTAGTAGTAGTAGTAGTAGTAGTAGTAGTAGAAATAGTAGTAGCAGTAGTAGTAGTAGTACTAGTACTAGTAGTAGTAATAGTGATATCAGTAGTAGTAATAGCAGTAGTAGTAGTAGTAGTAGTGGTAGTAGTAGTAGTAGTAGTAGTAGTAGTAGTAGTAGAGTAGTCGTAGGGAGGCAAGTCCTCTGGAATCTGTTGCCTTGGCTTGGGCGCCCCTGACCTCCAGGGAGACAAGCTGTGGAGGGGCCGGCCCGCGGGCCTCGCGAGGCCTCCGAGGCAGTCTCGGATCTGCGTTCGACCCCCTGGGATCGAATCGGCAAGCGAGTGGGCTACAGCAAAAGAAAGGTGAATGGTTCCTCCCTCTCTAGGCCCTCTCACGATCGCCTCGAGGCGTCTTGGAGGCACCTCGGGTAGTTAGGCCAGCTCGAAAGGCTCGACACTAGAGCGGAAGCATGCAAGAGCAGTGCACGTTGCTCGAGTGCTTCCTGGACGCCAGCCTGGATGCAACCAGATCCCACGATGCGTACGCACACCAACACCCCTGATCGGTAAATTCGCATACGCAACCTAACATGGTTGGGGTATATCTTCGAACCGCCTCCAAGCTACGAGTCGCGCGACATATAGAGATGCAGAAATGCAGCCATAGTGCACTGATCTGTAATGCTGGCGAGCGGAGGCGGGCATCACGATTTTTTCTGCCGCGTGCACCACAGGGCGCTAAAATCAATGTGGCCTTAAAATGCAATGGCACAAATCGTGCGCGTGCTCAGCAAACCAACGTCTAACTTGCCCCCATCGGCTTTAGATGCAAGCCTGACGGTTACACGAAGTGGTCTCAGAATCACGTGGTGCGTGTCATGGCACGTCGCAGTCGGAGCGAGGAGCATCACCATACGAGAACCTTGGCGGCTTCGGGGGGGGGGGGCATGAAGGTGCCAAGGTGGCCCCAAGATGGTCCACGACTGCCCCATGGAGTGCACAGATGGCCCGGGATGGCCAAATCACCTCTCCTCATCGGGCGTTCTCAAAATGGCAGTCAACAAAAACACAAAAACCTGTTGTTGGGTGTTCCTGCCTGTGCGGGCTTCCATGGGCTTCGCGGGCCCCGAGGCGGACGCAAAAGGGCCACATGAGAGCCTTCAGACTGCGCATACCCCCAGGGCTACTGGAGCCTGCTTTTCAATTTTCTGGTGCAGCGGCCGTCATCGGCCCCGCCCCCCCCCTCCCCCCCTCCCCCAAATGACGTCACGTTCCGCGCCGGCGGCGTCCGGGAATGCCTAGGGATGACCGGAACCAAGAGGAAGCATCATGTAGGTGACGATCTGCACCACAACGCCTCTGTACACCACAGCGCCTGTGTCCACCGCAACGGTCGCGTGCAACGCAGCGCTTGTGTCCTCACAGTGCTTGCGTGCACCACAGCGCCTGTGTACACCGCAGCATCCGCGTGCAACGCAACGCTGATGCACGCCACAGCGCCTGCGTGCACAGGACAAATAGAAGGAGCATGTAGGTGAGGATCTGCTGCGGACCGCTAAACACCACGCCAGGGAAGTGCGGGTAAAAGAATGCGATGTTCTTCCCTCCTCCTCCTCCTCCTCCTCCTCCTCCTCCTCCTCCTCCTCCCTCACCGTTCCTCCCGTCGTGCGGGTCGGCGCTGCAATAGAATCAGTCCGCTTGGTTCTC
>CAUYUJ010012525.1:217468-224968 GCA_963575745.1 Prorocentrum cordatum | reverse complement strand
AGTGGAGAGATCCTCGCACACGGTCCTCGACATCCAACGCCAATGCCTTGCATCGGCAGGGTATCGGGACTCTGGAGATACCATTGAAGCAACATATTTGACGTGGCGCAGCAATTGCGCCCAGCGGCAGAGGCACTGCGAAGGTCGACCCGCCGCTCTCACCGAAGCTCACCAAGCAGACCAGATCATGGGATGCTGGCGTTATTCGACAAACTGAACTAGCATTCGACTTGTGTCCGCCACACATTCCTTCAGCACTTGAGGGCGTGTCGGAGTGCTGGCCTGGTGTCTCATACTTACACTTCCTGTCATTCCCAAGTGTCCCCCCCCTTCGCGCCGGCCAAGGTCCGACCACCCGCCTCCTCCCTGGCGTTCCCATCTGACGCCCTTTTCGGCCTCCAAGAAAGCCAACGACTTCCCCAGAATTGCTGCATTACGCCCCAATGCCATCCAAAGACGGCCGAACAGACCCCGACAGGATCAAGACACGGCCAAAGAGGCCTCCATAGAACCCCGAAGAGGCAGAACACACTGACACACCACAAGACAATCGAGGTGTGTCTGCTTCCATGGTCTCGGCCTCGCTCTGGGGCTCCGCCGCTTCCTCCCTCCTCTTCTCTGCCTAATTCAAGCTTCGCGCGGCCCGCTTAGCTTCGACAGGAAGAGGTGCGCTCTCGACCCGCGGATCAAAAAGTCTGCTTCCATGGCACCTGGAATTAGACGCGCGCTGGAGAGAGTTCAGAGGAACCGCAGGGAACTCCCAAGACGTCTCCGAGGACAGCCGCAAGCTAGCCTAAATCATTCATTCCAGAGAGCCCCAGGGCGGACCGCGAGAGCTCCGAGACGGCCCCCAAGACCAGCCAGGACGACCCCAAGACTGTTGAGCCGAGCCTTCTCGAGGGAGCTCTGCGGAACCACAGCGCCTCGGGGCGACCCCGAGACTGGCCATCGCTCGGACGTCCATTCCCCGTTTTATTTTTTTTTGGTTTCGTGCATGTTTTTTTTCGCCAAATGATCAAGGATGCTCCTCGATGGTCCTCGCCGAAGGCAAAATGCACACGCCCGAGCGATGCCAAGGAGACCCCCCCGACGGGCCCTCGAGGAGCCCCCAAAATACGCCTCTTCAAGAGGCTCGGCAGAGGCCCCGACCACTGCCCAAAGAAGCCTACAGCATGCTTGGCAGAGGGAGGAGGGAGGAGGATGGAGAGGAGAAGCAGGGAGGGAACAAAGATGACGAGACTGCGGATAAAAGAGGACGTTCAAAGATCCGGGGCAATTCATACGCAGTGCTGGGCTGGAACGGGTCCTCACTTAAACTCAAAACTCAGTCCTGCTGCGCTGGTGGCGGAATGTGCCGCAGGCAGCAACAATTATTCAAACAGAGCATCGCTCGCGCCCCACAAATCCCGTCGCTTGAAGAAGAACAACTGCACAAACATGAACTTTTGGTGCTCCGCGCGGATATCTTGGATCTGCGCTGTCCCCTTGGCGGCGTCTCCGGCGCCGCCGTTGGCGCGCTCCGCGCGCCAGGAGAGGGGGGGTAGCGCCCATCCAAGAAATCCGCGCGGAGCTCCAGAAGTGTACGGCCATCCAGTTGTTTCTTCCCCGAATCGCTGACGCCAAGCCTGGGGAACGGCACCGCGGCCACTGGGGGTCAAACCCCCGGTGCGCGCAGCGCCGCCAGGCTGGAGAGATGCAGTTCGCGCAACCACCGCAATGCAGTGCTGGACAAAACCACGCGCAACCTTCGCAACGCAGTGCTGGACGAAACCAGCGATGAGAAAGCGAAGGGCGGGGGAGGTGAGAAGAGGAGGAAGAAAAGGAGGAGGAGGTGAGAAGAGGTGGGAAGAGGTGGGAAGAGGAGGAAGAAGGAGGAAGGGAAGAGGAGGTGGGAAGAGGTGGGAAGAGGTGGGAAGAGGAGGATTTTTGTTCTTCTCCCCCCCCCCCCCCCCCGGGGTGCGAGCCACCGATCCACCGGTGACGGTGTGCCCCAACAGGGAGGGCGGGCCCGCCGCGAAGTGGTTGCCCCTGCGAGTGGCTCAATCACCACCCTGTACTCAGTCCCAGGGCGCTCCATGCCGCAAGGCTTATTGTTTGAGTGGCCCGAACACCGCCGCACACGCAGTCCAGAAGACACTTCCATCGCGCAGCAGCTGCTGCGGGCCGCACTGCCGCGACCCCGTGCACAGAGATCCACCAAAGCATGAACGCGTACATGTTTGAAATCTTCGGAGGGCGCACACCAATGCACGAAGGCGGACGGGCTTGACAGATATCAACGGACACCTGCCAAGGCAGGAGAGCGCACGCGTCTGACATGTATCAGAGACGCCCACCAACGCTCGAATGCGAACGTGGTTGAGATCTGTGAAGGGGCACCCACAACTGAAGGAAGGTGAACGCGTTTGTACATATATATATATACTTATATATATAGAGAGAGAGAGAGAGAGAGAGAGAGAGAGAGAGAGAGAAAGAGAGAGAGAGAGAGATCAGAGAAGCCCACCACAGCAGGCAGGCGAACTTGCCTGAAACATCAAACGACGCCCACCAGTGCAGGACGCGACGAGCCAGACTCCTGGCGGCAGGCTGCGGCACGGGCCCTCGGCGCGAGCATGCCCCAAGCAAAGATCGGACGCGCTGGCGCCCGCCACGCTCGGCCACAGCCCATGCGGCTACTCCGAGGGGGAGGACGAGGCCGAGGAGGCCGAGGAGGAGGAGGAGGAGGAGGAGGAGGAGGAGGAGGAGGGAGGAGGAGGAGGAGGAGGGAGGAGGAGGAGGAGGAGGAGGAGGAGGAGGAGGAGGGAGGAGGAGGGAGGAGGACGCCCAGTCGTCCAGGACAGCTCCGGGCGGCGAGTGCACCTCGAAGGCGGGGCCGGGGCCGAGGCCCAGCACCATCCACTGGAAGCGACCTCCCAACACACAGGCTCTCGACCCCGCCGAAGTCTCCGCGAGGGTGCTCTGGACCACGGCGACCTGGCTACACCGCGCTGAGTACCCCCGCAGGCTGCTCGTGAGGAAGACCCGGCGCAAACAGGGGGCACGGGCAAGCACGGAGATTTGCCAGTAGCCTCATTCCTGCATGCTCGTCACCATGATCAAACATCATCACATCTACAATGCCACCCTGGGCCCCACTCGGTGGATCAGAACCTTCAGGAGGACCACAATCAAGTTCCTGAAGAAAGATGTCAACACCCGCACCAGGCGCCGTGGGGACCGCCTCGTGAAGCATATCATCAACCCTATGTACGAAGGCCTCCGCGTCCGTATCGAAGGGGAGATGAGGCACCGCGGGAAGATCACGAAGGGTGTCGATCCCAGGATTTGCATCAGCACGAGGCTCAACGCCACCATCTGTCTGATGTTGTCTACGAGGGGCTTTACGAGGTGGCGGCTCCAAGGCCCAAGCGGCAGACGACCGTAGATCACCGCCAGGCCGAAGCCATGGGTCCTCTGGCAGATCCTTATCCTTCACGCGGACGTCGTCGACAGGAGCGATCGTCTCCATCATGAGGCTCGTCGTGATCAGGTCCAGGCTTGTCACCGTCATCACCATCGTCCCCATGAGGTACGCTATGAGCAACAGGCGCACGACGTAAGACCAGAGAAATATGAGCCTCACCAAGGCTCTTTGTGTGGCCGTGGCCGACGGGGATGTTAGCATGCAGCCTGTGCGCTACAGCAGCGATCACGTAGATGAGGATGTGGTTTACCATGCTAGGGTGGGCAGCTAGCTGGCAGAAGCACCACATGAACCAGAAGACGATCACGGTGCGACGAAGATCGAACACGTCCCTGCCGAACCCTCGCGCAGCTGCCCGAGGATCCAGTTCAACCGCGCGGCAACCACCATGCGCACGCGCCGACGGAGCTGCAAGTGCAGCAGTGAGGCCCTTGTCCCAGGCACGCGCCTGAACCAGAATGGCTAGGAAGAGAATGAAGGAGGACGAGGACGAGGACGAGGACGAGGAGGAGGAGAAGGAGGAGGGGGAGGAATAGGAGGAGGAGGAGGAGGAGAAGGAGGAGGAGGAGGAAGAGGAAGATGAGGAAGGCGTGTGCCCGCATGCTGGGATGCCTGGCCGCCCGCGGGCTCATGTGCCCGAGTGCTCGGGAGCACAGGGTGCCGAGGTGACGGACCTTGGGGCGCCCAGGTGGCCCCAGGAGCCCGCGGTACGTGGTTCCCCGAATGCCTGCAGCCCACGGGTGCCCGCGTGCCCGGGTGCCCCGTTGCCCGCCAGGGCGCCCGAACGCAATGATAGTCTGATTTGGGGCGGAGGGGGCGGACTGGAAGAGAAGGCGTACGAGCCATAGTGGGTGAGTGTGGGGGGGGAGGCGAATATGATGGATGGGGAAGGAAGAGGAGGGAGAAGTTGATGATGATGGTGGTGATGCTGATGATGGTGATGATGATGGTGATGATGGTAATGATGATGGTGAAGACGGTGGTGATGATGGTAGTAAGAATGGTGATTGGTGGTGGTGGTGACGTGGTTCTCTTTCCGGTGCTTTCGGTGTGACCGCCTTGCCTGAAAACAGAGGCAGGCAGCCACAATATCAGACACGTGCATCAGCCAAAACTAGAGAACCGAGGCGAGAGAGGAATGGGAGAAGGCTGACTTGAACCGCGGTGTGGCGGCACCTTTCGTTGCAACGACCAGAGCACTCAACAAGCAGTTGCGAATCTGATAGGTCGCTTTCCCTTCCAGTGCCAGAACAGGGCTCTTTCGCTGTGAGCGGCCGAAAGAAAGCGCCTCGCCCGAAGATAGAGGCGCGCAGCTACGAACATGACACATGCATCAAATAAATCAGAGAGGACCATAACTCGTAGAATATCTGCGAACCATGGCCACCAGGCCGACAAGCAAATTCGGCAATTTTGGGATCCTGGTAATTCGAAGAAGCACTTCGGATCCAGTCGGCACCCTACGCCGCGCAACGACTGTGGAAGGACCTCCCAGAACGGGTAAGTCGCGGACCAGGCCCCTCGGCTTTGGACGCCCGAAATGGGTACGGAAACAATGGGTACGATGCCCAACAACAATTGTTGTCCCAACCCAACAGCGGCCGCTGTTGGGCAGGCGGCCTTCTGTCTCGAATGGACACAGGCCGCGGCGGCGCGGACAGCGAGTCCTGTTCAAAATGAACAGGAACTGCTGTTGGGCATCGTACCCATTCTTTCCGTACCCATTTCGGGCGTCCAAAGGTCCAAAGCGGCAGGCAGGACACGAGTGGGATCCGCACTGGAAAAAGTGGCAGTCGGCCGAGTGCGACTGGCGGGGAGCGTGCTGACGGAGGCCCGATCCTTTCGGCTGGCCCTCCGCTGCACGGGACCTCCGGCCTCTCGCACTCTCGAGGACCACCGCGGCGAGGGCGCCACGGGCACCCCCGAGAGACCTCGGAGAGCGGGGCCCGGGCGAGGGCGCAGGGGCGGCCCCCGACGCCGGGGACACGCGAGCCCCGAAGCCACCCGACGGCCCTCCGGCGCACAGCGGGCGAGGGGGAAGGGGGGGGGAAGAAGGGAACTGGCGGCTTCGAGCGGAAGCTCGGCCATCTTCTTGGGCTGGCGGGCGTTATTTGTCGGTGATCGCACGCACGCCGCGCTCGCACTTCGTGCGTGGCGAGCGTCCCCGTTGACTGGCAGCATGTGGTCCCCAGCAACTGCATCCTCCGGCGCACAGCGGGCGATCCTAGTCGAACGCCCGATGCATGTCAGGATCAACACCAATCGTAGCACCACCCTCCTCAGCGCGCCCGTCTGTGCACGATGGGCAACGGAACTGAATCTGGGCTTGCCAGAACGGAGCGAGGCACCGCTCGAGGTGTGGGTACGGCGGCAGCGAGGTTACGCCGCAGAAGGCCGCCGACCTGCCCGTCAGAGATGGGTTCACACGGCCACGAACGGGCGCGGCCTCCTGCTAGAGAACTAGCCGCGGCAGCGGCTGCCCCAGCGCGCCCCCCACGAACCACCGCTCACCTTTGCCGCGAGAGCCATACTTTGAAGACGGCCTCGACCCCTATCCTTGTAATCGTTGCGAGCCTTCGCAGCGCCCGTGCGCGGCGCTACGGCGAGAGCCCCGTGTGGAGCGCGACGGGGAGGAGCTGCCCATGAGAAAAGAAGGACGTTGACGATTGAGTCGGATACCATGGGGGCCACACGGCGCCTCGTGATGGGGAGGAGGGCCAGTCCGAGCGGGACAGGCCCGAGGAGCGTTCTGCGGCAATCCACGGGAGCCTCCTGCGCCATCTTGCGGGCTCCTGCGAACGCACTCCAAGGACGGACGCGCGAGGACATACAGGGCGCCCACGATCCGCCACCGAGAGAGACGGGGAGAGAGAGAGAGAGAGAGAGAGAGAGACAGAGAGAGACACACAGAGGCTGTGTGAGGAGGGGCCGACTATTTCAGCCGTCTGCCCCGCGCCTCGCGCGGAGGCCGAGACCAGCCGGACGGGGCCGCGCGCGCGTTTCGCGGCGCATGGCCCCGCCCTGGCCCCTGCCTCGGGCAGGCGGCGGCGGCGGAGGCCGCTCCTGTGCCGGCCTCTCTCTCCCCCCCCCCAGGGCCCTGCGCCCAGGGTGCCCCGCCCCTGTGCCGGTCCCCCCCCTTCCACCCCCCCAAGACGGGCCACAGCGGGGGGGGCGGCTGCGCTCCCTGCCCCGCGGCGGGCCGAGACCAGCCAGACGGGGCCGCGCGCGCGTTTCGCGGCGCATGGCCCCGCACTGGCCCCTGCCTCGGACAGGCGGCGGCGGCGGAGGCCGCTCCCGGGCCCTGCGCCCAGGGTGCCCCGCCCCTGTGCTTGTCTCCCCCCCCCCCCCCAGACGGGCCACAGCGGGGGGGGGGGCCGCGCTCCTTGTTCCGCGGCGGGAGCCCGTCGGCCTCGACACGCGTCCCCCCCCCCCCCCGGAAGCTGCTGCAGACTTTTGCGGCGGGCCGTGCGCGCGGCGCGGCGGCAGGAGGCCCACGCCGACAACGGGGGGGTCCGGGGGCCTCTGGCCTCCTCCTCCTCCTCTCTCCTCCTCCTCCCCTCCTCCTCCTCCTCCTCCTCCTCCTCCTCCTCCTCCTCCTCCTCCTCCCCCTCCTCCTCCTCCATCCTCCGCGGTGCGGCCGCCCAAGGCCCCCCCCCAGCCGCCCGGGGGCCCCAGGCCCATCCCGGGACCAGGATCGGCGCAAGGGGATCGGTGTCGGTGCGCAGCCAGCGCCCTCTGGTAGCGGGGCTGAGCGAGCACGGGGGCGCCCTTCCAAGGCTGAGGAGCAACGATAAGGGTGGGGGCCAGCTCAGGGGGGGAAACATCGAGCTCAAGTCGGCGATGCATCGCCGATAGATCGGCGATAGGCCCCCGACGGCGAATCCGCACGTTCCTGGGGGGGGGGAGCTGTCAGGCCCCTTTCGGCGATCAATAGGCGATTGGGGGTCGATGCATCCCCCCCTGAGCCTGTCACCCCCTTCCGCTGCCCCTGAAAGGTCTGCCCCGCGGCCCGCAGGCCCTAACCCAGCGACCAC